>CM038676.1:207708850-208133850 GCA_021605205.1 Aegilops longissima
TTTTTTTCCATTGGGCTCTTTGGCTTCTTAAAAAATTATTAGGCTATTTGGCCTCTTAAAAAATTATTAGGTTATTTGGCCTCTTTTTTATTTTATGTCCGGAGCCTCATCTCGACTTGTGGGAGAATCATAGCCTCCATCATCCTTTCCTCACATGGGACAATGCTCTAATAATGATGATCATCACACTTTTATTTACTTACAACTCAATACTAGAACAATGATATGACTCTATATGAATGCCTCCGGTGGTGTACCGGAATGTGCAATGATCTAGCGTAGCAACGATATAAATAACGAACAAGCCATGCAAACATCATGCTAGCTATCTTACGATCATGCAAAGCAATATGGCAAAGATGGTGTAAACGGAATGGTGGAAGTTGCATGGCATTATATCTCGGAATGGCTATGTCAATGCATAATAGGTAGGTATGGTGGCTGTTTTGAGGAAGGGTATTTGGTGGATTTAATGCACCGGCGAAAGTTGCATGGTACTAGAGAGGCTAGCAATGGTGGAAGGGTGAGAGTGCGTATAACCCATGGACTAAACATTAGTCATAAAGAACTCACATACTTATGGAAAAAATTTATTAGCCATCAAAGCAAAGTAGTAATACGCATGCTCCTAGGGGGATAGATTGGTTGCAAAAGACCATCGCTCGTCCCAGACCGCAACTCATAAGGAAGACAATCAAAAATAAATCATGCTCTAACTTCATCTCATGACGATAGACCATACGTGCATGCTTCGGGAATCATAAACTTTAACACAAGTATTTCTACCAATCCACAATTACTCTCTAGCATAACTCTAATATCACCTTCTTTATATCTCAAAACAAATGCAAGCAATCAAACTTCTCATATATTCAATGTTCTTTATGAATGTTTTTTTATATCCCTCTTGGATGCCCATCATATTAGGACCAAATTTATAACCTAAGCAAACTGCCATACTATTTTAAGGCTCTCAAAATAATATAAGTGAAGCATGAGAGTTCATAAATTTCAACAAAATAAAACCATCGCTGTTCTCTAAAAAGGTATAAGTGACGCACTAGAGCAACTACCTAGCTCAAAAGATATAAGTGAAGCACATAAAGTATTCAAATAAATTCACGATTAATGCGTGTCCCTCTCAAAAGGTGTGTACAGCAAGGATGATTGTGGCAAACTAAAAAGCAAAAGCTCATATAATACAAGACGCTCCTAGCAAAACACATATCATGTGGTGAATAAAAATATTGCCTCAAGTTTACCGATGGATTGAAGACGAAAGAGGGCATGCCTTGTCGGGCATCCCCAAGCTTAGATGCTTGTTTGTCCTTTAATATTACCTTGGGGTGCCTTGGGCATCCCCAAGCTTAGGATCTTGCCACTCCTTATTCCATAGCCCATCAAATATTTACCCAAAACTTGAAAACTTCACAACAAAAAACTCAACAAAAACTCGTGAGATCCGTTAGTATGATAAAACAAATCTCCACTTTAGGTACTATTGTGAACCCATACTAAATTTATATTGGTGTTATATCTACTGTATTCCAACTTCTCCTTGGTTCATACCCCCCTATACTACCCATAGATTCACCAAAATAAGCAAACAACACAATGAAAATAGAATATGTTAAAAACAGAACAGTCTGTAGTAATCTGGAAATTTTGTATACTTACGTAACTCCACAAATTCTAAAAAATTAGGAAAATATAGGAAATTTGTATATAAGTAAAGTGGAAAAATTTCAGAATTGTTCGTCGCTCCAGCAGATCAGATCAATTCTGTTAGTGGGCGCAAAAATCTCAGTTTTTCAGCAGAATCAAATCAACTATCACCATGACCATCCCAAAGGTCTTACTTGGCACAAACACTAATTAAAACACCGAAACACAATTACTACAGAAGTAGTAAGGTGTATTTATTGAAAAACAGAAGCAATAAAAACAAAAAAAATGTGGGTTACCTCGCAACAAGCGCTATTGTTTAAAGCCTTTTAGCTACGCATTGATAATTTTAATGATGCTCCCATGAAAGATAGCAATTGAAACACGAAGAGATCATCATGTAGCATGTTCTAAACAAATTTAAGTCTAACATACTTCCTACTCATAGGCATTTTATAAGCAAACAAATTATCAAGACAAGCAAAAACTAGCATATGCAAGGAAAAAGAAAGAAACAATAGCAATCTGAACATAACGAGAGGTAAATTAGTAACATGAAAATTTCTACAACCATATTTTGCTCTCTCATAATAATTACATGTAGGATCATAATAAAATTCAACAATATAGCTATCATATAAAATTTTCTATTCATGATCCACATGCATAAAAGTTTTATAATCTTCCAAGATAGTGGGATTAAGATAGAATAAAGTCATTATTTCTCCAAGCCCACTTTTATCAAAAATTTCCTAAGATTGATCAAACTCCAAAGTAGTGGGATCAATATTACCTGAAGTTGACACTCTTCCAAACCCACTTTCAATATTATTGCAAACATTATTACAAATATCATATTCATCATGAGGCTTAAATAAATTTTCAAGATCATAAGAAACATTATCACCCCAATCATGATCATTGCAATAAATAGTGGACATGGCAAAATTAGCATCCCCAAGCTTAAGAGAATTTATAATAACATCATTGTAAGCATGATTTTCATTGAATGAGCTATCAAGTGTGGGTGAAATAGCAATAATTTCATGTTTAACATACAAAACTATAGCAAGTTCATCTCCATAAGCATAATTAATATTGGCATCATGGCCATAAGAATAGCAAGCATCATGTTCATCAAAGGGGGCTATTTCAATCAAATAATCATTATCAATAGATTCATGCGTATCATTATTTTATTGCAAAGCAGCGGACATTCTCTCAATAAATTATTTAGCATGGGCATTATGAGCATAGTTTTCATAGCAATATTTAAGTATGTCAAAATTTTCAGATTTGTAGAGAGTAATATCATACTTTTCAATCAAAGAAGTAACTTCATAAACACCCTTAAAAGCAACAAATTCTTCAATTTGTTCTATATCATAGTAACTATAAACACCTTTGGCATAAGAAGATAGGATTTCTTTATTATTAAACTCACATAGGTAGGGAAGGTGTTTTTTAGAGTTCTCCGAGCAACAAGTAAAATTATAAATTTCACATAGATTCAAAGCATAGCATAGAAAACAATTTATTTGATTCCATAAAAGCCCCCCTTTTTGAGACAAACAGTGACGCACAAAATGAGCATGCTCATCTAAGGATTTTCCCTCAACTAAACTAGTTGGGATTTCAACACGAGCACCTATGGATCGAAGATGATCCAAGTAGAAAACTTTAATTATATCAATAGATTTTTAGCAAGAAAATATGCAAGCACATAGAAGGCACATGGCAACACAAGCAAAGATAGCAAATAAAAAGCGAACGAAAGAAGGTAAATAAAAAGGCTAATATTATTAAGTTTTTTCTGAAAATGTTTTAGAAGTGGGGGAGAGGAAAACGAGAGGCAAATGGAAAATAATCTAAATGCAAGAGATGAAATTTTATGATAGGTACTTGGTAGGCTTGATGTCGAACCTCCACGACAATGGTGCCAGAAATTCTTCCTACTACTTCTTGAGCTTGCGTTGATTTTTCGCTTGAAGAGGAAAGGGTGATGCAGCAAAGTAGAGATAAGTATCTCCGTCAGTTTAGAACCAAGGTATCAATCCAGTAGGAGGCACAAGCAAGTCCCCAATATATGCACCTGCACAAACTAACAAACACTTGCACTCAACGCGAAAAAGGGGTTGCCAATCCCTTCACAGTCACTTGCAAGACTGAGACCTAATAGAGATAGATATAAAAGAAAAGTAAAAGGTAAGATAAATTAAATATAAATAAATTGCAGCAAGGTATTTTTGGGTTTTTGGTTTTATAGATATGAAAGTATAAGATGGAAAATAGACCCGGGGGCATAGGCTTCACTAGAGGCTTCTCTCTTGAATAAAGCATACGGTGGGTACACAAATTATTGTTGAGCAATTGATAAAAAAGCGCAAAGTTATGATGATATCTAAGGAAATGATCATAAATATAGGCATCACGTCTGTGACAAGTAGACCGAAACGATTCTGCATCTACTACTACTACTCCACACATCGACTGAGTCTTGCCTGCATCTAGTGTATTGAGTTCATAAGAACCGAGTAACACCTTAAGCAAGATGACAGGATGTAGGGGGGGGGAAACTCAAGCACTATGATATAAACCCCATATTTTTATCCTTAATGGCAACAATACAATACGTGTCTCGCTACACCTACTGTCACTAGGTGAGGACACCGCAAGATTGAACCCATCACAAAGCACCTCTCCCATTGCAAGAAAAACCAATCTAGTAGGCAAAATCACATCGATAGATCAAAGAGAAATACTAAGCTATCTCAATCATGCATAAAAGAGTTTAGAGAAGACTCAAATAATATTCATATATAATCTGATCATAAATCGACAATTCATCGGATCTCAACAAACGCATCGCAAAAGAAGATTTCATCCAATAGATCTCCAAGAACATCGAGGAGAACATTGCATTGAAGATCAAAGAGAGAGAATAAGCCATCTAACTACTAGCTATGGACCCTTAAGTCTGTCTGAAATTGCAACTATCCCTAGGTGGTTTTGGTAATTCATAACAACATATAGCTCATTGAGCTAATGCTATTCCAAGACTATTATTTCAGGAAAGCTCAATGAATGGCATGGCATGGATGATGAAAGTGGATCCCTCAAAATACTAAGGACAAAGGATTGGCTCAAGCTCAAAAGCTCAAGACTCTTCATTTTACATTTTAGTGGTCCAAGATCACATTGAGTCTATAGGAAAAGCCAATACTATCAAGGAGGGATGAGGTGTTGCTCAATGAACCTCTTGCTTCATGTGCTTAGTGATATGCTCCAAAACCCTCAGCTACTTTCTCAAAATCCACAAATGACCTAAACCCTAAGCCAAAATCGGTCACACCGAATCTTCCTACCCGGCCCCACCAATTTCAAAAGTCATAGCCACTGCCACAAACCCTAGGCAAATCGGTCCTACCGATAGGGATCTCGGTCTCACCGAGATGGGATTGTAATCTCTCAATTTCCCTTCGTAACGTTTCAGTCTAACCAAAGTGAGCGATCGGTCCCACCGAGATTGCAATGTAAACTCTCTGTTTCCCGTTTGTAACATTTCGGTCTCACCGAAAAGAGCAAATCGGTCCCACCGAGTTTACCTGACCAACTCTCTGGAAAGCTTATTACCAAAATCGGTCCCACCGAGTTTGTGTAATCGGTCTCACCGAGAGTTATGCCCTAACCCTAACCAAATCGCTCTCACCGAGTTGCGTGTCAGTCCCACCGAAAATCACTAACGGTCACTAGGTTTACTAAATCGGTCCGACCGAGTTTGTTGAATCGGTCCCACCGAGTTTGGTAAATTGTGTGTAATGGTTAGATTTTGTGTGGAGGCTATATATACCCCTCCACCTCCTCTTCATTCGTGAGAGAGCCATCAGACTGAACCTACACTTCCAACTTACCATTTCTGAGAAAGAACTACCTACTCATGTGTTGAGGTCAAGATATTCCATTCCTACCATATGAATCTTGATCTCTAGCCTTCCCCAAGTTGCTTTCCACTCAAACCCTCTTTCCACCAGATCCAAATCCTATGAGAGAGAGTTGAGTGTTGGGGAGACTATCATTTGAAGCACAAGAGCAAGGAGTTCATCATCAACGCACCATTTGTTACTTCTTGGAGAGTGGTGTCTCCTAGATTGGCTAGGTGTCACTTGGGAGCCTCCGACAAGATTGTGGAGTTGAACCAAGGAGTTTGTAAGGGCAAGGAGATCGCCTACTTCGTGAAGATCTACCGCTAGTGAGGCAAGTCCTTCGTGGGCGACGGCCATGGTGGGATAGACAAGGTTGCTTCTTCGTGGACCCTTCGTGGGTGGAGCCCTCCGTGGACTCACGCAACCGTTACCCTTCGTGGGTTGAAGTCTCCATTAACGTTGAGGTACGATAGCACCACCTATCGGAACCACACCAAAAACATCCGTGTCTCCAATTACGTTTGAATCCTCCAAACCCTTCCCTTTACTTTCTTGCAAGTTGCATGCTTTAATTTCCGCTGCCTATATACTCTTTGCATGCTTGCTTGATTTGTGTGATGATTGCTTGACTTGACCTAAGATAGCTAAAATCTGTCAAACTCTAAAATTGGGAAAAGGTTAAGTTTTTAATTGGTCAAGTAGTCTAATCACACCCCCCCCCCTCTAGACATACTTCAAGGTCCTACAAGTGGTATCAGAGCTTTGGTCTCCATTTCCTTTGATTTCCATAGCTTTTGGTGGTCATAGCCTAGCGAGGGAAATTATCACCGTAGAGGTCCTTACTTTGATGGTACTAACTTTGCTAATTGGAAGCATAAGATGAAAATGCATATTCTCGGACATAACCCCGTCGTTTGGGTAATTATTTGTATTGGCTTGCAAGGTGAATTCTTTCATGGGAGAGAGCCGAACCGTGAAGCTAATGCTGAAGAATTGAAGATGCTGCAATACAACGCTCAAGCTTGTGATATCATCTTCAACGGATTGTGCCCCGGAGAATTCAACAAAATCAGCCGTCTTGAGAATGCAAAAGAAATTTGGGATACTTTGATTGATATGCATGAAGGTACCGAATCCGTCTAGGAATCCAAGTTGGATGTGCTCCAAAGTCAGCTTGACAAGTTCAAAATGAAGGATGGTGAAGGTGTCGCTGAAATGTACTCTAGGCTTGCTCTTATTACAAATGAGATTGCCGGCTTAGGGAGTGAAGAGATGACCGATGATTCATCATCAAGAAGATCCTAAGAGCATTGGATGGAAAGTATGATACCGTGTGCACATTGATCCAAATGATGCCAAACTACTAAGATCTCAAGCCAACGGAAGTCATTGGAAGAATTGTTGCTCATGAGATGTCACTCAAGGATAAGGAGGAACTTCACAACAAGTCAAGTGGTGCTTACAAAGCCTCAAGTGAAGCCCCCACATCATCAAGTGAGAAACAAACCTTCAAAGAAGAATTGAGCTTAATGGTGAAGAACTTCAACAAATTCTACAAGAGCAGAAGCAAAGAAAGAAGCTCCAAGTCAAGGTCTTATCGTGACAAAAGATCTTCTAGTTGAGAGCGCAATTGCTACAATTGTGGGAGGCCTGGACACAATTCCAATGAGTGTACGGCACCCTACAAAATAAGAGAAGATTCTCCAAGAAGAAGAAGCAAAAGAGAAGAATCACCACCAAGAGAGAGGAGGAGTAGAGATGATTGTTACGAACGAAGATCCTCACGGAGAAGCAAGGATTCGGAAAGGAAGGACAAGTCATCAAAGAGCTACACAAAACGAAGACATCAAGCTCATGTTGGTGAATGGGTATCCTGCTCCGACTCCGACAATCACTCCGAGAGAAGCTATCACACCGACTCCGAGTATACTCAAGATGAAGGTGTTGCCGGTCTAGCACTCGTGTCAACCAACTCCTACGACATATTTGATTCACGAAATGAAGGAATTGGAAGATGCTTCATGGCCAAAGGTCCAAAGGTAACACATCCTGAGTATGTTGATTTCAATAGTGATGAAGATGACTTGCTTGTGGATGATGATTTACTTGTTGACAACTCTAGTGATGAATAATATGATGAAACGTCAATTAATCATGCTAATCAAGATAAAACGAATGACAATGATAAGGAGAAGATTGAGCTTCTAACTAAAGAACTAAACACTCTTAAGTTGGCTCATGAAACTATCTTCGAAGATCATCGAGAACTTTTAAGGGCTCATGAGAAGTTACGCTTTGAAAAGCTCAATCTTGAGCAAGAGCATGAGTTCTTAAAAGCAATCAATGATGATCTCCGTAAGAAAAGTTCTTCTTACATTGCCAAGCGTTTACTCCTATCTACTTACATGCCTCAAGTCAAGTCTAGTAACAAGTACAAGCAAGATACTTCCTCTAGTAGTAACAATAATAATGTCAAATCCAATATTGTTGCTTCTAGCAGTTCTCTTGATTCCACTAATGATTCTCTTAGCCAAGTTACACTTGAGCAAGAAAATAGCTTATTGAAGGGAATTATAGAGAAAGGTGTCTACAAGAGCCTTGCCGGAAGTAAGCAATTCGAGAAAATTGTACGCAAGCAAGGAAGACACCGGAAGAATCAAGGTGTTGGTTTTGAACGAAAGTTCAATGCCGATGGATTTGAGTGGGAAGAAGATCAATACCCCAAGACAAAGTTTGTCCCTCAACAAGAGAAGTATGATCTGTTGGAAATATGCCCTAGAGGCAATAATAAAAGGATTATTATTATATTTCCTTGTTCGTGATAATTGTCTTTTATTCATGCTATAATTGTATTATTCGGAAATCGTAATACACGTGTGAATAGATAGACCACAACATCTCCCTAGTGAGCCTCTAGTTGACTAGCTCGGTGATCAATAGATAGTCATGGTTTCCTGACTATGGACATTGGATGTCATTGATAACGGGATCACATCATTAGGAGAATGATGTGATGGACAAGACCCAATCCTAAGCATAGCACAAGATCGTGTAGTTCGTTTTGCTAGAGCTTTTCCAATGTCAAGTATCTCTTCCTTAGACCATGAGATCGTAACTCCGGATAACGAGGAGTGCTTTGGGTGTACCAAACGTCACAACGTAACTGGGTGACTATAAAGGTGCACTACAGGTATCTCCGAAAGTATCTGTTGGGTTGACACGGATCGAGAATGGGATTTGTCACTCCATATTACGGAGAGGTATCACTGGGCCCACTCGGTAGTGCATCATCATAATGAGCTCAAAGTGACCAAGTGTCTGGTCACGGGATCATGCATTACGGTATGAGTAAAGTGACTTGCCGGTAACGAGATTGAACGAGGTATTGGGATACCGACGATCGAATTTCGGGCAAGTAACATACCGATTGACAAAGGGAATTGTATACGGGGTTGCTTGAATCCTCGACATCGTGGTTCATCCGATGAGATCATCGAGGAGCATGTGGGAGCCAACATGGGTATCCAGATCCCGCTGTTGGTTATTGACCGGAGAGCCGTCTCGGTCATGTCTACGTGTCTCCCGAACCCGTAGGGTCTACACACTTAAGGTTCGGTGACGCTAGGGTTGTATGAATATGAGTATGCAGCAAACCGAATGTTGTTCGGAGTCCCGGATGAGATCCCGGACGTCACGAGGAGTTCCGGAATGGTCCGGAGGTAAAGAATTATATATAGGAAGTGCTATTTCGGCCATCGGGAGAATTTCGGGGTTTACCGGTATTGTACCGGGACCACCGGAAGGGTCCCGGGGGTCCACCGGGTGGGGCCACCTATCCCGGAGGGCCCCGTGGGCTGAAGTGGGAGGGAACCAGCCCCTAGTGGGCTGGTGTTCCCCCCACTTAGGCCCCCCTGTGCCTAGGGTTGGAAACCCTAGGGTGGGGGGCGCCCCACTTGCCTTGGGGGGCAAGCCTCCCCCCCTTGGCCGCCGCCCCCCATCTAGATGGGTTCTAGAGGGGCCGGCGCCCCCCCTGGGGGCCTATATAAAGGGGGGGGGGGTGGAGGGCAGCCGCACCTGCATCTTGGCGCCTCCTCTCCCTGCTACACCTCTCCTCTCGCAAGCTCGGCGAAGCCCTGCTGCGGTGACTGCTGCATCCACCACCACGCCGTCGTGCTGCTGGATCTTCATCAACCTCTCCTTCCCCCTTGCTGGATCAAGACGGAGGAGACGTCACACTGACCATACGTGTGTTGAACGCGGAGGTGCCATCCGTTCGGCGCTAGGATCTCTGGTGATTTGGATCACGACGAGAACGAGTCCCTCAACCCCGTTCTCTTGAACGCTTCCGCACGCGATCTACAAAGGGTATGTAGATGCATCTATCACACTCGTTGCTAGATGAACTCATAGATGGATCTTGGTGAACGTAGGAAATTTTTTATTTTATGCAACGTTCCCCAACAGTGGCATCATGAGCTAGGTCTATGCGTAGTTCTCTTTTGCACGAGTAGAACACAATTTGTTGTGGGCGTAGATGTTGTCAACTTTCTTGCCGCTACTAGTCTTATTTTGCTTCAGCGGTATTGTGGGATGAAGCGGCCCAGACCGAGCTTACACGTACGCTTACGTGAGACAGGTTCCACCGACTGACATGCACTAGTTGCATAAGGTGGCTAGCGGGTGTCTGTCTCTCCCACTTTAGTTGGAGCGGATTCGACGAAAAGGGTCCTTATGAAGGGTAAATAGAAGTTGACAAATCACGTTGTGGTTATTCGTAGGTAAGAAAATGTTCTTGCTAGAACCCAATTGCAGCCACGTAAAATATGCAACAACAATTAGAGGACGTCTAACTTGTTTTTGCAGCAATTGACATGTGATGTGATATGGCCAGAAGTTGTGATGAATGATGAATGATATATTGTGATGTATGAGATCATGTTCTTGTAATAGGAATCACGAATTGCATGTCGATGAGTATGACAACCGGCAGGAGCCATAGGAGTTATCTTAATTATTGTATGACCTGCGTATCATTGATTCAACGCCATGTAAATTACTTTACTTTATTGCTAAACGTGTTAGCCATAGTAGTAGAAGTAATAGTTGGCGAGCAACTTCATGGAGACACGATGATGGAGATCATGATGATGGAGATCATGGTGTCATGCCGGTGACAAGATGATCATGGAGCCCCGAAGATGAAGATCAAAGGAGCTATATGATATTGGCCATATCATGTCACTACTTTATATAATTGCATGTGATGTTTATTATGTTTTATGCATCTTGTTTACTTAGGACGGCGGTAGTAAATAAGATGGTCCCTTATAATAATTTCAAGAATGTGTTCCCCCTAACTATGCACGGTTGCTAAAGTTCATCGTTTCGAAGCACCACGTGATGATCGGGTGTGATAGATCCTTACGTTCACATACAACGGGTGTAAGACAGTTTTACACATGCAAAACACTTAGGGTTAACTTGACGAGCCTAGCATGTACAGACATGGCCTCGAACACAAGAGACCGAAGGTCGAACATGAGTCGATGGAAGATACGATCAACATGGAGATGTTCACCGACGATGACTAGTCCGTCTCACGTGATGATCGGACACGGCCTAGTCGACTCGGATCATGTAACACTTAGATGACTAGAGGGATGTCAAATCTGAGTGGGAGTCCATTAAATAATTTGATTAGATGAACTTAATTATCATGAACATTAGTCTAAAATCTTTGCAAAATGTCTTGTAGATCAAATTGCCAACGCTCATGTCACCATGAACTTCAACGCGTTTCTAGAGAAAACCAAGCTGAAAGATGATGGCAGCAACTATTCGGACTGGGTCCGGAACCTGAGGATCATCCTCATAGCAGCCAAGAAACAGTATGTCCTAGAAGCACCGCTAGGTGAAGCATCCATCCCAGAGAACCAAGACATCATGAATGCTTGGCAGTCTCGTGCTGATGATTACTCCCTCATTCAGTGCGGCATGCTTTACAGCTTAGAACCGGGGCTCCAAAAGCGTTTTGAGCAACACGGAGCATATGAGATGTTCGAGGAGCTGAAAATGGTTTTTCAAGCTCATGCCCATGTCGAGAGATATGAAGTCTCCGACAAGTTCTATAGTTGTAAGATGGAGGAAAACAGTTATGTCGGTGAGCACATACGAAAATGTCAGGTTGCACAACCGCCTGTCCCAACTGGATATTAACCTCCGGACGAGGCGGTCATTGACAGAATCCTTGATCGCTCCCACCGAGCTACAAGAGCTTTGTGATGAACTACAATATGCAGGGGATGGTGAAAACTATTCCTGAAGTATTTTCAATGCTGAAGTCAGCTGAGGTACAAATCAAGAAAGAACATCAAGTGTTGATGGTCAATAAAACCACTAAGTTCAAGAAGGGCAAGGGTAAGAAGAACTTCAAGAAGGACGGCAAAGATGTTGCCGCCCGTAAGCCGATTGCGGGAAGAAGTCAAAGAATGGACCCAAGCCCGAGACAGCGTGTTTTTATTGCAAAGGAAGGGTCACCGAAGCGGAACTGCCCCAAATACTTAGCGCACAAGAAGGCCGGCAACACTAAAGGTATATTTGATATACATGTAATTGATGTGTACCTTACCAGTACTCGTAGTAACTCCTGGGTATTTGATACCGGTGCCGTTGGTCATATTTGTAACTCACAGCAGGAGCTGCGGAATAAACGGAGACTGGCGAAGGACGAGGTGACGATGCGCGTCAGGAATGGTTCCAAGGTCGATGTGATCGCGCACGCTACCTCGAAATTTACCTACGGGATTAGTTTTAAACCTCAATAATTGTTATTTAGTGCCAAGTTTGAGCATGAACATCGTATCGGGATCTCGTTTAATGCGAGATGGCTACTCATTTAAATCCGAGAATAATGGTTGTTCTATTTATATGAGAGATATGTTTTATGGTCATGCTCCGATGGTCAATGGTTTATTCTTAATGAATCTCGAACGTAATATTACACATATTCATAGTGTGAATACCAAAAGATGTAAAGTTGATAACGATAGTCCCACATACTTGTGGCAATCGCAGCCTTGGTCACATTGGTGTCAAGCGCATGAAGAAGCTCCATTCGATGGACTTTAGAATCTTTCGATTATGAATCATTTGACACATGCGAACCATGCCTCATGGGCAAAATGACCAAGACTCCGTTCTCCGGAACAATGGAGCGAGCAACCAACTTATTGGAAATCATACATACCGATGTGTGCGGTCCAATGAGCGTTGAGGCTCGCGGAGGATATCGTTATGTTCTCACTCTCACTGATGACTTGAGTAGATATGGGTATGTCTACTTGATGAAACACAAGCCTGAGACCTTTGAAAAGTTCAAGGAATTTTAGAATGAGGTAGAGAATCAACGTGACCGAAAAATAAAGTTCTTACGATCAGATCGTGGAGGAGAATATTTGAGTCACGAATTTGGTACACACTTTAGGAAATGTGGAATCGTTTCACAACTCACGCCGCCTGGAACACCTCAGCGTAACGGTGTGTCCGAACGTCATAATCGCACTCTATTGGATATGGTGCGATCTATGATGTCTCTTACTGATTTACCGCTATCATTTCGGGGATACGCTCTAGAGACAGCTACATTCACTTTAAATAGGGCACCAACTAAATCCGTTGAGACGACACCGTATGAATTATGGTTTGGGAAGAAACCTAAGCTGTCGTTTCTAAAAGTTTGGGGATGCGATGCTTATGTCAAGAAACTTCAACCTGAAAAGCTTGAACCCAAGTCAGAAAAATGTGTCTTCATAGGATACCCTAAGGAAACCATTGGGTATACCTTCTACCTTAGATCCGAGGGCAAGATCTTTGTTGCCAAGAACGGATTCTTTCTTGAAAAAGAGTTTCTCTCGAAAGGAGTAAGTGGGAGGAAAGTAGAACTCGATGAAGTACTACCTCTTGAACCGGAAAGTAGTGCAGCTCAGGAAAATGTTCCTCTGGTGCCTACACCGACTGGAGAGGAAATTAATGATGATGATCAAGGTACTTCGGATCAAGTTGCTACTGAACTTCGTAGGTCCACAAGGACACGTTCCACACCAGAGTGGTATGGCAACACTGTCCTGGAAATCATGTTGTTAGACAACGGTGAACCTTCGAACTATGAAGAAGCAATGGCGGGCCCAGATTCCAGCAAATGGCTTGAAGCCATGCAATCCGAGATAGGATCCATGTATGAAAACAAAGTATGGACTTTGACAGACTTGCCCGATGATGGGCGAGCATAGAAAACAAATGGATCTTTAAGAAGAAGACGGACGCGGATGGTAATATTACCATCTATAAAGCTCGACTTGTCGCAAAAGGTTATCGGCAAGTTCAAGGGATTGACTATGATGAGACTTTCTCTCCCGTAGCGAAGCTGAAGTCCGTCTGAATCATGTTAGCAATTGCCGCATACTATGATTATGAGATATGGCAAATGGACGTCAAAACGGCATTCCTTAACGACTATCTTAAGGAAGAACTGTATATGATGCAGCCGGAAGGTTTTGTCGACCCTAAGAATGCTAACAAGGTATGCAAGCTCCAGCGATCCATTTATGGGCTGGTGCAAGCATCTCGAGTTGGAACATTCGCTTTGATGAGATGATCAAAGCGTTTAGTTTATCAGACTTATGGAGAAGCCTGCGTTTACAAGAAAGTGAGTGGGAGCTATGTAGCATTTCTCATATTATATGTAGATGACATACTTTTGATGGGAAATGATATAGAACTCTTGGACAGCATCAAGGCCTACTTGAATAAAAGTTTTTCAATGAAGGACCTTGGAGAAGCTACTTATATATTAGGCATCAAGATCTTTAGAGATAGATCGAGACGCCTCATAGGTCTTTCACAAAGCACATACCTTGATAAGATATTGAAGAAGTTCAAAATGGATCAGTCCAAGAAAGGGTTCTTGCTCATTGCAAGGTGTGAAATTGAGCTCGGCTCAATGTCCCACCACGGCAGAAGATATAGAAGAGATGAGTGTCATCCCCTATGCATCAGCCATAGGTTCTATTATGTATGCCATGCTGTGTACCAGACCTAATGTAAACCTTGCCGTAAGTTTGGTAGGAAGGTACCAAAGTAATCCCGGCAAGGAACACTGGACAGCGGTCAAGAATATCCTGAAGTACCTGAAAAGGACTAAGGACATGTTTCTCGTTTATGGAGGTGACAAGGAGCTCGTCGTAAAGGGTTACGTCAACGCTAGCTTCGACGCAGATCTGGATGACTCTAAGTCACAAACCGGATACGTGTATATTTTGAATGGTGGAGCAGTAAGCTGGTGCAGCTGCAAGCAGAGCGTCGTGGCGGGATCTACGTGTGAAGCGGAGTACATGGCAGCCTCGGAGGCAGCGCATGAAGCAATTTGGGTGAAGGAGTTCATCACCGACCTAGGAGTCATACCCAATGCGTCGGGGCCGATCAAACTCTTCGCGTGACAACACTGGAGCTATTGCACTTGCCAAGGAGCCCAAGTTTCACAAGAAGACCAGGCACATCAAGCGCCGCTCAACTCCATCCGTGAAAATGTTCAAGATGGAGACATAGAAATTTGCAAAGTGCCTACGGATCTGAATGTCGCAGATCCCTTGACTAAACCTCTTCCACGAGCAAAACATGATCAACACCAGAACTCTATGGGTGTTCGGTTCATCACAATGTAACTAGATTATTGACTCTAGTGCAAGTGGGAGACTGTTGGAAATATGCCCTAGAGGCAATAATAAAAGGATTATTATTATATTTCCTTGTTCGTGATAATTGTCTTTTATTCATGCTATAATTGTATTATCCGGAAATCGTAATACACGTGTGAATAGATAGACCACAACATGTCCCTAGTGAGCCTCTAGTTGACTAGCTCGATGATCAATAGATAGTCATGGTTTCCTGACTATGGACATTGGATGTCATTGATAACGGGATCACATCATTAGGAGAATGATGTGATGGACAAGACCCAATCCTAAGCATAGCACAAGATCGTGTAGTTCGCTTTGCTAGAGCTTTTCCAATGTCAAGTATCTCTTCCTTAAACCATGAGATCATGTAACTCCGGATACCGTAGGAGTGCTTTGGGTGTACCAAAGCGTCACAACGAATCGGGTGACTATAAAGGTGCACTACAGGTATCTCGAAAGTATCATTGGGTTGACACGGATCGAGATCGGGATTTGTCACTCAGACACGGAGAGGTATCACTGGGCCGACTCGGTAGTGCATCATCATAATGAGCTCAAAGTGACCAAGTGTCGGTCACGGGATCATGCATTACGGCACGAGTAAAGTGAATTGCGGTAATGAGATTGAACGAGGTATTGGGATATTGACGATCGAATCTCGGCAAGTAACATACCGATTGACAAAGGGAATTGTATACGGGTTGCTTGAATCCTCGACATCGTGGTTCATCCGATGAGATCATCGAGGAGCATGTGGGAGCCAACATGGGTATATCCAGATCCCGCTGTTGGTTATTGACCGAGAGCCGTCTCGGTCATGTCTCACGTGTCTCCGAACCGTAGGGTCTACACACTTAAGGTTCGGTGGCGCTAGGGTTGTATGAATATGAGTATGCAGCAAACCGAATGTTGTTGAGTCCGGATGAGATCCCGACGTCACGAGGAGTTCCGGAATGGTTCGGAGGTAAAGAATTATATATAGGAAGTGCTATTTCGGCCATCGGGAGAATTACGGGGTTTACCGGTATTGTACCGGGACCACCGGAAGGGTCCCGGGGGTCCACCGGGTGGGGCCACCTATCCCGGAGGGCCTCGTGGGCTGAAGTTGGAGGGAACCAGCCCCTGGTGGGCTGGTGCGCCCCCCACTTGGGCCCCCTGCGCCTAGGGTTGGAAACCCTAGGGTGGGGGGCGCCCCACTTGCCTTGGGGTGCAAGCCTCCCCCCTTGGCCGCCCCCCCATCTAGATGGGTTCTAGAGGGGCCGGCGCCCCCCCTGGGGGCCTATATAAAGGGGGGAGGGAGGGCAGCCGCACCCTGCATCTTGGCGCCTCCCTCTCCCCTGCTACACCTCTCCCTATCGCAGAAGCTCGGCGAAGCCCTGCTGCGGTGACTGCTGCATCCACCAGCATGCCGTCGTGCTGCTGGATCTTCATCAAACTCTCCTTCCCCCTTGCTGGATCAAGATGGAGGAGACGTCACGCTGACCGTACGTGTGTTGAACACGGAGGTTCCGTTCGTTCGGCGCTAGGATCTCCGGTGATTTGGATCACGACGAGAACGACTCCCTCAACCCCGTTCTCTTGAACGCTTCCGCACGCGATCTACAAAGGGTATGTAGATGCATCTCTCACACTCGTTGCTAGATGAACTCATAGATGGATCTTGGTGAACGTAGGAAATTTTTTATTTTATGCAACGTTCCCCAACATGATCCTACTTCCTTCAAAGGAACACAAGCACAAGATGATCTTCCACCACAAGACGACAAGAACAAAGGCAAGGACAAGCTTCAAGAAGAGATTGATGCATTTGAAGAAGCACCTAAGGCCTTGTTCAAGTGGATTCCCAAGACTACTACAAGTTCTACTTCATCAAGTACAACTACAACTCCAAGGATTCCCATCAAGATGATGTGGATCCCGAAGAAGAATAACTAGAGAGCTCTTGAGGGTGACTCCGCCAACATTCTTCACACATATCATTATGGCAAGGACAAGTGCAATCAACTTCCACATCTTGCACTAGTTCAAGGAGTCACAAACCCTCATGTTGGTAAGGCAAGGGACAAGGTAACCTAATGATTTCATGGACATCATCTTGTGTGTGCATCACTCTATGTCTATGGATATTCTTGTTTGTTCCTTGTGGGACTAACCCATGTAGGCAAGTTGAAAGTGCAACTCACTCCAAAGGATTGCTCCAATTGATCTACATCAACATTGAGCATCCACACCTTCAACACCTACATGAAGTCATCATCGACAAAACCCAAGGTTAGTTCATCCCTCTAAGGGGGGATCTCACATCTAGGGGGAGCTTAACTCTAAGAATTGAGTCAAAGCAACTCTAATGGTGTGAACACATCAATGCATTATGTAAAAGTGGTAACCCCACTTGAGCTTAAACGATGAGTATGACCTATGATCAAATGTTTATCAATAAATTTGACTTCTAAGTCAATATACTCATATATAGATGACCTAGTCATCGCCAATTGTTTGATAGATGCTAGAATTGGTTGTGCATGCTTTTCCACATATTTCATTTGCTATCTTTTTGTGTGAGCATGTTGGTGCATATTTTACTCATTCAAGGACATCCACTTGTTGTTTTGATTGTTTGGTTCTTTCTTATTTTGGCCAAGTGGATGGACAAGAATGCCTAAGAACCTTCTCTAGCTATCTATGCTTTTCTCGTCTCAAACTCTATTCATGCTACATCACAAAATTTGATCAAGTCAGATTCGAACCACTCTGTGTGAGGAGCACTCGGAGTCCCCGATTCGTCATAGACTTAAACTTCCAAAACTTCTTTGTGATTCTCGGTCTGACCAATTCCTCCACTTTGGTCCTACCGAGATCACTAAGTCGATCTAGGTTTTCAATCTCGGTGCAACCGATTTGAACTTTTCGGTCACACCGAGTTGCTGTAACTGAACACAGTTATGCATCTCGGCGCCACCGAGTTGTTCCACTCGGTCACACCGACAGGGTCAGGCTATATATAGTCACGGGCAAAATTTTGGAAATTTCTCAGAACCCCTTCACCCGCGAAATAGCTCGCTCTGCCTCCAAGGTCTCCGGATCGTCTTCTCGTTGCCAGCCGCCTCCTGTCGCTGGTCTCCGCTGCCGTCAACGGAATTCAACCCCGCCGTTGCCGCCGTAGCAAGTTCATCGCCGAGCTAGGCTATGGACTCGATCATAGTGCTATTCTCGTCCAATTCCTAGCACATTGTGTTCTTATTGATTCTTGCCATGATTGAAACACTCCTATCCAGTCAATGCATCCGTAGATTAGATGAGATTTGAAAATTTAGGGTTAGGTTTCCGCCGAAACCATCTCGGACCCACCGAGTTGAAAAACTCGGTCCCACCAATTTGGCTTATGCCATTGCATAGTAACTCTCGGTCTGACCAAGAGTTGCTAATCGGTGCGACCGGTTTTAGGACTTTGTGAAACCCTAGCAGTCTCGGTGCCACCGAACTGTGACTCGGTCCAACCGAGTTCATCAGTTTAGGTTCCAAAACTACTTCGGTATCACCGAGTTTGAAAATTGGTTGATCCGAAATGCTTTCTGTGGAAAACTAAAACTGAATTTTTGAATCATTCTTTTGCAAAAATCTCTGCATTTTGTGATGCTCATCCACTCTATCTCATCTTAACTCTTCACAGGGTCAGCAGTCAGTGTTTGCAGCATGTTAGACCAGGGTGACAGCCAGAACAGGTCAGCAGAGCAGATTGACATGAGTGAGGGCACTAGTCTCTCCAGCACTTCAGATGAAGGCAGCAGGAGCACTCCTAGCAACCTGCCTAAGGCTGTTACCAGGCAAAGGAAGAAGTGAACTTCAGACTCTAAAGATGAGGGTTATAGAGCAGAAGAAGATAAGGCTACCTCCAAGAAAGTAGTACTCAAAAAGGAGTATGGCTCAGCAAAGCATACAAAGCCAGGCATGAAGATTAAAAGGCCTGCAGGAAGACAACCAATGTCCAAAGCCAGAGACTCAACTAAACTACCTGAGAAGCCTGATCCCAAAGAGCCGAGCTTTGAAGGAAAGAAAAGGAAGGAAAGGGTCAAGAAGACCATAGCCAGAGTTGTTGGGCAACCTTCCATGATGGAAGAGGAAGAAGAGCTTGCTGCACCAGCACCCAAGGCACCAAAGCTTATGGGTGATGCTATTAGATTAGGGGCTGCAACATCTAAGCCCAAGGAAGCACCCAAAGCTGCCCCCAAGGCCAAGTCTGCACCAAAGAGGAATACCAGGAGTATTACAGCTGCTGAGAAGAACAAGGCCCCAGTGCCTGAGGTTGCTGAGGAGGAAGATGAAGAAGGACAAGTTCTGAGGAAGCTCAAGCCCAAGATACCAGACCACAATGATGCCCATCCTGTGGCTGAGGACATGAGCATCAGAAAAGATTCAGGGTTGAGGCTATGGAGGATGGCAGATCCATATGCCACAAGGAGAAGGACTGATGTTGATTACAGGTTCCATACAAAGGAACAGCATGACTTCTATGAGACAATCTTGTTGGACAAGAAGCCCATTGTGTGTGATATGAGGTGGGTCGACTGGACCTACATGAAGGAAAATGAAGAGCACTATCCTGGAGTGCAAGACAGTTTTGTTGCTTGTGGAGTTGCAGATTTTGTTGGGGAAAAGCTCACCAACTGGAATGATGAACTTATCATGCAATTCTACTCCAGAGCACACTTCTATCCAGATGGGAGGATAGTTTGGATGTCTGAAGGTACAAGGTACCAGTCAACTGTTGAGAGTGGGCAAAACTGATAAATGCCCCAAAGGAAAATGATGATGACCTGGATGTATATGCCAAGAAGAAAATGGGACACAATACCATGGCACATATGTACAAGGAGATCCCAGACAAAGCCCAAGAGACTTTCTCTTTTGGATCAGTCCACTTTCTGCCAACAATCAATTGGATCCTAAGGCACACTCTATTTCCTAAGTCAGGTGACCACAACATGCTCAGAGGCATGCAATCAATATGTTGCATTTATTTGATGTGCCTAAAAAATTCAAGGTCATGAGCCTTATAGTTGAAACCATTAAGAGGATTGCAGCAGATCATAAGAGGAGTTGTGGATATGCCCCTCAGATTCAGGAGTTGATTAACTCAAAGATGGGCACAGGCAAATGTCTATTGGATAAGGAACATTTTCCACTTTATTCGGACTTTGAGGACAATAAGGTTGTCATGAATGAGAATGATCCATCATCAGTTCAAGCTCAAGAGAAGAAGGAGAAGGCTGCCAAGATGCCAACTCAAGAGGAGGCATCTGAGTATTTCTTGAAGAACAAGCAGGAGCAGCTTGGTTACTTGATAGCATCATCTCTGAGGATTGAGAAGGGATTGGCCACCCTCACTCAAAATCAGGAGAGCTTGGAAAGAATCATGGAACAAAAATTCTATGATCTAGATGTCAAAGTGGCGAGATTGATCGGTTGTGGAGCAGCTGCAGGATGATATGCAGGAGAGGAAGGGCAAGACTACCACCAATGTATTTGCCCCGACCGAGTTTGTTGAATCGGTCCCACCGAGTTTGGTAAATTGTGTGTAACGGTTAGATTTTGTGTGGAGGCTATATATACCCCTCCACCTCCTCTTCATTCGTGAGAGAGCCATCAGACTGAACCTACACTTCCAACTTACCATTTCTGAGAAAGAACTACCTACTCATGTGTTGAGGTCAAGATATTCCATTCCTACCATATGAATATTGATCTCTAGCCCTCCCTGTTGCTTTCCACTCAAACCCTCTTCCACCAGATCCAAATCCTATGAGAGAGAGTTGAGTGTTGGGGAGACTATCATTTGAAGCACAAGAGCAAGGAGTTCATCATCAACGCACCATTTGTTACTTCTTGAGAGTGGTGTCTCCTAGATTGGCTAGGTGTCACTTGGGAGCCTCCGACAAGATTGTGGAGTTGAACCAAGGAGTTTGTAAGGGCAAGGAGATCGCCTACTGTGAAGATCTACCGCTAGTGAGGCAAGTTCTTCGTGCTTACGACCATGGTGGGATAGACAAGGTTGCTTCTTTGTGGACCCTTCGTGGGTGGAGCCCTCCGTGGACTCGCCAAGAACTGCTACTCCTTCGTGGGTTGAAGTCTCCATCAACGTGGAGGTACGATAGCACCACCTATCGAAACCATGCCAAAAACATCCGTGTCTCCAATTGCGCTTTGAATCCTCCAAACCCTTCCCTTACTTTCTTGCAAGTTGCATGCTTTAATTTACGCTGCCTATATACTCTTTGCATGCTTGCTTGATTTGTGTGATGATTGCTTGACTTGTCCTAAGATAGCTAAAATCTGTCAAACTCTAAAATTGGGAAAAGGTGAAGTTTTTAATTGGTCAAGTAGTCTAATCACCCCCTGCTGTCAAACCGCGGATCTCGGTAGGGGTCCCAACTGCAGGCTAGGCGGATGGTAACAGGAGACAAGGGACACGATGTTTTATCCAGGTTCGGGCCCTCTAGATGGAGGTAATAATTACCCCGCTGATTAATATTGATGATATGGGTAGTACAAGAGTAGATCTACCACGAGATCAAGGAGGCTAAACCCTAGAAGCTAGCCTATGGTATGATTGTTGTTCGTCCCTACGGACTAAAACCCTCCGGTTTATATAGACACCGGATAGGTTAGGGTTACCGAGGAGTCCGGATTAGGGGTGTCCGGATAGTCGAACTATCATTTGCTTGACTATCATCATCGACCGGACTCCAAGACTATGAAGATACAAGATTGAAGACTTCCCCCGTGTCCGGATGGGACTTTCCTTGGCGTGGAAGGCAAGCTTACGATACGGATATGTAGATCTCCTACCATTGTAACCGACTCTATGTAACCCTAGCCCTCTCCGGTGTCTATATAAACCGGATGGCTTTAGTCCGTAGGACAACAATCACAACAACCCTTACAATCATACCATAGGCTAGCTTCTAGGGTTTAGCCTCCTTGATCTCATGGTAGATCTACTCTTGTAAACATCCACAATATCAATATCAATCAAGCAGGACGTAGGGTTTTACCTCCATCAAGAGGGCCCGAACCTGGGTAAACATCGTGTCCCTTGTCTCCTGTTACCATCCGCCTAGACGCACAGCCTGGGACCCCTACCCGAGATCCGCCGGTTTTGACACCGACATTGGTGCTTTCATTGAGAGTTCCTCCGTGTCGCCACCGATAGGCTTGATGGCCTCTTCAATCAACAAAGACGCAGTCCGGGTGAGACTTTTCTCCCGGACAGATCTTCAGATTCGGCGGCTTCAGATCGCGGGCTAACTCCCTTGGCCATCCGGAGCAGATCGAAGCTACGCCTGGTCGCCAGTCAGGTTTGAAGCTTAAACTTCACGGCCGATATCCGCGGGACTTGATCTCGATGGATCTGAGCCACAGCCGAAAGCGCCGCCCGCTGTCACGATGGGCATGACCTAACTCGCCGCCGGATAGCACCTTGAGGTCAGACTCGATCCGCCCGACTCATAGTCCGGAGCCGCCGTCAATCGAGGACGGATGGCTGGACACCGCCGGGAGCCGCAATTCCACGGCGATGGATCCGAACACTTACCTTGTCCCACGTAAAGCCCATGACTCGAGGTGCCGACTCTTCCGGACCAACCTCCCGCGCTTCGCCACCGAATCCGATTGGGCGCCGATCATGGAATTCACCGCTGCGGACATCTTTTCAGCACTCGCCTTCGGCGATATCATAAATTCATTGAAGCATCTCTCACTATCCGAGAGCCCCGGCCGAACCACGGCCAGGACGGTTGGGACGCGGATGACGAAGAAATTCAGATCCCACCCACCACCCACTTCAGTAGCCACCGCCGATGATTTAACCGACATACCGACTACGACCAAGACATCGACGGTATGGACGACGATGCCGGAGACTACCAAGAACCAGCGCCACAGGACACCTGAAGACCACCGCCATACGACATATACATGGTGGACACCCCAAAAGATGGGGACGACGAAGAAGCAGCGGAGGCCGATTCCTTAAAGAACAGCCCAAGCGCCGACGCCGCCGGGCGCCGCCTAAATCCCGCCACAAGAAGAATGGAGATTCCGCATGAGATAATAACACCCCAAAAGTGCCGAAGACAACTCCCTCCAAAGACGATCCAACAGCAGGAGGAGGTCGAAGCAAGCCCTCGAGAGAGGGCGGCATTTAAGAGGTCGAGGATGACAATTACTTACCTCCTCCGGAGACGAGGCAAGCCTCGGCGACGCATTTAATTTGTCGTGCTCGAGGATCCTGCCGAGCAAGAGCGCTTTTTAGACGCAGGCTAATGGCCACGCAAACAGCCTAAAGAAAAAGCAACAACAGCTTCAAGCTAATCAAGACCTATCTGGCCGACAGATGGACCGAGGTCCTCGCGTCAAGAGTACGAACTCGAACGCCTCCAAAGTTACCCAAAACGCAAGTTGCTCCCTCGATTAGAGGAGGCAGCATCACCAACAAGACAATACAGCAGACCGACCACCCTGCACTCTCGCATCGCTTCTAAAAGCAAGAAGCCACGGGGAACGCACCGGACTTGCGTAGATATATTGAGGACAAGGCAAGACAATCCAGATCTATCTATGGATCACGTGGACGCCCATCGCACCTCAAGGGTTCAAACCTGCTAATATCGAATCCTATGATGGCACAACATGACCCACAATTCGATTGAGGATTATTCTCCATATACATTATGGCCCGCGCGATGATCTTCACGCCATCAAATATCTCCCGCCTGCTTAAAGGACCAGCTCGGCATTGGCTTAACAAATGCCCGCAGAGTCAATTGATGTTGGAAGACCCGAAGCCGGATTCCTCGACAACTTCCAGTGGCACGAGCGTGCGACCACCGGACGCAGATGACCTAAGCCACATAATCCAGCAGCTGCACGAATCGCTGTGCAACTCGACACGGTTCTAACAAAGAAAAATCAAATCGCCGACCGTCCGGATGCGAGGCACTCGCTGCCTTCAAACATAACATCCGCGACGAGTGGCTGGCCCGCACCTATGACAGAGAAGCCGAAATCTATGGCAGCCCTCACATCCTCATGACCCGCTTCAGGCGGGAGAGGATAGCTGGCTCGCCGTAAGAATAACCTCAGCAAAAACGCTTGGCAGTCCGGATACTAAGGACCGCAATGGCAGGTTGCGTTAAACAAAACAAACGCCGCATTAACGGCGACAAGAATGAGGATACGGCAGTCAACGCCGGATTCCGAGGCTCCAAACCCGTCAACGGAAGAAGCCATTCAAAAGAACCACTTCGGCCCGGCCCAATTTGGACCGAATACTCGACCGCCTTTGTCAAATACATGGAACTCTTAAAAGCCAGCTAACCATACCAACAGAGATTGTTGGGTATTCAAGCAGCAGCAAATTAATCGCCGAAAAAGTGACAAGGGGCTACACAAAGATGACGAGGAAGAGACCCGCCACGAACAACAGAGGACAAAAGGGATTCCCTCAAGTTCGGATGGTAAACATGATATACGCAACGATATTCCCAAGAGGGAGCGGAAGCGCACTAAGGGACGATACGCCGATGGAGCCACCGCCTAAAATTCAACCCATGGTCCTCTTCCCCATCACTTTCGATCAAGAGACCATCCGACCAAGATCCGCCATTGCGGATTCGGCCGCATTGGTTAGACCCAATCGCTGATGGATTTCACCTCACGAGAGTCCCGATGGACGGCGGCAGAGCCCGAACTCGCTTATCAGATACAGTCCGCAAGATGGGCATAGACCCTTCAAGGATTAAACCCACAACGATTTACCTTCAAAGGCGCCATACCAGTGTCGAGGCCAATTGTATGTGCTCGCTACACCGAAGTGGTCTTCGGATCCCTGATAATTTCAAGCGAGGAGTTAATCTTCGACATAGTCCTGCTCAGCGGCTATCACGCTCGCTCGGACGAATCGCTTGTAAAGTTCAACGCGTGCCGCATTATGCATACCTTAAGCTCAAGATGCCAGCCCTCGTGGAGTCATCACGGTCAATGGAAACACGGAACGCCCTCCGAACGGAGGAACATACAATGCTCACACAGAAGTACAGAGCAGCCTTTAAGGCATTCCCGAGTCCGCCGTTAAATGACCGGACACGACCAAACACGCCCGGAGCAACATCAACCAAGACCACTGCACGCCCTGCATCGCCAGAGCAATGCGGCCCCAACCCCAGCCCTCGCAAAATTGCAAGACAAACTCTCCACAGACATAATTACACCCTGAGATACCATGGGCATAGGGGAAGGCACAACCACAACAGACTCCAGAGTGCGGTTCGACCACACCAGGGCTCCTAAGTGTGTCGCTTTTTTGTTTTATTTTTCTTTTTATATAGAACTCAGTCCGCGGCGAACCGCCAACTCATGATGCAACAGCCGTGGAAGGACAAAGGCCGCGATGAACACTGTGTGGTCTCCATCACGAGCATTAAATTTGTTAAATACAACATTCCGCTGCCTACCCTCGAGGGAGACGCCTTTAATTCGCCCAATCCCTTGCTTTCCGCGACTATTTGTATCATTCCGCACCGATAGCATATCTTCTCTAATAAAATGCAGCACTTTTTGCCTTTAATTGCATTACTTATATATATATATATATATATATATATATATATATATATATGTTCATTTATGACATGTTGCACCTGTGGCATCTTGGTACCACCAAATACACCGTGGGCTTATGTCCTCCGCTTTATGGTGTGATAAAGTCCCAGACACTTTCACAAGTGCGGCACCTCGAACTTATAGCATTATATGAATCGCTCCAATCATGTCTTGGGTCAATAGTTGGGTTTGCCCGCTCCCATGTTTGGCAGCTTACGCTTCGTTCTATCGGCTAAGGTAGCACTGGAGAACCACCGCGATTATGCTTCGTTGAGCCGGGTTAACGCCAAAGGAGAAAGCTAAAACTGACCGCATGATAAGGCGTGAGACTGGTCGCTGTTCGAGAGGTCCTTTCGGTCCTTAAAGACCTACGCCGCTCGAGCGAAGTTCGGATTATGTCCGACGAAGGCGTGATAGCGCCCCAATTCGGTCCTCCGAATACTAGGCTTCACTAAATTTAAAATTATAGAATTCTATGGCTAAGGAGAGTGTTCAAGCACTATAAGTCCGTTGCCTTGTTCAAGTGTTGAGCGCCCCTAGATGGACCCAAAATGGGAACAAGAGTGCTCAAGTTTATCCCTAACACCCCAGACTGGGCATGGGGGTGAAGCCGACGACTTGCCATCTCTCGATTTAATAAACGGCCGCATGTAAGGTAATATTTTAAATTAAACAAGCGCTGCTTAGCGATATGAACAAAGTTTTCAGCGCATGTGGTAAACACATTGCTAATTCACTCAATAATTACATCCTCGGGCATTCATCCAAATCTTGCGCACCCTTCAGACAGCCTTATAGTAAAGTTCGGCGTATGATGCTCCTTGTTCGCCGGTGCCGCTGATTAGCTTCTCCGCATCCAGCTTGCCCTAATGCACCTTTGCGCTGGCAAGGACCCGACGAAAGCACCTTCAATACAAAGGAGCGCTTGATAACCTCCACCTGGGGCACGATCCACCAGCCGCCGCGACGAGGCTCAAGTAGCTCCTCGGCATGGCCTCTCCGGCCATAGCCGACTATGAGCCCTTCATGGCCTGCTCGCCACCTTAGAAGCTCGACCACTGCTTCACTGGTCGCTAGGGGCACTGATGGCCGGCCTCAAAGATATCGAGACTGTAAGACCTTCCGCTGAGCTCCCTCTCGGCTCGGTAGAATGCGGCGCAGATCGTACACGCCATGAGGCAGATCGGCAAACGCCTCGAGAGCTCCAACCGGGTAAGTATCACGTAATTTACATTCACATGCTTGCTTTGCATGAAAAATGCCTTACCCGCAGCTATCTTCTTCATCAATTCAACCTCCTAAAGGGACTTATGGGCCTCGGCCTTGGCGGTTTTACATTTTCGAGAGCCGAGGCAAGCTCGGACTCGAAGTCTTTGAGTCACGCCCAAACTCTCATGCTTTTCCATGAGAGCCTGAGCTCTTGCTGAACCACCGCCACCCGCGCCTCTTGCTTTTCTCGCTCTGCCTGCCTGCGGGCCGTGATTATGCTCGCCACGGACACGGCCTCCTTCAGGCCGCCACCTCGCTCGTGGGCCCCGCAGCATCCATGTTATCCTTGTTATTTTTGTCGCAACCTAAATCCTTTTCAGAAGGTACAAATTCAAAGTGGTGTTACTCACCTTCTTTGTCTTGAGCTGCCTCGGCGCCGCCGAGCTCTTGCCCGACCGCCAAGCTCCTGCTTCAACGCACCGACCTCCGCAGTCAGGCGGCAGAGAGGTCAGCATGTAGCCTCGCAACCCATATTGACATAATTTTTAGCAACCTCATGATATCCTTTTTGAGATCCTCATCCGCTTTTCTTTCCGAACACCAAACCGAGCATCAGGGCTACCGTCTATGCTGGTATTACTTTGCATATTTTAACTTCTTACCTCAAAGCTCGATAGAAGGCTATTGTAAAGCTGGGTCAGCCCGCCTTTGGCGAAGCTGCATTTTGAATCACCGCACTCATAATAGTGCGGTGTTTTTCTCGATGGAAGCGCTGCAGCGCCCCAACAAATTGCCCGGGCGCCCGTTGACGGAAGCCGTGTCACGGTCTTGCCCTTCGATCAAGGGGCCTTCGCTTGGGTTACACAGAGTCGGTTACAATGGTAGGAGATCTACATATCCAGATCGCCAAGCTTGCCTTTGCACGCCAAGGAAAGTCCCATCCGGACACGGACGGTCTTCAATCTTGTATCTTCATAGTCTTGGAGTCCGCCGTGATGATAGTTCGCTATCCGACACCCCTAGTCCAGACTCCTCAAGAGTCTCTAACCAGGCTTCAATGACGATTTAGTCCGACGCGCATATTGTCTTCGCATTGCAAGGCGGGTTCCTCCTCCAATACTTCATAGAAGGTTTTGAACACCAGATAGTGTCCGCTCGCAAAACAAGTTCCACATACCACCGTAGAGAGAATAATTTTGCACAGATCTCGCTAACGATTCCGCGGGCGTACATCACACCACGGCCAGGCCTTTATATGAATCGTTTTTACCGTTACACCTCAGCGCGCGAAGCGAGGCAGTTTCCCGCACGCCTTATCAAAGCATAGATCGTGGCCCTTATTCCGGGATTCCCATCAATACGGACGTGGTAACCCATCCGCGCCATTGATTACGGCGCTTGGGAGATAAGCGAAGTTTTACCAGTGGCGGGGACGATAGCTTCGTCATTCATATAAGGGATAAGGATCCACCTTTTTCACCCACGCCTTCTTCCTCCTTTGCTCATCCATTTCGCGCACTCGAGCTCCAGCCACTAAGTCCGCACATCCCACCTCAACCTTCTCCAACTATGTCCGGAGCGGAGGCAGGTGGATGGCCCTTCCGTCACGGAGGGGCACATCACAAGATCGCGGGAGGCCGGATACTTGTCCGGCGACATCGCGGTCGGCTACCCGACGAGGGCAGCTCATCCCCACTCCCTGTGCCCCATGAGAGGGTGGTGTTCTCACCCACTTCCTCCGCGGGACTAGGTTTTCCACTTCACCCATTTGTCCGGGGCTCATGTTCTACTATGGCCTGATTTCCACGATCCGCCCCAAACTTCATCCTCAATATCTCGACGCTTATTGTCGTGGTGCGAGGCCTTCCTCTGCATCCAACCCCACTTCAGTTTATGGTTGAAGACATTTAGCGTGAAGCCGAAGATAGTGGGCGGCCGACAGGCGGAGTGCGAGGCGCTATGGTGGGCAGGATGCCCAATGTCCTTTGGCTCGAGGGCTCCTTCGTGGAGACAATAAAGGTGGCAATCGGGTGGTTCTACATCACCGAGCCGCTGACCCAACTGGGCGGTGGCCCCGAATTCAGATCTCGCTCCCACACGGCTCACATCATGGATAGAGACGGGCCTGAAGTGGGGTGATTCGAAGAGTTGACCGGACTCCAAACCTGGTCCAAACCGTGGACAAGAAGCTCAAGCTTGTCCACGTAGTCCGTGTCATGCTCATCTCGCCGGATTCTCCCATGCCAGAACGGGCCTTTAATTTGTGGGAGTTTGATCCGCACAAGCATCAACCTTGAGCCGCTCTTCGATACTACGTATGAAGATGCCTCGAAGGTGCTATTCAAGGGCGCTGAAGCCCTCGTGATCCGCTAACAAAGATCGCGGATACAGCCTCGCACTGCCGGGCGAGGTAAGTTATGTTACCCTTTACGGGACTCTTTTTTCATAGATTGACTCTATGGGATCTAAAACTCCCTAATCTTTGACAGATCGGGTGAAGACGCCCGGACAGATTAACTATCCGCTCCCTTGCTCAAGACCCAGGACGCTCGATTGACGGGAAGGCTGGTTCCTGCACCCTATGTGGTGCCGGAGAAGAAGGCTAAGAAGGAGGCCACGGAACTCAAGGAGCTCCCGACGCCAGTAATCGCCGATTCTCAAGTAATCTTCCCGAGAACGAGGAGGAGGAAGAAGCATCTCCCCTGGGGGAGGAGAGGAAAGGAAGGCCGCCCTAACTAGGGAGGCCGGAGGGTCTAAGAAGGAAGGACCCTTCCTCCGACTTCTCCACCAACATCGACGATGACGAGGAGGAGGGCCAATGAGGGCCAAGCCCTCGGCGAGATTGTAAGTGTCCGGATACCCATGTCTTTTTATCATTGCATAGTGTTCTCTAATGCCAACAATCATGCAGCCCGCGCCTGTATGAAGCTCGCCGCTCGACGAGCGGGTCCCCGAGTTCGCCGGAAATGGAGAGTACTTCACTTCCGCCGCCTCCTCACCTCACGCCGCGGATCTACCCCACGGTGGGGCCCAAGGGGGCCTGGTCAAGAGGAGGTGGCACAGGAGGCGCCGCAAGGCAACCTCCCGAGTCCAGCTGGGGGCGAGACCTCAGGCTCTAAGCCCGACCTCGTCCCGATTCCATGCCGGAACCTTAGCGGTTCCGGAGTCCTGCAAGCGTCCTTCGCAAGAATGAAGACGCCGTGTCCTCCGCCCAACCGGAGGCACCGGATAGCTATCGGAGGCGCTTAACAGCTCTTCCATCGAGGAGGAGCACCAACTGTCATGAGTGCGTGATCCGGACAGTTCTGTCCGCCAAGAGCGGGCTGACTGAAGCCTGCACCAGCCTTCTAACAAAGCTTTGAGGTAAGTTTATAATATGTAAAAATATTACCGCATAGACAAGAGTCCCTAAACTTAGTTCGGTGTTCGGAAAGAAAAAGCCGACTAAGGATCTAAAAGATATACGCAGGAGTCTAACATAAGTATGTCAATATGGGAATGCAAAGTTACGCTGCCGACTCTGGTCAGACCGGGATCATGGAGGTCGATGCATTGAAGCAAAGCCTCGAGCAGTCCGAGAACGAGCTCGGCCTTGCCAAGAAGCAGCTCGAGGACAAGGAAGGTAAGAAATACCTTATTAAAGAAATACCTTATAGAAAGGTTTCGTTGCAAAAATAACAGGAATAACATGGGTATGCTAGGGCCACGAACGAGGTGGCGACCTCAAGGAAGTGGTGTCCGTGGGTCAAAATAAAGCGCCACGAGCGACCGAGCGAGAGAAGGGGGAGGCGAGCTGGTGAAGGTATGGCAAGAGGCTCTGTGCCTCGTGGAAAACACGAGAGTTTGAGCGTGACTCAAGACTCGAGAGTCCGAGTCGCCTGCTCTTGAGAGTGCCAAAGCCGCTAAGGCAAGCCCAAAAAGCCCTCCAAGAAATTGAATTGTTAAAGAAGATAGCGGCGGTAAGGCATTCTTTATGCAAAGCAAGCATGTGAAAGTGAATTACCTATTACTTACCCGGATTCGGAGCTCCAGAGCGCTCACAGATCTGCCTCATAGTGTATCGGATGTCGCTGTTTCTACCGCAAGCAAGGAGGGAGCTCGACGGAGAAGGTGTTCGTCTCAAGATGCCGAGGCCGAACGTCCGGTGTCCCTCGAGCGACCAGCAAGAAGTACTGGTCGAGCCCACAAGGTCGCCGAACAGGCCATGAAGGGCCTTATAGCCTCGGCCAGGCTATTGGAAGCCATGCCTCGGAGCTACTTCGCTTAGTGTAAGGGCTGGTGGACGCCGTCCATGGATTGAAGTCATCAAGCGCCCGCCTGCATTGAAGGTGTCCGTTGGCCCTTGCCCGCGCTAAAGTGCACCGGGCAAGCTGGATGCGGAGAAGCTTGTGACGGACGGGCCACCAAGGGCAAGGAGCATCGCATCGCCCGAAATGTACTATGAGGGCCTCTCAAGGGTGCCCCCTAATAGCGGATGAGTGCTCCAAAGATGTAATTTTGAATAGACTCGCATTTGTTATCCCAGACGCTGAAAACTTGTTCATATGGGCTAAGCAACGCTTGTTAATTTAAAATAGGATAACCAGATTTTACCCTAGTTGGTTCCTACCACGGTTTTGCCTTACTTTGCTTGCTTGCTTTTGCCTTACTTTTTTCCATCGAGGTCCCTCAATGCCCTTTGACCGCTTGACCAAAACTTTGAAAATTCATAACTAATTCATATGAACTCAGAAAATGCAAATAAGATATCAAAATGTTCAGATAAACATTACCTTTATGGGCATATCATTTGCATTCAGGATAAAAGCGCCATTTAAACTACCCTGTAATTAATGTTATTAACATTATTAAAATAAATAGGTATAAACAATATTTTTCGTGAATAAATTTTTATGCAAATGTAGGTGATGTTTTCAACATCCTCGATACATTATTTGCATTTTCCTGAGTTCGTAATAACTTGTTATGAAGTTTCCAAATAATGGTCAAAGTCGTTAGAATGTTCATAACAAGTTGATACAAACTCTCGAAAAATGCAAATAAGTTATCGATGTTTAGAAACATCACCTACATTTGCATGTAATTTTTATTCATGAAAAAATACTGTTTATACCTATTTATTTTTAATAATGTTAATAACATTACTTACCTCGGGTAGTTTAAACGATGCTTTTGTCTTGAATGCAAATGATGTGCCCATAGAGGTAATGTTTATCTGAACATTTTGATATCTTATTTGCATTTTTCTGAGTTGGTATGAATTAGTTATGATTTTTCAAAGTTTTGGTCAAACGGTCAAAGGGCATTCGAGGGACCTCGACGGAAAAAGTAAGGGCAAAACGGAGCAAGCTCGAAAAGTAAGGGCAAAACCCGTGGGTAGGAACCAACTAGGGGTAAAAATGCAATTGTCCCTTTAAAATATTACCTTCTGTGCGGCCGTTTATCAAATTTGAGAGATGGCAAGTCGTTGGCTTCAGCCCCCATGCCACGAGTGCTGGGGTGTTCGAGATAAACTTGAGCACTCTTGTTTCAATTCTTGGGTCCATCTAGGGAGGCGCTCAACACAACGAACAAGGCAACCGGACTTATAATGCTTGAACACTCTCACTTATCCATAGAATTCTATAATTTTAAATTTCGCGAAGCCCCTAGTATTCGAAGACCAAGTTCAGCGCGCTTATCCACGCCTTTGGCCGGACAATTCCGGTTCGCCTAAGCGGCACAAGTCTTTAGGGGCCCAAAAGCCTCTCGATCAAGGATCGCTCTCGCCCTATCATGACGGGCCGCTTTAGCTTTCCACCGAGGTGCTCGACCCAGCTCAACTGGGCACAATCGCAGGGTTCTCCGTGCTACCTTAGCCGATATAACGGAACGTAAGGTACCAAAACACGGAGCCGGGCAAACCCAACTATTGACCCAAGACATGATTCGAGCCGATGCATATAATGCTATAAGTTCGGTGCCGACTTGTGAAAGTGTTCGGACTTGTCACACCATAATTTTGGGGTACTTAAGCTCCTGGTGTATTGGCCGCACTAAAGTGTACGGGTTCAACATGTCATGAAATGAACATATATATAGATAAAGAAAGGAGTGCAATAATAGGCAAAAGCTATGTATTGTTTATTCAAAAGGTACTGCAATGAAGGCGTAACGATACAAATAGTGCGATAAGCAAGGGATGGGAATATTCAATATGTCCTCTCCGTGGGTAAGCTGGATGGTATGTAAAACAGGTATAATGCTCGTAATAGAGACCACCTGAACACTCGACGTAGCTTGCTGCTTCCCTGGCTGTTGCATCATGAGTTCGGCGATTCTAGTGCCGGACAGGACTTCTGGAAAACGGAGTCCTGAAAGTAAGAAAAAAGAAGAAAAAATAAAAAAAGAAAAAGAATGACACAATCGGAGCCCCGGTGCGTTGAGCCGCATTCCGGCGTGCTGCGGGTCGTGCTCCCTCCCCTTATGCCCATGGTATCTCTAGAGCGTAGTTATGTACGCCAGAGTAATCGGCTTCGCAATCTCGCGAGGGCGGGGGTTGGGGCCGGATTGTTACGCGTGCTTGAATCGTGCCAGCGGTCTTGTTGTAGGTTACCCGGCGCGCTGATAAAGGTCCGGACGCCTAGTGGCCGGACTCGAGAATTGCTGTGAGAGGCTGCTTTGCGCCCGCCGCGAGGGTCAGCTGCAGGTGCTCCTCCGCTCGAGAGAGTGTTCGTGTTTCCATTGACCGTGATTACCTCGAGGGCCCGCATCTTGAGCTTGAGGTATGCGAGTGCGGCACCGCATTGAACTTTGCAAATGCGGTTCGTCCGAGCAAAGGTGCATGATAGCCATTATGAACGGGACGATGTCAAGATTAACTCTTCGCTTCGAAGTTATCCGGGATCCGAATACCACTTCGAGTGTAACTGAGCCTGCATAATTGGCCTCTACACCCGGTATGACGCCTTTAAAGGTCGTTTTGTAGGTTTAACCTTGAGGGTCTATGCCCATTTTGTGCATCAGATCCCGATAAAGCAGGTTCAGGTTGCTACCGCCATTCATCGACTCCGTGAGGTGAAATCGCCAATAATTGGGTCTGTAACCTATGCGCAAAACCGCCATGACTAATGCTAGTGGGTGGTCCTTCGATCAAGGTGATCGGGCAGAAGACCATGGGTTGAACTTTGGGGCGATCGCTCCATCGCATATACGCCCCTTAGTGCGCCGCTCCGCCTCCCTTTGGGTATGTGGGTTGCGATATCATGTTCACCGTCCGCACTTGTGTGGGAAAGCCCTTCTGTCCTCTATTGTTCGGGCGTCGGGCTCTTCCTCGCCATCGCTATGCAGCCTCTTGTCATTGAGTTCGCACTTAACTTGCTCGCTTGTTTGAACACCCAACATTCCCTGTTGGTGTGATTGGTTGGTTTTGGGGGTGCCATGTATCCGCACAAGCAATCGAGTATTCGGTCCAAGTTGGACGGGCCCCGGTATTTCTTTTGAATGGCTTCTTCCGCTGACCGGTTTAGAGCCTCCGAATCCGGCATTGACGGCCAGATCTTCAGCATTATCGCCGCTAATGTGGCGCTTGTTCTTGTTGCGACGCCGACCTGCCATTGCTGTCCTTGGTATCCGAACTATCGTGGTGTTTTGCAAGTTGTTGCTTCGAGCTAGCTACTAACCTCTCCCGCACAAAAGCGGTCATGAGTGTTGTGAGGGCTGCCATGGATTTCGCTTTTCCTGTCCTAGGTGCCGCGTTCATTCGTCATGGATGTTATGTTTGAAGGCTGCAAGGGCCTCTCGATCCGGACAGTCAACGATTTGATTTTTTGTTAGGAACTGTGTCCGTAATTGTCTCGCCGATTCTTCCGCTGCTGAATTATATGGTTGAGGTCATCGGCGCTCTCGTGGTCGCATATATGTGCCCTAGAAGTTATCAAGGAATGCGGCTTCCAGTGTCCTCCCAACAACCAATTGATTCGCCGCAAGCTGTTGAGCCAATGCCGAGCTGGTCCTTTGCTTGAGTGGGAGGTATTTGATGGCATGTAGATCATCACCAAGGGCCATGTGGATATGGAGGAGATAGTCCTCATCCGCACGCAGGATCTGTGGTACCATCGTATGATTCGATGTTTACGGGTTTGAAGCCCTCGGGATTTGATGATCCATTACTTCATCCGTGAAGCATAGTGGGTGTGGCGCCTCAGATTGGGGTATATCACGACGTAGCTCATATGAGCTTTGTTCATCGTGTTCGCCCGGCCGGTTTGTTGTATCCGGCGACGGTAATCATCCCGAGTCACATGCCCACGCCGATCCGTAGATCGATCTTGTATGTTTTGCCTTATCCTCCAATATATCTCGCAAGTCCGGCGCGCTTTTCCCTGCCTTGGTACTTTTTGAGCGGCGCGGGTGTGGCTTGAGCGGAGGGTCGAGAGGTTTTTCGTCGCTGCCACGGGTGGCCGGTCTGCCATGTCGTGGCGCCTGGTGACTTGGGTGCTTCCTCCTGATCGAGGCGACGGCCCGCGCTTGGGGTAGCTTTTGAGGGCGCTCGAGTTCATACTCTTCGCTGCAAGGACTTCACCATCCGCCTGCCTACTCAGTCTTGGTCAGCTCTAAGCTGTTGCTGCTTTTTCTTGAGGCTGCTTGCCGTGGGCTATAAGCCCGCGCTGAAACGCCCCTGCTCGGGCGGGATCCTCGTGCATGACAAATTGCTGCCGCCGAGGCTTGCCTCTTCTTCGGAGGGAGGCGATAATTATCGCCCTCGACTCTTTTCTCACAGACTGACCGCATGGACTTGCTTCTCCCTCCTCCCGTGCTGAGTCCTCGCTGAGGGGGTTGTCTTCGCAATCGTCCCGGTGTTATTATCTCCGCGCCGGAATCACCGCTTTTTCGTGGCGGATTTAGAGCGCGCCACCGACGCCGGCACTTCGTTGCTTCTTGGAGGGTCATCCTCCGTTGTTCCATTGCCGCTCCCATCTTTTGATGTCCACCATGTATATGTTGTATGACGAGGTGGCCTTCCAAAGGCCCTCAGTAGGCGCTGGGTCTTGGTCGCCTCCGCATCGCTGTTGATGCGAGCATCCTTTGCTCATCCCCATGGACGTGCTTCTACATCTCCTCAACACCACTAGGACCCATGACAAGAGCCCGAAGCTAAGGCTATCAAGATAAGGTGAATTCGCCCTCTCCGAACTCCCTCTTCCTACTCACGAGACATGGCTACTACCTCATTCGAGACTCTATGTGTAATCAGGTACATGGAGGTGAGCCAAGGATCAACTACTTGTAGAGCCAAGACGGCGAGGACTCCAACCATATTGAAGAACAAGAAGAGATGTGCTGAAGGCATTGTGCACCGGACGCCCGACGCTTCCGACGTCCGACGCTTCCGGACGTCCGACGAGTCCCAGACCTGACGACCGGACTCTCCGGACATCCGCACTTTGCCACCGAACCAAAAACTACGGACTCACCGGCTCCGAAGTCCGACCGACGATGCCCGAATCAATCTACGGACGATCGACAACTTCCGGACGTCCGATCACACGAAGCTCGACCGACCGATTCTCTCCGGACGTCCGACGCCCACGACAGAACTGATCCTACGGACGCCGAGCCCGTCTCGACGTCCTGACTGGCCCCGAGCTCCGGACGTCCGACGCCTTCCGGATGTCCGACGCCTGTGTTGATTCTGCTTGGGCTGCAGCCCTTGTACCCTTTGCCCCTAGACTATATATATACCCTTCTTCCCCAACTTTCTAGGGTTAGCTTTGGTTTAGCACATGTTTGTGTGAGAGCCTTGCTCATCCACTTGGTTACTTCTCCTGAGCTCAGACCTCTACGGAGAAGATCCCCAAGCGGATTCAAGACCCCTTCTAGGGTGGACCCCATCAAGACCTCCTCACAGAGAAGAACGGCTACTCGTGTATCCTTACCTTTGTTGATTGTGGATCATATGTATCTCTTTGTGTTCGGTGATCTAGCACTTGTGTGATTGATTCCTTGTTGGTTGAGTGATCTCTCTCTCGTTTCCTTCGTGTTCCCCCTTTGTTCTTCCACGTGTTCTTCGTGATTCCCCGTAGGATCCACTCCAAACGTGAAAGATCGTGCACATAGGGTTCCGGCCTACATCATCTTGGTATCATGAGCCACGTTGATCACGTTTTTGGAGCCCCTACCCCTCTTTTTCTAGCTTGATTTTGTTGGTTTTGTCCTAATTCAAAATTCCCCACCAAAAATAGCCCCAAATTTTTTTGTGATTTGTTTGTGAGTTGAGATTTTGTTGATTTGGTCCATGGATTTCAGTTGCTACGTGGATCTAGCTTTTCCTCCTTCCCCACCCTTTTCCATCCACCAAATCACTCAATTTCGACCTCACAATTTCCTTCTTCCCTGAAATCTCGCTGTTCTTCCCGAGCCCGATTTTTGCCTGGTCTCCGGACGACCGGAACGGTCGGACGTCTGACGTGGTCCTGACGAATCGAAGGCACGGACGTCCATAAACCCCGATTTAACCTGAACTTTGTCAGGGCCGCCACCACCTCAGCCCCACCTTCCACCACATCTTCCAAAACCACATACACCACCATCCTCCCCAATAGATCCTATGACAATTTTACCACATTTTGGTCCTTGAGATTTTGAGTTGTGGCTTCCGTGATCCTCTTGTGTTTCGCTATCTAGGTGCGGTTCGATTTCATCATCACCACGGCTCAACTCGCAAGGGTCTCATCATCGCCAAGGACGGTAACTTCGATTTACATCTTTGTCATACCTTGCAATTGCATTGATACCCACATGGCCTTATTTTTATGTGTAACTTACCCATCGAGACTAGCCATTGAGTATTGGCGCAACGTGACTTGTGCACATTAGTGATCATACTCCATAGCATACATACCATACCACCGTGGTGTATATCTTGGGATCCATTTGTGTCACAAAGTTGTCATAGCATGCACAATTGCTATCTTGGTTAGTGAAGTTTTGCATGAGAAAAGAGCTCAAAAGTGAAAGAGCCACCCAAGATTTTAAGCAAAGAGGAAAGATAAGCAAAGAGCTTATGAGCAAGAACCATAGCATCATACTACATTAAGATTGTCATATTGGATCATCTTGGATCATCGCACCAAATACCATACATATAGCATAATGTGGATAGAGATAGTTGCATTTTTGCATAGTAGGTTGTGCACAAGTTCAGATCCGCTTATTGTGCAATCGTATATGCCTCTAGTATTGTGCAACAAGAGCATTTTCGTGGATTCCACATTTTGGCTCACTTTTGGTTTGCACAATCCCACTTATCTATTTGCGTGTGTGTTTCGCGTACCACTATTTGCTTGGTCTACTTGTTGCATTTGCAAATTTGTGTACCTTTTCCAACATTATTGACGCCACGCATAATTGCATCAAATTTTGTGCCACCATCCTCACCAAGCTCCACCATAAGCTTTTATTTTTGTAGGTGTGAGAACCGACAAGGATTGGTACCAATAGTGCTATTTCATTGTCCGCATTTGAGTGAACTTGATTCATCATCAACATCGGTCAAAGGTACATTGGTATAAGTTCTCTCCTTCTACCACTCACATTTTTGCTTGGAATGATGGATAGGCCAAGTACTTATACCAACCCACTCTTCATCGAACAAGACGATTTACATGTCATCATACGTCACCAAGAACCACCTCTTGGTGCACAACGAGCGTTGCACCAAGAACAACAAGCAATGAGCGATCGTGATCGACAACCTCGCCACTAACTTGCGACTCTCCGAGCAACGTACAAGAGACTAATTCGACAACAAGTTCGACGCTCACAAGCAAGAGAATGATGCAAGAATGGACGAGATCCGCGCCTTGATGAGAAACCGGCATCATTCCACTTCTTCATCCTCAAGACGGAGCCACGCGAGTAGACACTCAGACGACACCTTCTATGACTCAAGTACACCTTCTATGATCCGGCATGAAGGATCAGCTGCCTTGGTGCTGGACCCAATAATAAATGGATACCATCTCACGTGAGTCCTTATGGACGGCGGCAGTAGTCTAAATCTGATATATAAGGACACCATCCGCAAAATGGGGATAAACCCAACAAAAATCAGCCACAGTAATACTACCTTCAAGGGAGTAATACCAGGCACAGACGCCCGCTACACGGGCTCTCTAGTACTAGAGGTTGTGTTCGGCTCACCCGACAACTTCCAAAGCGAAAAGTTAACCTTCGACATTGCTCCATTCCGAAGTGGCTATCAAGCACTACTCGGACGAGCGGCTTTCGCTCGTTTTATTGCAATACCGCATTACACTTTTCTCAAGCTTAAAATGCCCGTCCGCGTGGCATCATCACAAGACATGGAAATGTTGAGCGCCTCACGAAAGCGAAGAACGTGACGGCTGCTTTAACAGCCGAACACTAGACGGCCTCACCACCAGAATAGATGACTGGTCGTTAAGACCACGTACACGGTTAGACGAAGTTCGCTAATCATTGATAGAGATTGGTTTGATGGTTATACCTTACATACGGTACCGTGGGCTTCTCATGATAATTCGCCCAACTTTACCCATCTTGATTTTTAAATGGTTTATTTAAATAGCCAATTTTTGCACGACAACTTTCAACTAAGTTCCTTTCCTTTACAGATGACAATCGTATACACCTGGCCCGTGATACGCACAACGGAGACACAAGCGCAGACGCAAAGCAGGGACCCGCTCAAAGGTTTCTCTTTAGATTAAGACCCGTGATAAACCTTTTTTTACTGTCTTTTGTTGTTCACATCCTCCGGATTATTAATACAATCGAGAAGGATGCCGACGTTTGGCATGTGGCCACGCCGTAATATTGCTCGCATTTTGGACACTAGGGGCTCGTGATCCAAGGGCATCGCTTAGCCCGGTATATATTTCAAAGACCGAATACCTTAGGGAGTGTTCGCGTCATGAAGTTCGGCCTTATATGCATCATCTCCGAATCATGTCTTTGGTCAAATGTTGGGCTGTCTGCCTCGTGTTTTGCTACCTTACGCCCGCTTATCGCTAAGGCGGCACCAGGAGAACTATCGACAGCTCCTCGTTCGCCGCATGAAAGCACCTCAAGAGAGAAAGCCGAAAACAGATCGTCATGATAAAGCGAGACTGGTCAACCACTGATGACCTTGCGGAATCTTCGGATTCTCCACATTAACGGCGCCGCTTCCGCCAGGCATGTACGCCAAAGATTCAATGAGCGCCGAGCCACCGTGGGCTATATAGTAGCCCCACTATCAAACTCCTATGGCTAAGTGAAAGTGTTAAAGCAATATAGTCCGATTGTTCGGTTCGCCGCGCTATCACCTCCTTAATGGACTAAGACATTGATCAGTGTGAACACCGCCTTTCATAACACCCCGCATTATATGCGTAATGAAGCCACGACTTCAAACTTTCAGGTTATATACATATATACATAAACGGTCCGACAGAGGAATCATAATACTTTCGTGCAAAAGTATAAAATAGCCTTACAATTCAGTAAAACATTGTTTTCCAATGGGAATACATGTCACAGAACATAATATTCTTCGAGCACCGAGCTTCTATTGAACGAGCGCCTTTCAAGGACTTCATCAAAGTGGTGCTCGCAGCTACTCGCTAACGGCTGAACTCGGGTTGCAATTGCGGTGGCTTCCATCTCCGCCCAAGATGTCTTGAGACGGCAAGCGCCATCCACAAGACTTTGATGCACGCCGACTTCTTCATAGCGCCGATGCGCTGCAAAGCACCAAGGAACCGCTGCACCAAACTAAAATAAATGTTCGCCTTGGCCCTTCCGCCATAGATGATCCACAATGTAACCTCATGGCGAGCCCGACAACCTATGGAGCTCGCCCATTCGCCATCCACTCATTTAAAGGAAGCGGACGCGCTGAATGTTAAATTGTGACCAGAACAGCTTCTCCACTTCGTGATCTTGCTGATCTTTGAAGTATTCGCCGCATCGCGCGCACTTGCTGCCAAGTCCAGATAAGCGCTCGCAGAATCGCATGTACCGATCCAAAGGAGCGATTTAGGATCTACGTAACTTCATCCGCAGATAAAGGGCTTCCTCGCCGCGATATCCCCGGCGTGACGCAGCTCCTCCTTCATCTCTAATTGTAGAGCGGGCGCCCTTGGCCGCCACCGTGGCCTTCTCCGTGTCCGCTATCTTCGGTCGATCTTCCTTTTGAGAAGCTCAGAACGGCCGGGCAGCATCCTTCAACTCCGCAGCCATCTTGGCTATTTCCTCCTTGCTTTGGCAATGGGTAGCCTTTTCGCTCGCCTCGACCGCCTTCGTCAGGCCGCCGATCACTTTTCCCCGCTTGTTCTTTTGCCCGGCAAGTTCCGCCGAAGGGTCTCCACGGCCGCAGCTCCATCCGCAGCACAACATATTAAAGACACCGCATCATGCTCCTCTCACTATGTATTGATCACTAGAAAATCACATACCCTCGGCTCGCAAGCCGCTTGTTGACAAGCACGATGTCGGCGTCCGCCGCATCAAGTTGCCGCTCACTCGGTAAACTCACCAGTCCGCTAGCCATCGACCATCCGCCACCCACATATGAGGGCGGCCGGATTGTTACTCGACTATGATCCTCTTGCCGCTGCTTTTGACAGCAACCGAGTCTCAGGGGCTACTATCTCGCATTGTGACACACCTTAACGCAGCGGTATCACAAAATACACACTATTGCATGTACCTCAAAACCTTTCAGCAGACTCATAAAGGCTTTATGCAACCCGCCGCGGATGAAATCTCTCAACCACCTGCATCTATTAGCACTAAGACCACCTGCACGCCCGTGCATCGCCAGAGCAATGCGCCCCAACCCCGCGAAAATTGCAAGACAAACTCTCCACAGACATAATTACACCGGAGATACCATGGGCATAGGGGAAGGGCACAACACAATGTACTCCAGAGTGCGGTTCGACCACACCAGGCCCTAAGTGTCGCTTTTTGTTTTATTTTCTTTTTTATACAGAATCACCGCGCGTAACCGCCGAACTCATGATGCAACAGCCTGGAAGGACAAAGGTCATGATGAACACTCGGTGGTCTCCATCACGAGCATTAAATTTGTTAAAATACAACATTCGCGTGCCTACCTCGAGGAGACGCTTTTAATTAATCAATCCCTTGCTTTCCGCACTATTTGTATCATTCGCACCGATAGCATATCTTCTCAATAAAATGCAGCACTTTTGCCTTTAATTGCATTACTATATATATATATATATATATATATATATATATATATATGTTCATTTATGACATGTTGCACCCGTGCATCTTGGTACCACTAAATACACCAGGCTTATGTCCTCCGCTTTATGCGTGATAAAGTCCGCACACTTTCACAAGCGGCACCCGAACTTATAGCATTATATGAATCGCTCCAATCATGTCTTGGGTCAATAGTTGGGTTTGCCCGGCCCCATGTTTGGCAGCTTACGCTTCGCTTCTATCGCTAAGGTAGCACTGGGAGAACCACGCGTTTCGGGTTGAGCCGGTTAACTTCGAGAAAGCTAAACTGACCGGCATGATAAGGCGTGAGATCGTCGCTGTTCGAGAGGTCCTTCGGGTCCTTAAAGACTCACGCCGCTCGAGCGAAGTTCGGATTATGTCCGACGGCGTGATAGCGCCCAATTCGGCCCTTCCGATACTAGGGGCTTCACGAAATTTAAAATTATAGAATTCTATGGCTAAGAGAGTGTTCAAGCACTATAAGTCCGTTGCCTTGTTCGCTGTGTTGAGCGCCCCTAGATGGACCCAAAATGAAACAAGTGCTCAAGTTTATCCCTAACACCCCAGTTCATCATGCATGGGGGTCAGTTTCCACGACTTGCCATCTCGATTTAATAAACGGCCGCACGTAAGGTAATATTTTAAATTAAAAGCGTTGTTTAGCGGATATGAACAAAGTTTTCAGCATTGTGGGTAACACATTGCGAATTCACTCAATAATTACATCCCTCGGGCATTCATCCGAAATCTTAAGGCACCCTTCAGACACCTTATAGTAAAGTTCGGCGTATGATGCTCCTTGTTCGCCGGTGGCGTTGCCGCTGATTAGCTTCTCCGCATCCAGCTTGCCCTAATGCACCTTTTGCGGCAAGGACCCGACGAGCACTTTCAATACAAAGTGAGCGCTTGATAACCTCCACCAGGGGCACGGATCCACCAAATTGCCGCACAGAGGTCAAGTAGCTCCCAGCATGGCCTCTCCGGCCATAAGCGGACTATGCCCCCTTCATGGCCTGCTCGCCACCTTGTGAAGCTCGACCAGCTGCTTCCTGGTCGCTAGGGGCACTGATGGCCGGCCTCAGCATACTGAGACTAAGACCTTCTCCGCTGAGCTCCCTCCTCGGCTCGGTAGAATGCGGCGACATCGCACACGCCATGAGGCAGACGCAACGCCTCGAGAGCTCCACCGGGTAAGTATCACGTAATTTACATTCACATGCTTGCTTTGCATGAAAAATGCCTTACCCGCAGCTATCTTCTTCATCAATTCAACCTCCTAAAGGGACTTATGGGCCTCGCCTTGGCATGGTTTTAGAGCCGAAAAGCTCGACTCTCGAAGTTTGAGTCACGCCCAAACTCTCATGCTTTTCCATGAGAGCCTGAGCTCTTGTGAACCACCGCCACCCGCCGCCTTGCTTTTCGCTTGTTCGCCCGTGGCCGCATTATGCTGCCACGACACGGCCTCCTCAGTGGCCGCCACTTGCTCGTGGCCCCTAGCATCCATGTTATCCTTGTTATTTTTTGTCTAACCTAAATCCTTTTCGAAGGTACAAATTCAAAGTGGTGTTACTCACCTTCTTGTCTTGAGTTGCTTCGGCGCCGAGCTCTTGCCCGACCGCCAAGCTCCTGCTAACGCACCGACCTCCGCAGCTAGGCGGGCAGAGGTCACCAATGAGCCTCGCAACCCATATTGACATAATTTTTAGCAACCCTACAGATATCCTTTTGAGATCCTCATCCGCTTTTCTTTCCGAACACCAAACTGAGCATCAGGGCTACTGTCTATGCAGTATTACTTTGCATATTTTAACTTTACCTCAAAGCCCGAGAAGGCTATTAGCTGGTCAGCCGCCTTTGGCGAAGGCAATTTGAATCACCGCACTCATAATAGTGGTGTTTTTCGATGGAAGCGCTCAGCGCCTAATAAATTGCCCGGGCGCCCGTTGATTGGAAGCCGCCGTGTCACTGGTTTGCCCTTCGATCAAGGGGCCGCTTGCTGTTACATGTAGTCGGTTACAATGGTAGGAGATCTACATATCCGTATCGCTAAGCTTGCCTTGCACGCCAAGGAAAGTCCCATCCGGACACGGACGAAGTCTTCAATCTTGTATCTTCATAGTCTTGGAGTCCGCCGTGATGATAGTTCGGCTATCCGGACACCCCTAGTCCAGACTCCTCGAGCTCCCTAACCAGGCTTCAATGACGATTTAGTCCGACGCAGATATTGTCTTCGCATTGCAAGGCGGGTTCCTCCTAATACTTCAGAAGGTTTTGAACACCAGATAGTGTCCGCTCAAAACAAGTTCCACATACCACCGTAGAGAGAATAATTTTTGCACAGATTCGCTAACGATTCCGCGCGTTATCACCACGCAAGCCGCCTTTATATGAATTTTTATCGTTACACCTCAGCGCCAGAAGCGAGGCGCTTCTCGCACGCCTTATCAAAGCATAGATCGCGGCCCTTATTCCGGGATTCCCATCAATACGGACGCAGTAACTCCATCCGCGCCATTGATTACGGCGCTTGGGAGATAAGCGAGTTTACCAGGTTGGCGGGGACGATAGCTTCGTCATTCATATAAGGGGATAAGGATCCACCTTTTTCACCCACGCCTTCTTCCTCCTTTGCTCATCCATTTCGCACTCGAAGCCCAGTCGCCTAAGTCCGCACATCCCACCTCAACCTTCTCCAACTATGTCCGGAGCGGAGGCAGGATGGCCTCTTCCGTCACGGAGGGCACATCACAAGACTGGGAGGCCGGATACTTGTCCCATGACATCGCTGCGTCGGCTACCCGACGAGGGCAGCTCATCCCCACTCCCAGTTCCATGAGAGGGTGGTGTTCTCACCCACTTCCTCCGAGGACTAGGTTTTCCACTTCACCCATTTGTCCGGGGCTCATGTTCTACTATGGCCTGATTTCCACGATCCGCCCCAAACTTCATCCTCAATATCTCGACGCTTATTGTCGTGGTGCGAGGCCTTCCTCTGCATCCAACCCCACTTCAGTTTATGGTTGAAGACATTTAGCGTGAAGTCAAGATAGTGGGCGGCCGACAGCGGAGGCGGCGCTATGGTGGGCAGGATGCCCAATGTCCTTTGGCTCGAGGGCTCCTTCGTGGAGACAATAAAGGTGGCAATCGGGTGGTTCTACATCACCGAGCCAGGCGACTCAACTGGGCGGTGGCCCCACCAGATCTGCTCCCCCCACACGGCTCACATCATGGATAGAGACGGGCCCAGTGGGGTGATTCAGAGTTGATCCAAACCTGGTCCAAATCTGGTGGACAAGAAGCTCAAGCTTGTCCACGTAGTCCAGTCATGCTCATCTCGCTGGATTCTCCCATGCCAGGAACGGCCTTTAATTTGTGGGAGTTTGATCCGCAAAGACTGAACTTGAGCCGCTCTTCGATACTACGTATGAAGATGCCTCGAAGGTGCTATTCAAGGGCGCTGGCCTCGCATCCGCTAACAAAGATCGCGGATACAGCTCGCACCGCTGCCGGCGAGGTAAGTTATGTTACCCTTTACGGGACTCTTTTTCATAGATTGACTCTATGGGATCTAAAACTCCCTAATCTTTGACAGATCGGTTGAAGACGCCCTGGACAGATTAACTATCCGCTCCTTGCCCGAAGACCCAGCGGACGCTCGATTGAAGGTTGCGCTCCGCATTCTCATGTGGTGCCGGAGAAGAAGGCTAAGAAGGAGGCCACGGAACTCAAGGAGCTCCCGACGCCAGTAATCGCCGACTGGCGTAATCTTCCCGAGAACGAGGAGGAGGAAGAAGCATCTCCCTGGGAGGAGGAAAAGGAAGGCCGCCCCAACTAGGGAGGCCGGAGGGTCTAAGAAGGAAGGACCCTTCCTCCGACTTCTCCACCAACATCGCGATTTACGAGGAGGAGGGCCAATGAGGGCCAAGTTCTCGCGAGATTGTAAGTGTCCGGATACCCATGTCTTTTTATCATTGCATAGTGTTCTCTAATGCCGAACAATCATGCAGCCCGCCTCTGTGGCAAGCCTCGCGGGCCGACGAGCGGGTCCCCGAGTTCGCTCGAAATGGAGAGTACTTCACTCCGCCGCCTCACCTCACGCCGCGATTTACTCCTGACGGTGGCCCCAAGGCCTGGCAAGAGGAGGTGGCACAGGAGGCGCCGCAAGGCAACCTCCTGGAGTCCAGCAGGCGAGACCCCAGGCTCTAAGCTCGACCTCGGTCCCGATTCCATGCCGAACCTTTAGCGCGTTCCGAGTCCTGCAAGCGTCCCTTCGCAAGAATGAAGACGCCGTGTCCTCCGCCCAACCGGAGGCACCGGATAGCTATGGAGGCGCTTAACAGCTCTTCCATCGAGGAGGAGCATCCAACTCGCCATGAGGCGTGATCCGGACAGTTCGGTCCGCCAAGAGTGGCTGACTGGCTCGTACCAGCCTTCTAACAAAGCTTTGAGGTAAGTTTATAATATAAAAATATTACCGCATAGACAAGAGGCCCTGAAACTTAGTTCGGTGTTCGGAAAGAAAAGCCGGACTAAGGATCTAAAAGATATACGCAGGAGTCTAACATAAGTATGTCAATATGGGAATGCAGGTGTTGCTGACCTCTCGGTCAGACCGACCTGGAGGTCGGCGCATGAAGCAAAGCCTCGAGCAGTCCGAGAACTTCTCGGCCTTGCCAAGCAGCTCGAGGACAAGGAAGGTAAGAAATACCTTATTAAAGAAATACCTTATAGAAAGGTTTTTGCGGTAAAAAAATAACAGGAATAACATAAGTACCGTTAGGGCCGTTTAAACCAGGTGGCGAATCGAAGGAAGTGGTGTCCGTGGGTCAACACAAGCGCCACTTTTGTTTAATTCCAGCCGAGAGAAGGGGGAGGCCAGCTGGTGAAGGTAATGGTGGCAAGAGGCTCCAGGCCTCGTAGGAGCTCGACGAGAAGGTGTCTGCCTGCATGTCGAGGCCGAACGTCCCAAGCCCTCGAGCCACCTCAGCCGAAGCAGCTGGTCGAGGCCCACAAGGTCGCCGAACAGGCCATGAAGGCCTTAGCTGGTCAGGCAAGCCATGCTCGGGAGCTACTTCTGGCTTAGTGTAAGGCTGGTGGACGCCTGTCCATGGATTGAAGCCACTGCCTGGCCTCGCATTGAAGGTGTCCGTTGGCCCTTGCCCGTAGTAAAGTGCATCGGGCAAGCTGGATGCGGAGAAGCTTGTGACGGACGGCCACCAAGGGCAAGGGAGCATCGCACGAGAAATGTACTATGAGGGCCTCCTCAAGGGTGCCCGCCGAATAGCGGATGAGTGCTCCAAAGATGTAATTTTGAATAGACTCGCATTTGTTATCCCAGACGCTGAAAAACTTGTTCATATGGGCTAAGCAACGCTTGTTAATTTAGGTTAGATAATAGATGCATTTCTTAGTTGGTTCTTACTCATTTGAGCTTTTTTGCTCTTTTCAGTTGTTTTGTTTCATTAGGTCCATCGTCCCTCGAATGCCTTTGACCGCTTGACCAAAACTTTGAAAATTCATAACTAATTCATATGAACTCAGAAAATGCAAATAAGATATCAAATGTTAGATAAACATTACCTTTATGGGCATATCATTTGCATTCAGGATAAAAGCGCCATTTAAACTACCCTGGTAATTAATGTTATTAACATTATTAAAAATAAATAGGTATAAACAATATTTTTCGTGAATAAATTTTTATGCAAATGTAGGTGATGTTTTCTGAACATCCTGATACATTATTTGCATTTTCCTGAGTTCGTAACAACTTGTTATGGAAGTTTCCAAATAATGGTCAAAGTCGTTAGAATGTTCATAACAAGTTGATACAAACTCGAAAAAATGCAAATAAGTTATCGGATGTTTAGAAACATCACCTACATTTGCATGTAATTTTTATTCATGAAAAAAATACTGTTTATACCTATTTATTTTTAATAATGTTAATAACATTACTTACCTCGGTAGTTTAAACGATGCTTTTGTCTTGAATGCAAATGATGTGCCCATAGAGGTAATGTTTATCTCAACATTTTGATATCTTATTTTTTTTCTGAGTTGGTATGAATTAGTTATGATTTTCAAAGTTTTGGTCAAACGGTCAAAGGGCATTCGAGGGACCCTGACGAAAAGTAAGGCAAAACGGAGCAAGCTCGAAGTAAGGGCAAAACCTGGGTAGGAACCAACTAGGGGTAAAATGCAATTGTCCCTTTAAAATATTACCTTCAGGCGGCCGCTTATCAAATTTGAGAGATGGCAAGTCGTTGGTTTCACCCCCATGCCACGAGTGTCAAGTGTTCGAGATAAACTTGAGCACTCTTGTTTCAATTCTTGGGTCCATCTAGGGAGGCGCCAACACAACGTAACAAGGCAACCGGACTTATAATGCTTGAACACTCTCACTTATCCATAGCAAAGTTTAATAAAGAATCATGGTGATCAATCCATCCCCCCAAAATCATTACCTTGTACATGGTTTAGCAATCTGATTCTAACACTCGGTCATCCTCACAAGCATTGCAGAATTTCTATTATCGATTTAACCAAGTTCGAAAATCCATTGATTCTGAGGCCAAACAAACATCTATCGCTCCTTAACAACTCTCGTTTTATGAAACTCCTATAGAATCGCTTGTTGATCGAATCATAGTCTATTCCCAAAATTTCTTTCTCCGGGTACTTGATCCTTATTAATTCTTGGGCCGGGGTTATGGGCCCACTTCAACACTAGTGCAGCTTTAACTCATCCTTGGGTTAACTCTCTTGTTCCATATTACACATCCTTTAAATCCAAGAGTACTGTTCTTCATACCATCATATCAAAAGCAAAACTCCAACTTTTTTTTCTTCAACTACAGTCCGTGGAATATATATTTTCTTATCCATTAGTCTAGTCTTCTTCATGGTACTACCACCCTAAAAATGAAATTCACAACCATCCATAGACCATATTTCTATATCCTAAAATGGTCAAAATCCTTGTTCACAGGTAACAACTCCTACAATTAAACATATGAAAACATGTCACCTTAACTTTATTGATTTCATGAATCCATTACAAACTCGAGCACCCATTACATAACTCAACTTATTGTACTCATAAAATGAAATTGCTTTCTATTACTCTTGTTTCCAATATCAAAATTCCAACTACTCAACTCCAGCTTTCATCTTGTTGGGACATTTAGTAGCATAATGTCCTGCTTCCTTGCAGCGAAACAAAAGACTTCCGACATGTCTCGGGCTTCTTTGTGATTATGTAGGCTCCTTGGATCCTTGGCTTCTTTCTCGACATTTACTAGCTAATGACCTAAATCTTGCACCTGTAAAAGTGATATGACTCAGGTCCTTCTCTGCAAAATTGTGTTGTTCGGGTTGCTTTTTCTCTTCCTCGATTTTCTCGAATGATCGAGCTTCTACTTCCGAGGGTCAAACTTCACTTCGCTGCGGAAATATCCCTGATACTCTTTTCTTTCCTTGGTGCATCTGAAAAATGTCCTTCTTCTCCACATGAATAGCAGGCATGGGAGTAAATCTGTTGAGGCCTTCTCCATCGTGGTCTTCAACACATTCCTTCATCAGTGTTCTTTCATAACTTCTGAGGGCTTCTTTCATTCCTTCTTCTTGCTCCTGAATAGTTTGTTGCACCATGGGGTAAATGTGACACTGAGTCGGGTAGTGGGTGGTTCCTTCACACAAGATACAAGTCACCCGACTAGTTGGGCATTCCTCACCGGGTGTTTCTCCTCACAATGAGGGCATCCATCCTTGTGTTCCTCCCGGTGTGTCCTATTTCTCCGAAATCTTGCAGCACAAGGTTTCTTCTTCGGTTATCGAGTGCTTCCGGATGAGACGTGATCTCAACAGGGTCTTCTTGAATTCCTCCCAAGTTCTTGCTCCATTAAACCTTGTATGGCTTGATGCATTTTCCACGGTTGCAGCTTTCGAAGCATCAAGAGCGATTGAACCTCATACTTCCTTGGAATCAAATTGTTCCGGTGATTCTCCATGTTCTAAATCCATAGCTCGCCTCCGTGAGTCTTCGGTCCGAGAATATCAGTCCAACTTCATTCATCATCTATGGGTAACACCGGATGATTAAGGAACAAGAATCACCCGTTACTGACTAGCCTCACGCTGATTCAACCCGTCTAAAACAAATTCAAAACAAAAGCAAACGATAAAAGTTTCAAAAACTAAAACTAAAATGTTGGGGTTGTCTAAAATAACAAACCTAATTATGGTGGGTGCACAAAATTTTGTAAAGTGTTTTGGCATTTTAAATAAACTAAAACAGAAAGTAAGAAAAGGAAAAATATAAAAAGAAAATAAAACAAATGAGGTGGGGAAGGAACCCCATGCCCATCCGGCCAGCCTTCCCACTGCCCCCAGCCCCCGAACCCCCCCACCCAGCCCACCTCCCACGGCCCGCCCAACGGCGCCCACTTATCCCTCCCGGATCGCTAACCTAGCCGACCCCACCTCCCCCCACGCCCGATCCCCTTCTCTCCCCCTCGATCAGATCGGGCCGACCTTCGTCCCTCGCCCGCCGGACCGCCTCACATCCGTCGCTCATCCCAGCTGGGCACCCCCCCGCGGGTCATCCCGCCTCCGCCTACAGATCCCTCCGACGCGCGACCGCTTCCGACCCCTCCCCGGACGCCATCACGCTCCACCGCGCCTTAGACCTGCACCACAAGGAGCTTCGCCCTCGCCTCCCTCCTCGAAGCGCCACCAGTAGTCGAGCCTCCGCCGCGCCCTGCCTCCGCTACCGGCTCAGCCACGCCGCTTCTCTCCTCCCGGGCGCCTCCTTCCGGCCACCACTCGGCCTCCGCTTTGGCCTCACTCCCTCCCGACGACGCTCGCGACCGACCCCACTGCCGACGCGGGCCCTCAGACTCAACTCGCCCTTCCCGACGTGCTCGGCACTGCTCAGCCGCATGCCATGCCTCACCTCCCTCCACTCCCCCGACCCGTGACTAACCCCGGCACCGGGCCACGCCTCGCGACCTCCGCCACGCCAGGCGATCGGCGGCGCCACGCCGCATCCTCGGTCGCGCTCGGCCACCCCGCACCAAGACGCTGCTTGCCCCGGCTTATGACATGGGGCCCACCCCACCGAATGGTTTTATTAATAAATGAAAATGAAAATTAAATAAAATTAATTAATTAATTAATTAATTAATTAATAATTAATTAATTAATTAAGTAATTAATTAATTCGATTAATTAAACCTAATCACTAATTAACCTAATTAACTAATGTTAATTAAATTTGATTAGGTTAATTAGATAATGAGAATGACATTGGGACCCAACCTGTCAGGTTGACTGCCAACTCCTTTGATCCCGACCCGGATGACATCATGCCGACGCCATAAATACATTTTCAATTAATTAAATAATTAATTAAATTCCGAAATTATTAAAATCTTTTAAAATTCATATCTTTTAATCCGTAACTCGGGTTAAAATATTTTTAACATGAAAGTTACTCGAATTCCGAGACTAATCCGAACGCAATTCCGGCCCACCACACACCCCTAACCTATCGAACCTGCAACTTTTCCCTCCGCCTTTCCGCTCGAAAATCCAAAAACACCGGATTACTTTCCTTGATGTTTCCTTAACCAAGACTTCATACCACGAGGGCACCCTTCATTTCTTGGCATGTCATGCATCGATATGCATCTGCTTACTTTGTATTCATTGTTTCTTCCCTCTTCTCCCCTAGAAGAGACCGACCGCCGCCGGGCCGTTGACCCGTGAAATTCCTCTCTTCCAGAGCAACCAGCAAGCCCCCTTGATCACCAGATATCGCCACTTTTCTATACCGCTTGCATTAGAGTAGCATAGCATGTTACTTTTTGATACTCCTATATTGGATACCCCCCTTGTAACTTCGTTTTTTACCCGCAATCCTATATGCTTAGTATAGGATGCTAGTACTTTCATCCGTGGCCCCTACTTTCTTGTCCGCTGCCGGTTATATCGGGCCGGATCACTGGGAGTAGATCCGGTATATACTATATACTTATACATGATACATGTGAGACTAAAGTCGGTCGGCCGATGGAGCGCCTGAAAGTGGATCTTGAGGCGGAGCGAAGGCAGGTTTGAGACCGCTTAGAGAGAGGTGGGCCTGGTTCGGCTCTGGGTTACTTAACATTAACAAGGTCTTGGTATTTGATCCGGTTGGCTACGAGCTTATACGCACTAACCATCTACGCTGGGAGTTAAGGGCCCGGGTGGTATCACCAAGCACTTTGGACCACGACGGAGGGCGCCGCCGGATTGGACCGAACGCTGATGGGAGGGGTCTGCCCCCACAGACGCGAACGTGGTGTGCTCGGGCGATGGGCCTGCACCGCCGCTTAGGTTTAGACCGCCTGTTGGCCTCTCCAGTTTAGGTGGGGCACGGGTTGATCTTCCCGGCCGGGCATGACCCGGAAAGTGTGTCCCCAAATGGGACGCGGCCGGGTAAGATGGTGCACCCCGCAGGGAAGTTAATCTATTCTATAGCCGTGATCTTCTTAACAGGACGACGGAGTTGTACCTGAGCTTATGACAACTAGAACCGGATACATAAAACACACCCTTCCAAGTGCCGAAAACCTGGTCGCCTTCTCTGGATAAGGAGGGGGATTCCTAGGATTATTGCTATGTGTTGTTACTTGGAGGACTTCAGGTTGCCCTTTCCCGTAAAGACAGTGTCCTGGTTTAGTCTTCAAGACTAGCTATCCCCTCTTTATTCTGCACCATTCACCCACCGATATGGCCTTTACACATATATCCATGCATATGTAGTTTTTCCTTTAGTACTTTTGGATGAGTACCCTTGCCTTTGTTCCCCTTTTCCCACCCTACTCGATTGTCAAACTGCACGATGGAGCCCGGAGCCGCCAATTATAGACTACTACTGGAGGTGCCTCACTAGCAAGCCCTTACCGACACCAACAGAGTAGCTAGGAGGATCCAGGAGGCCCGCCTTCCTTCGATCCAGATCCCAGTTTGTGCTAGCCTTCTTAAGGCAAACTTGTTTAACTTATGTCCGCTCAGATATTGTTGCTTCAACGACTTCCTATGATCGAAAACTTGTATTCGAGCCCCGGGCCCCGGCTTGTATTATGATGCTTGTATGACTTATTTTATTTGTAGAGTTGTGTTGTGATATCTTCCGTGAGTCCTTGATCTTGATCGCATACATTTGCGGCATGATTAGTTTAATTGAATCGAGGGCCCGGTTGGTATCAGCCGATCGCCTCAGGAATCCCCTTCCACCCCTGGCCAAGTCGAGTCTAGACATTGCAAAACTTTTACTAACTTGGCTGTGTGCCTTTACGGGCCCACGCCGCCATCGGGTGGTACTAGGATCTTTTACTCCCCGACCTTTACCGGACTCAACTCTCTTCACCGGGTTAAACGATTTTACTAACTAACACTAGGATCCCGTGACCACATTCACCCCAAAGTTGGATATAGCCTTAGTTGTTCTTGGAATTGTATTTGAGCAATTTCCACACTTTCATTTGACTCCTTTGAAACGCCTTTGTTTTCAGATGGAACCCAACGGGCGGTCGGCGCCACACGACGGCCATTGGTGCCTCGGATCACCTGGGTGCTAGCCGAGATGATGACCCATTCCGGGTTATCGCTGGCACCCCGAGTACACCATCTATGAGGAGTACCAGGACTATAACCGGAGCAGACCCCATCGCCCATCTCTACTCCGAGTACGAGTCCACTATCGGCCCAACACCGCAATGGTGTTGGAGTGACTATCGATATGGCAGTCCCATGCTCTTATGGCTGCTCGACACGCCTTCGCCAGAGTATCGAGATTGGACACCTCCCCTTCGGCACATTGCTATCGCCCCGATGTTGGTGAGGAGGGTTACACCGCCGCCACCCACTGTCAACCAGAGAGCCCTTCTACCATCGTAACTTTGTTCGATGCCGATGGGCTGGATCGAGCTAACCAGTTTTTCCCACAGTTGTACATCACCCCAAAGACCTCTACTGCTCCCACGCATGCACCCTTTGTCCGATCCGGAGAGCTGCCACGGGATCACCCAGCCAGACCGGATGCCCCAGGGTTTCTTGGGAATGGGAGGCTACTCTCCCACTTGGCCCTTTTTCCCACCGGCCGGATTCAGCACTTGGAGATTCCAGGCCCCCGTGTCACCACCGGAGGACTATCCGCCGACTATCAGCCAGGTTAAAACCTCCGCAGCATCGGTGGACGATGTAGACTTGCTTGTTAGTGTTTGATGTATTCGCCAAAGCCTGCAAAGCCTTTATGATGTAGTAATGCATCGGACTTATGTATCGAACTCTATGCATGATTCCTTTTAAGATATGCCAACTACTATGTAGTTCCCATCATGGTTTTTTTTTTTTTTTTTTTTAAATTTTAAAAAACCCCTTTTTAAAAAAAATTTTTTGGGGGTCGTGGTGCCAACTTCCCACCACCACCGAGTACATGGCTGGTATGATCCAACAGGGGAAAACCCCCTTGGGAAAATGGGGGCCCCTTTCCCCAAAAACCAAAGGAAAACCCTTTCCAATTTCAATTTCCCCCCAACCCGCCCAACCCCAACCGGGAAAACCCCTTGGAAACCCTTGGATGGAGCCCCCCCCCTTTTTCCCTTTTCCCCCCCAAGGGGGGAAAAGGGGGCCCCCCCCCCGGGTTTCCCCCCTTTTCCAACCTTTCCCGGCCGGGAAACCCAACCAACCCCCAAAAGGCCAAAAAACCTTTCCCGGAAAACCCCTTTAAAGGGAATTTTCCCTTTTAAAAAAGGGCCCCAAAGGGGGAATTTGGAAATTTTCCTTTTTTAAGATTTAAAGGCAAAAATTTTTTTTCGGCCCCTTGGGAAAAATTTTTAAAAAAGGTTAAAAAACCCGGCCCCGGAACTCCCCCAAAAAACCCCCTTCCCCCAACCCCAAAATTTTCCCCCCCCGGGCCAATGCCCTTTGGGCCCCCAAAAAAAAACCCCCCCCCCCAATTCCCCCAAACCCCCCCCCGGGTTTCCCCCCAATAAGGTTTGTTTTAAAATTTTTATTTAAAAAAAATTTTTCCCCCCAAAAGGGGGGGAACCCTTTTAAAAAAACCCCCGGGAAATGGGAAACCTCCAAAAAAAAGGAAGGAAAACCCCCCAAAAGGGGCCCTTAAAATTAAATTTTTTTTTTTCCCCCCATCCACCCTTATGAAAAATTTAAATCCGGCCCAAATGGAAGGAAGGTTTTATTGGAAAAAGGGTTTTAAGGGCCCCCCCTTTGGGAAAAAATTTTTCAAGCCCCCTTTCCCCAAAAAATGGCCTCCTTTTGGGAAAATTTTTAAAAAAAGGCCAACCCCCCCGGGGGAAATTTAAAAAAAGGTTTCAATTCCCCCAAATTGGGAGGGTTTTTGGGAAGGGGAAAACCCCAAAGGGGAATTTGCCCTTTTTTTTTAAAAATTTTCCCCCCCAAAAAATTTTTTTTGGCCCCCCAAACCCAAAAGGGGGCCCAAATTCCGTTTTTGGGGGAATTCCCAAAGGGGCCCCTCTTAAAGGGTTTTTCCCCTTTCCCAACCAACCCCCCCCAAAAAAAAAATTGGTTTGACAACCCCCTTTTAAAATTTTAAAAATTTTTTAAAAAATGTTTAAATTTCTTTGGGGGGTTTTCTTCCCGTTTTGGGGCCCCCGGTTTAAAGGGGTTTCAAACCCTTTGGATTTTTCCCCCAAAAAGGGGCCATTTTTCCTTCCCCAAAATTCCCCTTTTTTCCCCTTTTTTCCCCCCCAAACCCTTGGTTTAAATAAATTCCCTTTTTAAAAAAGAAAAACCCCCCCCTTTTAAAAGGGGGGTTTTTTTTTTAAAAAAAATTTTTTTTTTGGGCCCCAAAAAAAATTTTTCCAACCCCAAAATTTTTTCCCTCCCCCAAAAAAATTTTAACCCAAGGTTTTTCCCCCCAAAAAAATTTTTTTAAAAGGTTTTCCCCCCCCTTTTGGGTTTTTTAAAAAAGAAATTAAATTTGGACTTAAAGCCCCGGAATTTAAAAACTCCCCCCTTTTTCCCCAAAACCCCCCGGGGGAAAAGGGGAAAAGGGCCCAAAAAATTTTTTCCCCCAAAAAAAGGGAAAAAATTTCCATTCCGAAGGGGGAAAAAGGGCCAAAAAAAACCCAAATTTAAAAGAAAAGTTTAAAAAAGTTTTTCCCCCCAAAAAAATTTCCAAACAAGGGGATTTTGGGGAATTTTTTGGGGGTTTTTTTTTTTAAAAAAAAAAGGGGGGAAAACCTTTTTCCCCCTTTTAAAAATTTTTTAAAAAAAACCCCAAAAGGTTTGGCCTTTCCCCCCCCCCGTTTTTTTCCCCCCTATAAATTTTGCCCTTCCCGGGGCCCAAAAAAAAATTTTCCGGGCAAAAAAAAACCATTTAAAAACCCATTTTAAAAATTTTTCCCCCTTTTTTAAAGGGTTGGGCCCGAAGAAAAAAAATTTTCCCTTTGGGTTTTAAAAAAATTTAAAATTTTTAAACCCCCAAAAGGTTTATAAAAGGCATCCCTGAATGGAAATGGGACCATGTTGAAATGGACTTCGTCCATTGGATTTCCCAAATCGCAGAAAGGTAATGATGCTATTCTTGTCGTCATTGACCGGCTTTCTAAAGTTGCTCATTTTACGGCGGTCAAAGAAGCGATCATTGCTAGTCAGCTTGCAACGCTCTATATGTCCGAATTGTTTCACTTCACGGTATTCCACTGGTTATCAATTCGGACCGTGGCAGCCTATTCACTTCAAGATTCGGGCAAGTTTTCAAGAAGCTATGGGGACTCATTTATCTTTCAAGATGCGTTTCATCATGATCGCAAGGGCAAGTTGAGCGTGTCAACCAAATTCTCAAGACATGCTTCGAGCTTGTGTCGTTCCTTCGCAAGAAATGGGAGGAATCTCTCCCATATGTTGAGTTCTCTTATAATAATAGCTACCAAGCTAGTCGAAGATGGCCCTTTGAAGTGTTATATGGACGAAAGTGCGAACCCTCCGAACTGGTCGAAACGGGAGCGTCCACTCTTGGTCCGGATATTATCCAACATGCCGAAGAACAAGTCCGCATTATTCGCGAGAATCTCAAGACTGCTCAATCACGTCAAAAGAGTAATTATGACCGTCATCACAAAGACATGGTCTATCAACCTGGCGAAAAGGCCTATCTTCGCGTTACACCAATGAAGGGTGCTCACCGCTTCGGGATCAAGGGCAAACTAGCTCCTCGCTATATTGGCCCATTCACTATTACGGAAAGGCGTGGAAAAGTGGCTTATCAAGCTGGAGCTCCGTCGAACCTTTCTCGAGTTCACGATGTGTTCCACGTGTCCCAACTCCGACGCTGCTTCAAGGACCCAATCCGAGCGGTGGACCATGAAGTGCTCGAATTGCAATAGGACCTCTCCTATAAAGAGCATCCGTCCGCATTCTCGACCAAGCTGAACGCCCGCGTCGGAAGGCGATCAAGTTCCTCAAAGTCCGATGGTGAATCACTCAAGACGAAGCCACACAGGAACGCGAGGATCGTCTTCGAGATGAATACTCCGCACTCTTTCCTTCTACCTCCTAAATCTCGGGACGAGATTTCTTGTAGTGGAGGAGATTTGTAACACCCGGATGATTAAGGAACAGTAATCACCCCGGTTACTGGGACTAGCCTCACGTTGATTCGAACCCGGTCTAAAACAAATTCAAAACAAAAGCAAACGATAAAAAGTTTCAAAAACTAAAACTAAAATGTTCAGGGGTTGTCTAAAATAACAAACCTAATTATGGTGGGGTGCACAAAATTTTGTAAAGTGTTTTGGCATTTTAAATAAACTAAAACAGAAAGTAAGAAAAGGGAAAAATATAAAAGAAAATAAAACAAAAGAGGTGGGGGAAGGAACCCCCACTGGCCCATCTGGGCCAGCCCTTCCCCACCTGGCCCAGCCAGCCCCCTCGAACCCCCCCCCCCCCACCTGGCCCAGCCCCCTCCCACGGCCCGGCCCAACCGGTGCCCCCCCACTTATCCCCCCTCCCCCGGATCGGCTAACCCTAGCCGACCCCCCGCCTCCTCTCCCCCACGCCCGATCCCTTTCTCCCCTCCGCCCGATCCAGATCGGGCCGAGCCCTGCGCCCCCGCCGCCGTCAGGACCCCCTCGTCATCCGTCGCCCCCACCTTGGGCACCCACGCTGGGTCATCCCCGGCCTCCCCCGCCTCACCGGATCCCCTCCCCGACGCCGGCGACCGCTTCCCCGACTCCCTCCTCGCCGGACGCCATCACGCTCCACCGCGCCCGCCTCCTAGACCCCGCGCACCCACAGTGAGCTTCGCCCTCGGGCCCCCTCGCTCCCCTCTCTCCTCCCGAGCGCCACCGTAGCCCGAGCCCCGTCGCCGGCCCCGTCTCCGGCTCCGACCGTCCGCGGCCACGCCGCGCCCCCCCCGCTTCCCTCTCCTCCCTCTCTCGCTGAAGGGCGCCCCCTCGTCCGTGCATACCGCCCGGCCTCGCCTTGGCCTCACTCCCCTCTCTCCCGTCGACGACGCCTCCGCGACCGGACCCCACCGTCGACGGCGCCGCCCCCCACCAAACCCGGCCCTTCCTGACGTGCCCCCGGCTGGTGCTGGCAGCTGACTTGTGGCCGTGCTCGCTCCCTCTCCGTCCACCTCGCCGCCTCCCGTGACCCGGACACCTTGAAACCCCCTGGGGCCGCCTCGCCGGCTCCTCGTCGGACCCCCCCGCCACGCCTTGGCTGGATCGGCGGGCGCCACGCCCGCATCCACAGGTCGCGCCCAACAGGCCACCCCGCACCTCAAGACGCCTGGTTGGCCCCACAGGGCCTATGACATGGGGGCCCCACCCCCACCGAATGGTTTTATTAATAAACAGAAAAATGAAAATTAAATAAAACTAATTAATTAATTAATTAATTAATTAATTAATTAATTAATTAATCTAATTAATTCTAATTAATTAAACCTAATCACTAATTAACCTAATTAACTAATGTTAATTAAATTTGATTAGGTTAATTAGATAACAGAGAATGACATGCGGGACCCACTGTCAGGTTGACTCATCAACCCTGTTGATCTTGACATCAGCATGACATCATCTTGACGTCATAAATACATTTTCGAATTAATTAAATAACTAATTAAATTCCAGAAATTATTAAAATCTTTTAAAATTCATATCTTTTAATCCGTAACTCGGATTAAAATATTTTCAACATGAAAGTTACTCGAGCGGCGAGACGAATCCGGATCACGCATCCGTTCGTCCACCACACACCCCTAACCTATCGAACCTGCAACTTTTCCCCTCCGGCTCCTCTGCCCGAAAACCCAAAACACCGGGATTACTTTCCCGGATGTTTCCCCCTTAACCAGTACCCCCTCATACCACGTTAGGGCACGCCTAGCATCGCTTCTTGGCATGTCATCCATCGATATGCATCTGTTTACTTTGTATTCATTGTTTCTTCCCCCTATTCTCTCCGGTAGACTACGAGACCGACGCTGCTGCTGGCCAGTTCGACTACGGTGTTAACGACCCCTCTCTCTTGCCAGAGCAACCAGGCAAGCCCCCCCCCCTTGATCACCAGATATCGCCTACTCTTCTCTATCTCGCTTGCATTAGAGTAGCATAGCATGTTCTGTTTCGAGATACTCCTATATTGCTGCATAGCTTTGTCCTTGTAACTTCGTTGTTACCTTACCGCAATCCTATATGCTTAGTATAGGATGCTAGTACTTTCATCTGTGGCCCTACTTTCTTGTCCGTCTGCCGTGCTATACTATCGGGCCGTGATCACTCGGGAGTTGATCACGGTATATACTATATACTTATACATGATACATGTGAGACTAAAGTCGGGTCGGTGATGGAGTACCATGAGTGGATCTTTGAGGCGGAGCGACAGGCAGGTTGAGACCGCCTAGGAGAGAGGTGGGCTGGCCTGTTCGGCGTTCGCGGTTACTTAACACGCTTAACAAGGTCTTGGTATTTGATCTGGGTTGGCTACGAGCTTATACGCACTAACCATCTACGCGGGAGTAGTTATGGGTATCCCGCGTCGTGGTATCACCAAGCACTTGCCGGACGTCGGCGACGGAGCGGCGCGCCGGATTGGACTGGAATGCACGATGGGCTAGGTCTGCTTCGGCCGCAGACGCAATGTTGGTGTGCTTTCGAGGCGATGGGCCCGGACCCCTGGCGCTTAGGTTTAGACCGCGTGTTGGCCTCTCTGTTGTGCCTAGGTGGGGCTGCGGCGTGTTGATCTTCGCGGCGGGCATGACCCAGAAAGTGTGTCCGGCCAAATGGGATCAAGCGTCTTTGGGTAAGATGGTGCACCCTGCAGGAAGTTAATCTATTCGGATAGCCGTGATCTTGATAATGGGCGACTTGGAGTTGTACCTTGAGCTTATGACAACTAGAACCAGATACTTGATAAAACACACCCTTCCAAGTGCCAGATACAACCGGTGGTCGCTCTCTCTCAGGGATATGAGGAGGGGATTGCCGGGTAGGATTATTGCTATGTGTTGTTACTTGGAGGACTTCAGGTTGCCCTCTTCTACTGTTGCAAGACAGGTGTCGAAGCGTAGTCCTCGTTAAGACTAGCTATCCCCTCTTATTCGGCATTCTGCATTCAGTCCACCGATATGGCCCTTTACACATATATCCATGCATATGTAGTGTAGCTCCTTGCTTGCAGTACTTTGGATGAGTACTCACGGTTGCCTTGTTCCCCTTTTCCCCTACCTCTACTCGATTGCTGCAACAGACGATGGAGCCCAGGAGCGACGCCACCGCCTATGACGACTACTACTCGGAGGTGCCTACTACTACGTGCAGCCCGGCGGCGACGACCAGGAGTAGCTAGGAGGATCAGGCAGGAGGCCTGCTCCTCTTCGTCTGTATCCCAGTTTGTGCTAGCCTTCTTAAGGCAAACTTGTTTAACTTATGTGCGTACTCAGATATTGTTGCTTCCGCTGACTCGTCTATGATCGAGCACTTGTATTCGAGCCCTCGAGGCCCCTGGCTTGTATTATGATGCTTGTATGACTTATTTTATTTGTAGAGTTGTGTTGTGATATCTTCCCGTGAGTCCTTGATCTTGATCGTACACATTTGCGTGCATGATTAGTGTATGATTGAATCGAGGGCGTCACAATGGGGTCCAAAAGTTTTGGAATGAGATATGAGAGAGGTGGGGAGGGATATACACACAATACAAACAATAGTTTTTGAAGAAACAAGTTTTACTTTGTGGCTGTCGGAAAACATCAAACAAATGACAGCTCACAAATCGCCGCATCTAACGTAAGTGTGTAACAGGGGTTTGGTCTTCTAAAGGTCAAATAATTCTTCAGGTTCTTCAAATTCTTCTAGTCTTCGGAGTCTTCAATTGTTGCATCTTCAACTCTTCTAATGCATGGTCAAATCCTCTTTACTCTGAAGAGGCCATCAGTTATCCGATATCTTGTCCTTCTTGGAGCGGCTTTAGTTGATTCTTCATGTGATCAAAAGGGAAAAGGGGTATATTCTAACTATTTGAGGTGAGAGTGTCTATTTGATAAAACCAGAAGAGATGAGAAGTAAGATTCTTTTTGAAAATAAAGTTTTAGAGATTTTCGGTCCTAGGGGCTTTCCGGTTTCTAGGGTCACGTCCTACAGTCAACATGTGCTCGATACCATATCAGAGCGACCCGACCTCAGACGGTCAAGCCTACGTATCCGTGCCATCCACGGATCAGTATCTTTGGCACACACAGTACATCAATGTATATATCAAAGTGCAATCACATGTATAAATAACGTAAAACTGATATATACCTCATAAGTCTCAATGAAACAAGTAATCGGTGTGGAGTCCCATCAACGCCATCGGCAGGTTGAGTGTAGACCGTAACCCTGTATCGTAACTCTTACTCGTCGAGGAAATATCTGCAACATGATACGTTGCAGCCGTGTAGGTCAGTACATTGAATGTACCGACAAGATCACAATAAGAGAAAACAGATGATAAACTATACTACATGCAGTATGGCTTTGTGGCTCTGTATCTGAGTTTTGTTTGCGTAAAAGCTGGTTTTATTTTCCCTACATCAAAGGAATAAATGAAGTCTGTACTATGGAGTTTTCTATCATGACATGGTTCCGCCAACCGATGTCTCATAGCCCAAAATCATCATAAGTTGCCCACAATTAAGTTATCAGTCCGGTGTTGAGAGTTCCGAGATAGATCCAAGTCCAGATGCTCAAATTGTCCATAACCGGGGACACGGCTAATCGATTAGGTTTAAACCCTCTGCAGAGGTTTGTACACTTTACCCGCAAGATTCGATCCCTCTCTTTACGTTCTCGCACTTCAGGGTGTTTGAGAACAAGATGACCGAAACATGGTCTTCCGAAGAGTTCCCCTGACCACTGTCCGGTGCTCATCCAATCCTACCGTAGTTCGACATCTGCTAGCACCGTCCCAGCTAGAGTCACAACTAAGGTCAACCAAGCCAGAGCACATAGTGACTTGCGGTTGCAGAGTAAGCTTCGGGCATGAACTATTCTTCCGTCTCTTTGAGTGGGTGAAGCTTTCCGCAAGATGTCATGGCGCTTCTCCATGCATCCCGGCCAACCCTTTGGATTCTCCAGGTGCCCGTCAACCATCCTTCACCCAGTAGTGTGTATTGAATTCTTGTCTCGAGTCTTGAAGTCTTGAGGCCTTTGAAGATGCAGTCCTTGCAGATTCCATCATGGAGTTGTCGTCATTGACGTAGATCCTCCATTCTCACACCACTCCCGAGCACTCATACCAAACCCCGTCTACTATAGCGTAGCATTAAAATAAAATATCGTCCGGGCTTGGTAACAGGGTGATGGGTTCCTACCTCATGCATACTACTCAACTACAAGAATTCAATATCACTACTGGAGGGTTTGTTGCGAAGATGACACTAGATGCAATAAAACACATAGGTATGAAAAACATGGTCAAAGTGAACTTGCCTGGTATTACTTGATGAAGATAATAACGCTCTCAGAATAAAGACTTGGTAGAACTATTCGTCACTCCTTTGAAAATCTATAATAAACAGACAATCATATAAGCAATCATCCTAGCAATCCATTCTATCAATCATAACAATACTCAATCAAAATAAAAGCAACAAAGAAAACCAAGTCGAAAACCAAAGGAAAAACTTCGAAAGAAAAATTCAAGGAAAAACTAGTGGTGACCAACTCACACAAATCTTAACATAACATCACTAAATTACTCTAATATTTTTTTCTACAGCAAAGAAAATATAAATCTAATAAAATAACAGAAAATAAATTACTAATTTAATAACTAACAAAAAGAACTAATATAAAACTACTATAACCATCTAGTTAATACTAGAACAAATATAGCAACTAGCAAAACACTAAGACAACTATAACAGCAAATCATTTATTAAAACATTAATAAACTATACTAAATAAATATAACAACTAATGCGTTCACAAAATAATAGAAACAAAAACAATATAACTTGAAGTGGAAAAGAATTACTTTTAAAACTAATAAAACTATTTTATCCACTATCACTATGAACTAAACAAGCAATTACAAAAACAGTAGCTAAACACTAATAAATAACTACAAAATTTATCTATTGTAGCTAAACATAAACATATAACAACAAGTGAAAATCTACAAAAGGAATGAACTAAAATAATTAAAACAATAATTACATAACTAAAACAACTATATAAGCAAAACAGTAATGTTTTTACTAAAATTCTAATTTAAAATACTCCAAAATTACCAAACTAAATCCTACAACTAAACAAATATCACAAGTGACCAGGAGCAAAAAGAATTAATTAAAACCTATTTTAAACTCAAGTTATGGCCAAAATACTAATCTGAACAAAATTTATCAAATTCAAATTTAAACTACTCAAATTTGAAATCCAGAGACACTAACATAAACTTCAGCAAATTTGTGACACATAGCAATTGGAATCACTCAAAATACTAAAAATCTAAAAGATATGAATTTTCTAAGATTGCTATTTTCTGAAAAAATGAATTACGGGATTTCGTGGATCTCACGGAGTAGTCGTCGGAGTTGGGGAAGAAGATCGGATCCGATGTTGCGGTTGATCCTAGAGGAAAGGAGATCACGGGACGGTGGAGAGGAGATCATATAAACCTCAGGAGAGGTCGAGGGCGCGGCGGCGGCACTTGGTGGCGGCGGTGGTGCTGCACTGCTGCTGCTGCGGAGAGGAGAGGAGAGGAGAGGAGAGGTGTTGGTTTGATGTGTTGGAGGGGGGGGGGGGGGGGGTGCTTGGTATTTACAGTGGGGAGGGAAGGGTTTTGCTTGGGGTAGGGGACAAGAAATAGACTAGGATTAGGAAACAAAAGGGAAAAGATCTAGAAACAAATCGGAATAAAGGAAAGTAGGAAAAGAGTCCTACTAGGAAAAGGAAAAGGAGCGGCGGCTCCCTGGTGCGCGCGATGGCCTTGGCTTTGGCCGGCCGGCCGCTGGCTTGGCCTTGGGCCTTGGGCCTTGGCCCGGCGGGGCGCAGCGAATTTTTTTTTTAAGACAGAGACAACAAAACAAAAATAATAAAACCAAATAAAAATTTTATATAGGCATATAATATATCAAAATTTTCAGAAAAAAATTTCCTACAACATGCACATTTCTATAGCATTAAATAAAATTCACACAAATTTAAATAAAGCAAAGAGTGCTTCTGCCCTAATAAAATCCACTGAAAATCAATTTAAAAATACAATAATGACTTCAAATTAATTTCTCTCCAATTTCTGATGTAGGGAATCATGTTACCCTATTTTCCATATATTTTATTTTTGGAGAAAATAATTTTAATAAAACTCAAATAACTCCAAATTGAAAATAAATTCAAAAGAACTTTGAATTTAATTCTTTGAAACTCCCAACTCATATTTCATATGTTTTGAAGAAGTCATTTTATCTTCGCTCGTGAAAATCATTGAGTTGCATAAAGTTTCAGAATTGGAAAATATTTTCAACACCCTTGTCATTTAAATAGATGGAAGAAGTCATGTCATCTTCTCTCCGTGGTTTTGTGATGAAAAGAATTTGAATTCGGAGATCATAAAAGCAAAATGAAAGTTTGGGAAAGTCCTTTAATTCCCTCTCATTTAACCTTCAAAAGTTTCAATTTCACTCAATTTCAGTTAATCAATCAAACAATCAATCAAAACTATCTATATGTTTATAACATTCCAAAATTTAGAATTTTGGGATGTTACAAACTACCACCTTAAAATGAATCTCGTCCTCGAGATTCGGAGAGGTTAACAAGAAATAGGTTAGGGTTTGGGGTCTTCTCAAAATCCATCGATCGTCTCCGGGTCTCGGTGCTACCACCCTTAGAAGCATTATTACGGTTCCATCAAAGCTCGATACTCCATCCTATTTCTTTGGCGATGTCGGTCTTCTCAGATATTAAGGATAATTCCTTCTCTGGGCTCTTCGGTAGTGGCATAACCTTTTCCTCAATTCTTTTGTCTTTTACTCTTGGTAAGGTTATTCGAGACTGGGTCTTCATAGTGACGGTCCGCGCCAATTCTAAACAAATATCGGTATCTCATGGTGGTCAACGATTTATGGTTTCTCCTGCAGAAAACAGGTCTGGGTTGAACCTCACCGTATAACCTACGGTTGGCAACAATTGTCGTGTACAAGGGAAAAAATACCTATACCTTTCTAAGGTTTAAACAAGGTTTTGATCGTCGTCTCTCTACTATAGGTAAGTCACTCAGATTTTACCATCCCATATAGCAAAGCGAATAATAAGAGTAAGTCGGTATGGTGATCAATCCATCCCGCACCCAAATCATTACCTTGTACATGGTTTAGCGAATCTCGCATTCTAACACTCGGTCATCCTCACAAGCATTGCAGAATTTCTCTTATCGACGAACCAAGTTCGGAAAATCCATTGATTCTGCAGGCCAAACAAACATCTATCGTTCCTTAACAACTCTCAGGTTTTGCGTAAACTCCTATAGAATCGTCGGTTGATCGAATCATAGTCTATTCCCAAAATTTCTTTCTCCAGTGGGTACTTGATCCTTATTAATTCTTGGGCCTGTGGGTTATGGCCCACTTCAACACTAGTGCAGCTTTAACTCATCCTTGGGTTAACTCTCTTGTTCCATATTACACATCCTTTAAATCTAGTAGTACTCTGTTTCTTCATACCATCATATCAAAAGCAAAACTCCAACTTTTTTTCCTTGAACTACAGTCCGTGGAATATATATTTTCTTATCCATTAGTCTAGTCTTCTTCACAGGTACTACCACCCTAAAATGAAATTCACAAATCCATCCATAGACCATATTTCTCATATCCTCGAAAATGGTCAAAATCCTTGTTCACAGAGTAACAACTCCTACAATTAAACATATGAAAACATGTCACCTTAACTTTATTGATTTCATGAATCCATTACAAACTCTGAGCACCCATTACATAACTCAACTTATTGTACTCATAAAAATGAAATTGCTTTCTATTACTCTTGTTTCCAATATCAAAATTCCAACTACTCAACTCCAGCTTTCATCTTGTTGGGACATTTAGTAGCATAATGTCCTGCTTCCTTGCAGCAAAAACAAAAGACTTCCGACATTACTCGGGGCTTCTTTGTGATTATGTAGGCTCCTTGGATTCTTGGCTTCTTTTCTGGACATTTACTAGCGTAATGACCTAAATCCTTGCACCTGTAACAAGTGATATGACTCAGGTCCTTCTCTGCGAAAATTGTGTTGTTCTGGGGTTGCCTTCTTTTTCTCTTCCTGGATTTCTCTGTAATGATCAGAGCTTCTATTTCCCGAGGGTCAAACTTCACTTCTGCTGTCGAGAAATATTCCCGATACTCTTTTCTTTCCTTGGTGCAATACTGCGAAAAATGTCTTTCTTCTCCACATGAATAGCAGGCATGGGAGTAAAATCTGTTGAGGCCTTCTCCATCAGGGTCTTCAACACATTCCTTCATCACAGGTTCTTTCGTAACTTCTCGGAGGGCTTCTTTCATTCCTTCTTCCTGCTCCTGAATAGTTTGTTGCACCATGGGGTAAATGTGACACTGAGTCGGGTAGTGGGTGGTTCCTTCACACAAGAAACAAGTCACCGACTAGTTGGGCATTCCTCGGTGGGTGTTTCTCCTCACAATGAGGGCATCCATCCTTGTGTTCCTCCCGGTGTGTCTTATTTCTCCATAAATCTTGCAGGCACAAGGTTTCTTCTTGGTTATCGTAGTGCTTCCGGATGAGGCGTGATCTCAACAGGTCTTCTTGAATTCCTCCCAAGTTCTTGCTCCATTAAGTCCTTGTATGGCTTGATGCATTTTCCACCAGGTTGCAGCACTTTCGTAAAAGCATCAAGAGCGTATTGAACCTCATACTTCCTTGGAATCAAATTGCTCCCAAGTGATTCTCCATGTTCGAATCCATAGCTCGCCTCCGGCTGAGTCTTGATCCGAGAATATCAGTCCAACTTCATTCATCATCTATGGGGTCCAAAAGTTTTGGAATGAGATATGAGAGAGGTGGGGAGGATATACACACAATACAAACAATAGTTTTGAAGAAACAAGTTTTACTTTGTGGCTGTCGAAAACATCAAACAAATGACAGCTCACAAATAAATGCATCTAATGTAAGTGTGTAACAGGGTTTGGTCTTCTAAAGGTCAAATAATTCTTCAGATTCTTCAAATTCTTCTAGTCTTGAGTCTTCAATTGTTGCAGCTTCAACTCTTCTAATGCATGGTCAAATCCTCTTTACTCTGAAGAGGCCATCGGTTATCCGATATCTTGTCCTTCTTGGAGCGGCTTTAGTTGATTCTTCATGTGATCAAAAGGAAAAGGGTATATTCTAACTATTTGAGGTGAGAGTGTCTATTTGATAAAATCAGAAGAGATGAGAAGTAAGATTCTTTTGAAAATAAAGTTTTAGAGATTTTCGGTCCTAGGGCTTTCCGGTTTCTAGGGTCACGTCCTACAGTCAACATGTGCTCTGATACCATATCTATAGCGACCCGACCTCAGACGGTCAAGCCTCTGTGTATCCGTGCCATCCTTGGATCAGTATGCTGGCACACACAGTACATCAATGTATATATCAAAGTGCAATCACATGTATAAATAACGTAAAACTGATATATACCTCATAAGTCTCAATGAAACAAGTAATCGGTGTGGAGTCCCATCAACGCCATCGGCGGAGTTGAGTGTAGACCGTAACCCTGTATCGTAACTCTTACTGTCGAGGAAATATCTGCAACATGATACGTTGCAGCCGTGTAGGTCAATACATTGAATGTACCGACAAGATCACAATAAGAGAAAACAGATGATAAACTATACTATATGCGGTATGGCTTTGTGGCTCAGATCTGAGTTTTGTTTGCGTAAAAGCTGGTTTTATTTTCCCTACATCAAAGGAATAAATGAAGTCTGTACTATGGAGTTTTCTATCATGACATGGTTCCGCCAACCGATGTCTCATAGCCCAAAATCATCATAAGTTGTCCACAATTAAGTTATCATCCGGTGTTGAGAGTTCCGAGATAGATCCAAGTCCAGATGCTCAAATTGTCCGTAATCGGGACACGGCTAATCGATTAGGTTTAAACCCTCTGCAGAGGTTTGTACACTTTACCCGCAAGATTCGATCCCTCTCTTTACGTTCTCGCACTTGAGGTGTTTGAGAACAAGATGACCAAACATGGTCTTCGAAGAGTTCCCCGACCACCGTCCGGTGCTCATCCAATCCTACCGTAGTTCTACATCTGCTAGCACCGCCCCAGCTAGAGTCACAACTAAGGTCAACCAAGCGAGCCCATAGTGACTTGCGGTTGCAGGTAAGCTTCGGGCATGAAGTATTCTTCCGTCTCTTTGAGTCTGGGTGAAGCTTTCCGCAAGATGTCATGGCGCTTCTCCATGCATCCCGGCCAACCACTGGATTCTCCAGGGTGCCCGTCAACCATCCTTCACCCAGTAGTGTGTATTGAATTCTTGTCTCGAGTCTTGAAGTCTTGAGGCCTTTGAAGATGCAGTCCTTGCAGATTCCATCATGGAGTTGTCGTCATTGACGTAGATCCTCCATTCTCACACCACTCCCGAGCACTCATACCAAACCCCGTCTACTATAGCGTAGCATTAAAATAAAATATCGTCCGGGCTTGGTAACAGGTGATGGGTTCCTACCTCATGCATACTACTCAACTACAAGAATTCAATATCACTTTGGAGGGTTTGTTGCGAAGATGACACTAGATGCAATAAAACACATAGGTATGAAAAACATGGTCAAAGTGAACTTGCATGGTATTACTTGATGAAGATAATAACGCTCTCAGAATAAAGACTTGGTAGAACTATTCGTCACTCCTTTGAAAATCTATATTATACAGACAATCATATAAGCAATCATCCTAGCAATCAATTCTATCAATCATAACAATACTCAATCAAAATAAAAGCAACAAAGAAAACCAAGTCGAAAACCAAAGGAAAAACTTCGAAAGAAAAATTCAAGGAAAAACTAGTGGTGACCAACTCACACAAATCTTAACATAACATCACTAAATTACTCTAATATTTTTTTCTACAGCAAAGAAAATATAAATCTAATAAAATAACAGAAAATAAATTACTAATTTAATAACTAACAAAAAGAACTAATATAAAACTACTATAACCATCTAGTTAATACTAGAACAAATATAGCAACTAGCAAAACACTAAGACAACTATAACAGCAAATCATTTATTAAAACATTAATAAACTATACTAAATAAATATAACAACTAATGGTTCACAAATAACAGAAACAAAAACAATATAACTTGAAGTGGAAAAGAATTACTTTTAAAACTAATAAAACTATTTTTATCCACTATCACTATGAACTAAACAAGCAATTACAAAAACAGTAGCTAAACACTAATAAATAACTACAAAAATTTATCTACTGTAGCTAAACATAAACATATAACAACAAGTGAAAATCTACAAAAGGAATGAACTAAAAATAATTAAAACAATAATTACATAACTAAAACAACTATATAAGCAAAACAGTAATGTTTTTACTAAAATTCTAATTTAAAATACTCCAAAATTACCAAACTAAATCCTACAACTAAACAAATATCACAAGTGACCAGGAGCAAAAAGAATTAATTGAAAACCTATTTTTAAACTCAAGTTATGGCCAAAATACTAATCTGAACAAAATTTATCAAATTCAAATTTAAACTACTCAAATTTGAAATCCAGAGACACTAACAGAAACTTCAGCAAATTTGTGACACATAGCAATTGGAATCACTCAAAAATACTAAAAACTCTAAAAGATATGAATTTTCTAAGATTGCTATTTTCTGAAAAAAATGAATTACGGGATTTCGTGGATCTCACCGGAGTAGTCGTCGGAGTTGGGGAAGAAGATCGGATCTGATGTTGCGGTTGATCCTAGAGGAAAGGAGATCACGGGACGGTGGAGAGGAGATCATATAAACCTCAGGAGAGGCCGAGGGCGCGGCGGCGGCACTTGGCGGCGGCGGTGGTGCTGCACTGCTGCTGCTGCGGAGAGGAGAGGAGAGGAGAGGACAGGTGTTGGTTTGATGTGTTGGAGGGGGGGGGGGTGGTGCTTGGGTATTTATAGTGGGGAGGGGAGGGTTTTGCTTGGGGTAGGGTACAAGAAATAGACTAGGATTAGGAAACAAAAGGGAAAAGATCTAGAAACAAATCGGAATAAACGAAAGTAGGAAAAGAGTCCTACTAGGAAAAGGAAAAGGAGCGGCGGCTCCCTGGTGCGCGCGATGGCCTTGGCCTTGGCCGGCCGGCCGCTGGCTTGGCCTTGGGCCTTGGCCCTTGGCCCGGCGGGGCGCAGCGATTTTTTTTAAGACAGAGACAACAAAACAAAAATAATAAAACCAAATAAAAATTTTATATAGGCATATAATATATCAAAATTTTCAGAAAAAATTTCCTACAACATGGACATTTCTATAGCATTAAATAAAATTCACACAAATTTAAATAAAGCAAAGAGTGCTTCTGCCCTAATAAAATCCACTGAAAATCATTTTAAAAATACGATAATGACTTCAAATTAATTTCTCTCCAATTTCTGATGTAGGGAATCATGTTACCCTATTTTCTATATATTTTATTTTTGGAGAAAAATAATTTGAATAAAACTCAAATAACTCCAAATTGAAAATAAGTTCAAAAGAACTTTGAATTTAATTCTTTGAAACTCCCAACTCATATTTCATATGTTTTGAAGAAGTCATTTTATCTTCGCTCGTGAAAATCATTGAGTTGCATAAAGTTTCAGAATTGGAAAATATTTTCAACACCCCTTGTCATTTAAATAGATGGAAGAAGTCATGTCATCTTCTCTCCAGGGTTTTGTGATGAAAAGAATTTGAATTCCCGGAGATCATAAAAGCAAAATGAAAGTTTGGGAAAGTCCTTTAATTCCCTCTCATTTAACCTTCAAAAAGTTTCGAATTTCACTCAATTTCAGTTAATCAATCAAACAATCAATCAAAACTATCTATATGTTTAAAACATTCCAAAATTTAGAATTTTGGGATGTTATAGAGGGAGTCCTGGATTAGCGGGTATCCGGACAGCCAGACTATATTCTTTGGTCGGACTGTTGGACTATGAAGATACAAGATTGAAGACTTCGTCTCGTGTCCGGATGGGACTCTCCTTGGCATGGAAGGCAAGCTTGGCGATACGGATATGTAGATCTCCTCCCTTGTAACCGACTCTGTGTAACCCTAGCCCCCTCCGGTGTCTATATAAACCAGAGGGTTTAGTCCGTAGGACAACAACAATCATACCATAGGCTAGCTTCTAGGGTTTAGCCTCTACGATCTCGTGGTAGATCAACTCTTGTACTACTCATATCATCAAGATCAATCAAGCAAGAAGTAGGGTATTACCTCCATCGAGAGGGCCCGAACCTGGGTAAACATCGTGTCCCCTGCCTCCTGTTACCATCCGCCTTAGACGCACAGTTCGGGCCCCCCTACCCGATATCCGCCGGTTTTGACACCGACAAGGTGGAATAGAATATGATGGAGGTTGTGAGGAGAAGACAAAAAGGGAGAAAGTCTCACATTAACTAGGAAAATTAATGGGCTATGGCGATTCCCATCAATTGATATCGATGCAAGTGAGTAGGGATTGCCATGCAACAGATGCACTAGAGCTATAAGTGTATGAAAGCTCAAAAGAAACTAAGTGGGTGTGCATCCAACTTGCTTGCTCACGAAGACCACAGGCAATTTGAGGAAGCCCATCATTTGAATAGGCAAGTCAAGTTCTCTAATGAAAAATTCCCACTAGTATACTAAAGTGATAAAATGGGAGACTCTCTATCATTAAGAACATGGTGCTATTTTTGAAGCACAAGTGTGGAAAAGGATAGTAACATTGTCCCTTATCTCTTTTTCTCTCATTTTTTTATTTTCTTTATTTTCTTTTTTTCCATTGGGCTCGTTGGCTTCTTAAAAAATTATTAGGCTATTTGGCCTCTTAAAAAATTATTAGGTTATTTGGCCTCTTTTTTATGATGAGACTTTCTCTCCCGTAGCGAAGCTGAAGTCCGTCTGAATCATGTTAGCAATTGCCGCATACTATGATTATGAGATATGGAAAATGGACGTCAAAACGGCATTCCTTAACGACTATCTTAAGGAAGAACTGTATATGATGCAGCCGGAAGGTTTTGTCGACGCTAAGAATGCTAACAAGGTATGCAAGCTCCAGCGATCCATTTATGGGCTGGTGCAAGCATCTCGGAGTTGGAACATTCGCTTTGATGAGATGATCAAAGCGTTTGGGTTTATGCAGACTTATGGAGAAGCCTGCGTTTACAAGAAAGTGAGTGGGATCTATGTAGCATTTCTCATATTATATGTAGATGACATACTTTTGATGGGAAATGGTATAGAACTCTTGGACAGCATCAAGGCCTACTTGAATAAAAGTTTTTCAATGAAGGACCTTGGAGAAGCTACTTATATATTAGGCATCAAGATCTTTGGAGATAGATCGAGACGCCTCATAGGTCTTTCACAAAGCACATACCTTGATAAGATATTGAAGAAGTTCAAAATGGATCAGTCCAAGAAAGGGTTCTTGCCTGTATTGCAAGGTGTGAAATTGAGCTCGGCTCAATGTCCGACCACGGCAGAAGATATAGAAGAGATGAGTGTCATCCCCTATGCATCAGCCATAGGTTCTATTATGTATGCCATGCTGTGTACCAGACCTGATGTAAACCTTGCCGTAAGTTTGGTAGGAAGGTACCAAAGTAATCCCGGCAAGGAACACTGGACAACGGTCAAGAATATCCTGAAGTACCTGAAAAGGACTAAGGACATGTTTCTCGTTTATGGAGGTGACAAGGAGCTCGTCGTAAAGGGTTACGTCGACGCTAGCTTCGACGCAGATCTGGATGACTCTAAGTCACAAACCGGATACATGTATATGTTGAATGGTGGAGCGATGGCTGGTGCAGCTGCAAGCGAGCGTCGTGGCGGGATCTACGTGTGAAGCAGAGTACATGGCAGCCTCGGAGGCAGCGCATGAAGCAATTTGGGTGAAGGAGTTCATCACCGACCTAGGAGTCATACCCAATGCGTCGGGGCCGATCAAACTCTTCTGTGACAACACTGGAGCTATTGCACTTGCCAAGGAGCCCAAGTTTCACAAGAAGACCAGGCACATCAAGCGTCGCTTCAACTCCATCCGTGAAAATGTTCAAGATGGAGACATAGAAATTTGCAAAGTGCCTACGGATCTGAATGTCGCAGATCCATTGACTAAACCTCTTCCGCGAGCAAAACATGATCAACACCAGAACTCTATGGGTGTTCGGTTCATCACAATGTAACTAGATTATTGACTCTAGTGCAAGTGGGAGACTGTTGGAAATATGCCCTAGAGGCAATAATAAAAGGATTATTATTATATTTCCTTGTTCGTGATAATTGTCTTTTATTCATGCTATAATTGTATTATCCGGAAATCGTAATACACGTGTGAATAGATAGACCACAACATGTCCCTAGTGAGCCTCTAGTTGACTAGCTCGATGATCAATAGATAGTCATGGTTTCCTGACTATGGACATTGGATGTCATTGATAACGGGATCACATCATGAGGAGAATGATGTGATGGACAAGACCCAATCCTAAGCATAGCACAAGATCGTGTAGTTCGTTTTGCTAGAGCTTTTCCAATGTCAAGTATCTCTTCCTTGGACCATGCGATCATGTAACTCCCGGATACCGTAGGAGTGCTTTGGGTGTACCAAACGTCACAACGTAACTGGGTGACTATAAAGGTGCACTACAGGTATCTCCGAAAGTATCTGTTGGGTTGACACGGATCGAGGCTGGATTTGTCACTCCGTATTACGGAGAGGTATCTTCGGGCCGACTCGGTAGTGCATCATCATAATGAGCTCAAAGTGACCAAGTGTCTGGTCACGGGATCATGCATTACTGATGCAGTAAAGTGAATTGCGGTAATGAGATTGAACGAGGTATTGGGATACCGACGATCGAATCTCGGGCAAGTAACACACCGATTGACAAAGGGAATTGTATACGGGGTTGCTTGAATCCTCGACATCGTGGTTCATCCAATGAGATCATCGAGGAGCATGTGGGAGACAACATGGGTATCCAGATCCGCTGTTGGTTATTGACCGAGAGCCGTCTCGGTCATGTCTCACGTGTCTCCGAACCCGTAGGGTCTACACATTTAAGGTTCGGTGGCGCTTAGGGTTGTATGAATATGAGTATGCAGCAAACCGAATGTTGTTGAGTCCGGATGAGATCCCGGACGTCACGAGGAGTTCCAGAATGGTCCGGAGGTAAAGAATTATATATAGGAAGTGCTATTTCGCCATCGGGAGAATTACGGGTTTACGGTATTGTCTGGGACCACCGGAAGGGTCCCTGGGTCCACCGGTGGGGCCACCTATCCGGAGGGCCTCGTGGGCTGAAGTGGGAGGAACCAGCCTGGTGGGCTGGTGCGCCCCCCACTTGGGCCCCCTGCGCCTAGGGTTGGAAACCCTAGGGTGGGGGGGCGCCCCACTTGCCTTGGGGTGCAAGCCTCCCCCCTTGGACGCCCCCCCCCCCATCTAGATGGGTTCTAGAGGGGGCGCCCCCAGGGGCCTATATAAAGGGGAGGGAGGCAGCCGCACCCTGCATCTTGGCGCCTCCCTCTCCCCTGCTACACCTCTCCCTATCGCAGAAGCTCGGCGAAGCCCTGCTGCGGTGACTGCTGCATCCACCAGCATGCCGTCGTGCTGCTGGATCTTCATCAAACTCTCCTTCCCCCTTGCTGGATCAAGACGAAGGAGATGTCACGCTGACCGTACGTGTGTTGAACGGGGAGGTGCCGTTCGTTCGGCGCTAGGATCTCCGGTGATTTGGATCACGACGAGAACGACTCCCTCAACCCCGTTCTCTTGAACGCTTCCGCACGCGATCTACAAAGGGTATGTAGATGCATCTCTCACACTCGTTGCTAGATGAACTCATAGATGGATCTTGGTGAACGTAGGAAATTTTTTATTTTATGCAACGTTCCCCAACATGATCCTACTTCCTTTAAAGGAACACAAGCACAAGATGATCTTCCACCACAAGACGACAAGAACAAAGGCAAGGACAAGCTTCAAGAAGAGATTGATGCATTTAAAGAAGCACCTAAGGCCTTGTTCAAGTGGATTCCCAAGACTACTACAAGTTCTACTTCATCAAGTACAACTACAACTCCAAGGATTCCCATCAAGATGATGTGGATCCCAAAGAAGAAGAACTAGAGAGCTCTTGAGGGTGACTCCGCCAACATTCTTCACACATATCATTATGGCAAGGACAAGTGCAATCAACTTCCACATCTTGCACCAGTTCAAGGAGTCACAAACCCTCATGTTGGTAAGGCAAGGGACAAGGTAACCTAATGATTTCATGGACATCATCTTGTGTGTGCATCACTCTATGTCTATGGATATTCTTGTTTGTTCCTTGTGGGACTAACCCATGTAGGCAAGTTGAAAGTGCAACTCACTCCAAAGGATTGCTCCAATTGATCTACATCAACATTGAGCATCCACACCTTCAACACCTACATGAAGTCATCATCGACAAAACCCAAGGTTAGTTCATCCCTCTAAGGGGGGATCTCACATCTAGGGGGAGCTTAACTCTAAGAATTGAGTCAAATCAACTCTAATGGTGTGAACACATCAATGCATTATGTAAAAGTGGTAACCCCACTTGAGCTTAAACGATGAGTATGACCTATGATCAAATGTTTATCATTTGACTTCTAAGTCAATATACTCATATATAGATGACCTAGTCATCGCCAATTGTTTGATAGATGCTAGAATTGGTTGTGCATGCTTTGCCACATATTTCATTTGCTATCTTTTTGTGTGAGCATGTTGGTGCATATTTTACTCATTCAAGGACATCCACTTGTTGTTTTGATTGTTTGGTTCTTTCTTATTTTGGCCAAGTGGATGGACAAGAATGCCTAAGAACCTTCTCTAGCTATCTATGCTTTTCTCGTCTCAAACTCTATTCATGCTACATCACAAAATTTGATCAAGTCAGATTCGAACCACTCGTGTGAGGAGCACTTTGAGTCCCGATTCGTCATAGACTTAAACTTCCAAAACTTCTTTGTGATTCTCGGTCTGACCGATTCCTCCACTTTGGTCCTACCGAGATCACTAAGTCGATCTAGGTTTTCAATCTCGGTGCAACCGATTTGAACTTTTCGGTCACACCGAGTTGCTGTAATCGAACACAGTTATGCATCTCGGCGCCACCGAAGTTGTTCCACTCGGTCACACCGGCTGTGGTCGGGCTATATATAGTCACGGGCAAAATTTTGGAAATTTCTCGAACCCCTTCACCCATGAAATAGCTCGCTCTGCCTCCAAGGTCTCCGGATCGTCTTCTCGTTGCCAGCCGCCTCCGTCGCTGGTCTCCGCCAAATCAACGGAATTCAACCCCGCCGTTGCCGCCGTAGCGAGTTCATCGCCGAGCTAGGGTATGGACTCGATCATAGTGCTATTCTCGTCCGATTCCTAGCACTTTGTGTTCTTATTGATTCTTGCCATGATTGAAACACTCCTATCCAGTCAATGCATCCGTAGATTAGATGAGATTTGAAAATTTAGGGTTAGGTTTCCGCCGAAACCATCTCGGACCCACCGAGTTGAAAAACTCGGTCCCACCGATTGGCTTATGCCATTGCATAGTAACTCTCGGTCTGACCGAGAATTGCTAATCGGTGCGACCGATTTTAGGACTTTGTGAAACCCTAGCAGTCTCGGTGCCACCGAACTGTGACTCGGTCCAACCGAGTTCATCAGTTTAGGTTCCAAAACTACTTCGGTATCACCGAGTTTGAAAATCGGTTGATCCGAAATGCTTTCTGTGGAAAACTAAAACTGAATTTTTGAATCATTCTTTTGCAAAAATCTCTGCATTTTGTGATGCTCATCCACTCTATCTCATCTTAACTCTTCACAGGGTCAGCAGTAAGTGTTTGCAGCATGTCGAGACTGGGGTGACAGCGAACAGGTCAGCAGAGCAGATTGACATGAGTGAGGGCACTAGTCCCTCCAGCACTTCAGATGAAGGCAGCAGGAGCACTCCTAGCAACCTGCCTAAGGCTGTTACCAGCAAAGGAAGAAGTGAACTGGAGACTCAAGATGAGGATTATAGAGCGAAGAAGATGAGGCTACCTCCAAGAAAGTAGTACTCAAAAAGGAGTATGGCTCAGCAAAGCATACAAAGCCAGGCATGAAGATTAAAAGGCCTGCAGGAAGACAACCAATGTCCAAAGCCAGAGACTCAACTAAACTGCCTGAGAAGCCTGATCCCAAAGAGCCAGTTGCTGAAGGAAAGAAAAGGAAGGAAAGGGTCAAGAAGACCATAGCCAGAGTTGTTGGGCAACCTTCCATGATGGAAGAGGAAGAAGAGCTTGCTGCACCAGCACCCAAGGCACCAAAGCTTATGGGTGATGCTATTAGATTAGGGGCTGCAACATCTAAGCCCAAGGAAGCACCCAAAGCTGCCCCCAAGGCCAAGTCTGCACCAAAGAGGAATACCAGGAGTATTACAGCTGCTGAGAAGAACAAGGCCCAAGTGCCTGAGGTTGCTGAGGAGGAAGATGAAGAAGGACAAGTTCTGAGGAAGCTCAAGCCCAAGATACCAGACCACAATGATGCCCATCCTGTGGCTAAGGACATGAGCATCAGAAAAGATTCAGGGTTGAGGCTATGGAGGATGGCAGATCCATATGCCACAAGGAGAAGGACTGCTATTGATTACAGGTTCCATACAAAGGAACAGCAGGACTTCTTGAGACAATCTTGTTGGACAAGAAGCCCATTGTGTGTGATATGAGGTGGGTCGACTGGACCTACATGAAGGAAAATGAAGAGCACTATCCTGGAGTGCAAGACAGTTTTGTTGCTTGTGGAGTTGCAGATTTTGTTGGGCAAAAGCTCACCAACTGGAATGATGAACTTATCATGCAATTCTACTCCAGAGCACACTTCTATCCAGATGGGAGGATAGTTTGGATGTCTGAAGGTACAAGGTACCAGTCAACTGTTGAGGAGTGGGCAAAACTGATAAATGCCCCAAAGGAAAATGATGATGACCTGGATGTATATGCCAAGAAGAAAATGGGACACAATACCATGGCACATATGTACAAGGAGATCCCAGACAAAGCCCAAGAGACTTTCTCTTTTGGATCAGTCCACTTTCTGCCAACAATCAACTGGATCCTAAGGCACACTCTATTTCCTAAGTCAGGTGACCACAACATGATCAGAGGGCATGCAATCAATATGTTGCATTTATTTGATGTGCCTCAAAAATTCAAGGTCATGAGCCTTATAGTTGAAACCATTAAGAGGACTGCAGCAGATCATAAGAGGAGTTGTGGATATGCCCCTCAGATTCAGGAGTTGATTAACTCAAAGATGGGCACAGGCAAATATCTATTGGATAAGGAACATTTTCCACTTTATTCGGACTTTGAGGACAATAAGGTTGTCATGAATGAGAATGATCCATCATCAGTTCAAGCTCAAGAGAAGAAGGAGAAGGCTGCCAAGATGCCAACTCAAGAGGAGGCATCTGAGTATTTCTTGAAGAACAAGCATGAGCAGCTTGGTCACTTGATAGCATCATATCTGAGGATTGAGAAGGGATTGGCCACCCTCACTCAAAATCAGGAGAGCTTGGAAAGAATCATGGAACAAAAATTCTTTGATCTAGATGTCAAAGTGGCGAGATTCATCGGTTGTGGAGCAGCTGCAGGATGACATGCAGGAGAGGAAGGGCAAGACTACCACCAATGTATTTGCCAGAGTGCCTAGAGCTCAGAGATCAGATGCAGTGCCAGTACCAGACACTAGAGCAACATCATCTGCACCAGCTACAGCTCCTACAGCTCCAGTGCAACCAGCTCCAGCACCAAATCCTCCAGCTCCCTCTACATCAACTGAAGTCTTCGTCCAAGGAGCCATCTCTACACCACCACCTGAAGATCAAGCCTGAGAGTCGATCTAGCACTATGCATTTTCTATGAACTTTTTGGTAACTTGTTGCCAAAGGGGGAGAAAAATGTATAGATCATAGGCTTCGAGAGAGAAGTGTCGCTTTTGTTCTCTCTTGATTTGGTGGTTCAAACTTGTTTGCTTTTGATTGCTTGAAATACTATGCTATTCTTGTGAGACATTGATGATCATGTGTTTGATCATAAGCTACACTTATGCATGTTTGATGATATTATCTTATCTATCCTATGCGATCATTCACCTTGCTTGGTGATGAGTGCATGTATTCAATCTTTATCATTTTGAGCGCTCCACCAAGATGTATGTGACATGGAAGAGTAACCCATGAGCCTAATTCCTTGTGCATTTGCAGTCCAAAGCAAATCTTAAACTATGCACAAATTTAGGGGGAGCTCTTGCTTATTACATACTTCTCAAAGCGATGATGCTTTTCAATCTTATTATCATTTGTCGAAGCTTTGATCTATATGTTGTCATCAATTACCAAAAAGGGGGAGATTTAAAGTGCAACTATCCCTAGGTGGTTTTGGTAATTCATAACAACATATAGCTCATTGAGCTAATGCTATTCCAAGACTATTATTTCAGGAAAGTTGAATGAATGGCATGGCATGGATGATGAAAGTGGATCCCTCAAAATACTAGGGACAAAGGATTGGCTCAAGCTCAAAAGCTCAAGACTCTTCATTTTACATTTTATTGGTCCAAGATCACATTGAGTCTATAGGAAACCCAATACTATCAAGGAGGGATGAGGTGTTGCTTAATGAGCCTCTTGCTTCATGTGCTCAGTGATATGCTCCAAAACCCTCAGCTACTTTCTCACAATCCACAAATGACCTAAACCCTAAGCCAAAATCGGTCACACCGAGTCTTCCTACCCAGCGCCACCGATTTCAAAAGTCATAGCCACTGCCACAAACCCTAGGCAAATCGGTCCTACCGACAGGGATCTCGGTCTCACCGAGATGGGATTGTAATCTCTCTGTTTCCCTTCGTAACGTTTCGGTCTAACCGAAGTGAGTGATCGGTCCCACCGAGATTGCAATGTAAACTCTCTGTTTCCCTTTTGTAACATTTCGGTCTCACCGAAAAGAGCAAATCGGTCCCACCGAGTTTACCTGACCAACTCTCCGAAAGCTTATTACCAAAATCGGTCTCACCGAAGTTTTGTATGTCGGTCTCACCGAGATTACGTTATGCCCTAACCCTAACCGAATCGGTCTCACCGAGTTGCATGTCAATCCCACCGAAAATCACTAACGATCACTAGGTTTACTTAATCGGTCCGACCAAGTTTGTTGAATCGGTCCCACCGAGTTTGGTAAATTGTGTGTAACGGTTAGATTTTGTGTGGAGGCTATATATACCCCTCCACCTCCTCTTCATTCGTGAGAGAGCCATCAGACTGAACCTACACTTCCAACTTACCATTTCTGAGAAAGAACTACCTACTCATGTGTTGAGGTCAAGATATTCCATTCCTACCATATGAATCTTGATCTCTAGCCCTCCCCAAGTTGCTTTCCACTCAAACCCTCTTTCCACCAGATCCAAATCCTATGAGAGAGAGTTGAGTGTTGGGGAGACTATCATTTGAAGCACAAGAGCAAGGAGTTCATCATCAACGCACCATTTGTTACTTCTTGGAGAGTGGTGTCTCCTAGATTGGCTAGGTGTCACTTGGGAGCCTCCGACAAGATTGTGGAGTTGAACCAAGGAGTTTGTAAGGGCAAGGAGATCGCCTACTTCGTGAAGATCTACCGCTAGTGAGGCAAGTCCTTCGTGGGTGACGACCATGGTGGGATAGACAAGGTTGCTTCTTTGTGGACCCTTCGTGGGTGGAGCCCTCCGCGGACTCGCGCAACCGTTACCCTTCATGGGTTGAAGTCTCCATCAACGTGGAGGTACGATAGCACCACCTATCGGAACCATGCCAAAAACATCCGTGTCTCCAATTGCGTTTGAATCCTCCAAACCCTTCCCTTTACTTTCTTGCAAGTTGCATGCTTTAATTTACGCTGCCTATATACTCTTTGCATGCTTGCTTGATTTGTGTGATGATTGCTTGACTTGTCCTAAGATAGCTAAAATCTGTCAAACTATAAAATTGGGAAAAGGTGAAGTTTTTAATTGGTCAAGTAGTCTAATCACCCCCCTGTCAGTGTCAAAACCGGCGGATCTCGGGTAGGGGGTCCCGAACTGTGCGTCTAGGCGGATGGTAACAGGAGACAAGGGACACGATGTTTTTATCCAGGTTCGGGCCCTCTAGATGGAGGTAATACCCTACTCCTGCTTGATTAATATTGATGATATGGGTAGTACAAGAGTAGATCTACCACGAGATCAAGGAGGCTAAACCCTAGAAGCTAGCCTATGGTATGATTGTTGTTCGTCCTACGGACTAAAACCCTCCGGTTTATATAGACACCGGATAGGTTAGGGTTCTTGAGGAGTCTGGATTAGGGGTGTCCGGATAGCGAACTATCATTTGCGGACTATCATCATCGACCGGACTCCAAGACTATGAAGATACAAGATTGAAGACTTCCCCGTGTCCGGATGGGACTTTCCTTGGCGTGGAAGGCAAGCTTGGCGATACGGATATGTAGATCTCCTACCATTGTAACCGACTCTATGTAACCCTAGCCCTCTCCGGTGTCTATATAAACCGGATGGCTTTAGTCCGTAGGACAACAATCACAACAACCCTTACAATCATACCATAGGCTAGCTTCTAGGGTTTATCCTCCTTGATCTCGTGGTAGATCTACTCTTGTAAACATCCACAATATCAATATCAATCAAGAGGACGTAGGGTTTTACCTCCATCAAGAGGGCCCGAACCTGGGTAAACATCGTGTCCCTTGTCTCCTGTTACCATCCGCCTAGACGCACAGTTCGGGACCCCCTACCCGAGATCCGCCGGTTTTGACACCGACATTGGTGCTTTCATTGAGAGTTCCTATGTGTCGTCACCGACAGGCTTGATGGCCTCTTCAACCAACAACGACGCAGTCCTGGGTGAGACTTTTCTCCCCGGACAAACCTTCGTATTCGGCGGCTTCGTACTGCGGGCCAACTCCCTTGGCCATCTCGAGTAGATTGAAAGCTACGCCCCTAGCCGTCAGGTCAGGTTTGGAAGCTTAAACTTCACGGCCGATATCCGCGGGGACTTGATCCTCGATGGATCTGAGCCACAGCCGAGAGCGCCGCGCTGTCACGATGGGCATGACCTAACTCTGCCGCCGGATAGCACCTTGGAGGCCGCACCCGGATCCGCTCCGACTCATAGTCCGGAGCCGACCGCTCGAATCGAGGACGGATGGCTGGACACCGCCTCGGGAGCCGCAATTCCTACGGCGATGGAGCCGAACACTTACCTTGTCCCATGTAAAGCCCATGACTCCGAGGTGCCGGACTCCCTTCCGGACTCCGAACCTCCTGCACCCCTGCCAGTCGAATCCGATTGGGCGCGGATCATGGAATTCACCGCTGCGGACATCTTTCAGCTTTTCGCCCTTGGCGATATCATAAATTCATTGAAGCATCTCTCGCTATCCGGAGAGCCTGGCGAACTACGGCCATGGCGGTTGGGACGCGGATGACGAAGAAATTCAGATCCCACCACCACCCACTTCGTAGCCACCGTCGGCGATTTAACCGACATACTCGACTACGACTCCAAGACATCGATGGTATGGACGGCGATGCGGAGACTACCAAGAACCAGCGCCTACAGGACTTTGGAAGACCACCTCGTCATCGACATATACATGGTGGACACCCCAAAAGATGGGGACGGCGAAGAAGCAGCGGAGGCCGATTCCTTAAAGAAACAGCCCAAGCGCCCGGCGTCGTGGCGCCGCTCTAAATCCCGCCACAGCAAGAATGGAGATTCCGGCACGGAGATAATAACACCCCGAAAGTGCGAAGACAACTCCCTCCAAAGACGATCCAGCGCGGGAGGAGGCGAAGCAAGCCCTCGGGAGAGGCGGCAGATTTAAGAGGTCGAGGATGACAATTACTTACCTCCCTCCGGAGACGAGGCAAGCCTCGGCGACGACAAATTTGTCGTGCCTGAGGATCCCGTCGAGCAAGAGCGTTTTAGACGCAGGCTAATGGCCACGGCAAACAACCTAAAGAAAAAGCAACAACAGCTTCAAGCTGATCAAGACCTACTGGCCGACAGATGGACCGAGGTCCTCGCGGCCGAAGAGTACGAACTCGAGCGCCCTCAAAAGTTACCCAAAACGCTAGTTGCTCCCCAATTAGAGGAGGCAGCATCACCAGCGCTGTCTGGCAGACCGACCACCCGTGGCGCGATAGAGGCGTGTAAGCCCTCCACCAAAACCGTACCTCGGCATCGCTCTAAAAGCAAGAAGCCACGGGGGAACACACCAGACTTGCGAGATATATTGGAGGACAAGGCAAGACAATCCAGATCTATCTATGGATCACGTGGGCGCCCACGACCCACAGCATTAATACCGTCGACCGGATACAACTACTCGGCGGGCGAACACAGCAGATAACGCTCTCTCGAGCTACGCCGCGATATTGCTCAATCTGAGGCGCCAGACACCCACTATGTTTCACCGACGAAGTAATGGATCATCAAATCCTCAAGGGTTCAAACCCGTTAATATCGAATCCCACGATGGCACAACAGACCCTTGGTGCGGATTGAGGATTATCTCCTCCATATACACATGGCCCATGGCGATGATCTTCATGCCATCAAATATCTCCGCTCAAGCTTAAAGGACCAGCTCGGCATTGGCTTAACAGCCTGCCCGCAGAGTCAATTGATCTTTGGGAAGACACGGAAGCCGCATTCCTCGACAACTTCCAGAGCACGATGTGCGACCACCGGACGCAGATGACCTAAGCCACATAATCCAGCAGCGCAGACGAATCGGCGAGCAATTACTCGACACGGTTCTTAACAAAGAAAAATCAAATCGTCGACTGTCCGGATGCAGAGGCACTCGCTGCCTTCAAACATAACATCCGCGACGAGTGGCTGGCCCGGCACCTAGGACAGGAGAAGCTGAAATCTATGGCAGCCCTCACATCCCTCATGACCCGCTTCTGTGCGGGAGAGGATAGCTGGCTCGCTCGCAGTAACAACCTCAGCAAAAACTCTGGCAGTCCGGATACTAAGGACCGCAATGGCAGGTTACGTCGAAACAAAAACAAACGCCGCATTAACGGTGACAGCAATGAGGATACGGCAGTCAACGCCGGATTCCGAGGCTCCAAACCCGGTCAACGGAAGAAGCCATTCAAAAGAACCACTTCGGGCCCGTCCAATCTGGACCGAATACTCGACCGCTCTTGTCAGATACATGGAACCCCCGAAAAGCCAGCTAACCATACCAACAGAGATTGTTGGGTATTCAAGCAGGCAGGCAAATTAATCACCGAAAACAGTGACAAGGGCTACAAAGCGATGACGAGGAAGAGACCGGCCTCCGAACAACAGAGGACAACAGGATTCCCCCTCAAGTTCGGACGGTAAACATGATATACATAACGATATTCCCAAGAGGGAGCGGAGCGTGCACTAAGGGACGATACGCTGATGGAGCGATCGCCCCAAAATTTAATCCATGGTCCTCTTGCCCGATCACTTTCGATCGAAGAGACCATCCGACCGATATCCGCCATGGCGGATTCGCGCATTGGTTTTAGACCCAATCGTTGATGGATTTCACCTCACGAGAGTCTCGATGGACGGCGGCAGTAGCCTGAACCTGCTTTATTAGGATACAATGCGCAAGATGGGCATAGACCCTTCAAGGATTAAACCCTAGCAGCGACCTTCAAAGGCGCCATACCAGGTGTAGAGGCCAATTGTACAGGCTCGATTACATCGAAGTGGTCTTGGATCCCGGATAATTTCGAAGCGAGGAGTTAATCTTGACATAGTCCCGTTCGCAGCGGCTATCACGCTCTGCTCGGACGAACGCGCTTGCAAAGTTCAGCGCGTGCCGCATTATGCATACCTTAAGCTCAAGATGCCAGGCCCTCGTGGAGTCATCACGGTCAATGGAAACACGGAACGCCCTCCGAGCGGAGGAACATATAGCGGCTCTCACGGCAGAAATACTGAGCAGCCTTTTAAGGCAATTCGAGTCCGGCCGTTAAACGACCGGACACGACCAAGCGCGCTGGAGCAACATCAACCAAGACCACACAGCACGCTTTGTGCACGCAGCGTAATGCGGCCCCAACCCCAGCCCTCGCAAAATTGCAAGACAAACTCTCACGTACATAATTACGCCTCGAGATACCATGGGCATAGGGGAAGGGCACAACCACAACAGAGACCAGTGCGGTTCGACCACACCAGGGCTCCCAAGTGTGTCGCTCTTTTTGTTTTATTTTCTCTTTTTATACAGAACTCAGTCGGCGGCGAACCGCCGAACTCATGATGCAACAGCCAGGGAAGGACAAAGGCCGCGATGAACACTCAGGTGGTCTCCATCACGAGCATTAAATTTGTTAAAATACAACATTCCGCGGCCTACCCCTGGAGGGAGACGCCTTTAATTCGTCCAATCCCTTGCTTTCCGCACTATTTGTATCATTCCGCATTGATAGCATATCTTCTCGAATAAAATGCAGCACTTTTTGCCTTTAATTGCATTACTTTAAATATATATATATATATATATGTTCATTTACGACATGTTGCACCCGTGCATCTTGGTACGGCCAAATACACCAGGGGCTTATGTCCTCCGCTTTATGGTGTGATAAAGTCCGCACACTTTCACAAGTGCGGCACCCCGAACTTATAGCATTATATGAATTGGCTCCGAATCATGTCTTGGGTCAATAGTTGGGTTTGCCCGGCTCCCATATTTGGCACCTTACATTTCTGTTCTATCGGCTAAGGTAGCACTGGGAGAACCACTGCGATTGCGCCCCGGTTGAGCCGGGTTAATGCCTCAGTGGAGAAAGCTAAAACTGACCGGCATGATAAGGCGTGAGACTGGTCGCTGTTCGAGAGGTCCTTCGGTCCTTAAAGACCCTCGCCGCTTTGAGCGAAGTTCGGATTATGTCCGAGCGAAGGCGTGGATAGCGCCCAATTCGGTCTTCGAATACTAGGGGCTTCACGAAATTTAAAATTATAGAATTCTATGGCTAAGTGAGAGTGTTCAAGCACTATAAGTCCGGTTGCCTTGTTCGTTGTGTTGGCGCCCCCTAGATGGACCCAAAATGGGAACAAGAGTGCTCAAGTTTATCCGAACACCCCCAGACTTTCATGGCATGGGGGTTGAAGCCGACGACTTGCCATCTCTCAGATTTAATAAACGGCCGCACATAAGGTAATATTTTAAATTAAACAAGCGTTGCTTAGCGCATATGAACAAAGTTTTCAGCGCACAGGATAACACATTGCGAATTCACTCAATAATTACATCCCTGGGGCACTCATCCGCAATCTTGCGGGCACCCTTCAGGACAGCCTTATAGTAAAGTTCGGGCGTATGATGCTCCTTGCCCGCTGGTGGCGCGTCAGTGATTAGCTTCTCCGCATCCAGCTTGCCCCAATGCACCTTTGCACGGGCAAGGGCCCGACGAGCACCTTCAATACAGGCGGAGCGCTTGATAACCTCCACCCGAGGGGCACGATCCACCAGCCGTCGTGACGAGGCGAAGTAGCTCCCGGCATGGCCTCTCCGGGCCATAGCGGACTATGAGCCCTTCATGGCCTGCTCGGCCACCTTAGAAGCTCGACCAGCTGCTTCACTGGTCGCTAGGGGCACCGGATGGCCGACCTCAGCATACCGAGACCGAAGACCTTCTCCGTTGAGCTCCCTCCTCGGCTCGGTAGAATCGGCGGCATCGACACGCCATGAGGCAGATCGGCAAACGCCTGGAGAGCTCCGAATTCGGGTGAGTATCACGTAATTTACATTCACCAGCTTGCTTTGCATGAAAAATGCCTTACCCGCCGCTATCTTCTTCATCAATTCAACCTCCTGAAGGGACTTATGGGCCTCGGCCTTGGCGGTTTTACCACTTTCGAGAGCCGAGGCAAGCTCGGACTCTCGAGTCTTTGAGTCACGCTCTAAACTCTCATGCTTTTCCATGAGAGCCTGGAGCTCTTGCTGAACCACCGCCACCCGCGCCTCTTGCTTTTCTCGCTCTGCCCGTTCCGTGGCCGCATTGCGTTCGGCCGCGGACACGGCCTCCTTCAGGGTCGCCACCTCGTTCGTGGCCCCTGCAGTACCCATGTTATCCTTGTTATTTTTTGTCGCAACCTAAATCCTTTTCTGTAAGGTACAAATTCAAAGTGGTGTTACTCACCTTCTTTGTCTTGGAGCTGCTCCCTGGCGCGGCCGAGCTCTTGCCCGGACCGCTCAAGCTCCTGCTTCAACGCACCGACCTCCGCAGTCAGTGCGGCAGAGGTCAGCAGCATAGCCTGCAACCCATATTGACATAATTTTTTAGCAACCCTGCGTATATCCTTTTTGAGATCCTCAGTTCGGCTTTTCTTTCCGAACACCAAACTGAGCATCAGGGGCTATTGTCTATGCAGTATTACTTTGCATATTTTGAACTTCTTACCTCAAAGCCTGATAGAAGGCTATTGCAGGCTTCGGTCAGCCCGCCTTTGGCGAGCTGCACCTTTTGAATCACCGCACTCATAATAGTGTGGTGTTCTTCCTCGATGGGCGCTCTGCAGCGCCCCAACAATTGCCCGGCGCCTCCGGTTGGACGGAAGCCGCCGGTGTCACGGTCTTGCCCTTCGATCGAAGGGGCCGCCTGCTTGGGTTACACAGAGTCGGTTACAATGGTAGGAGATCTACATATCCGTATCGCCAAGCTTGCCTTCCACGCCAAGGAAAGTCCCATCCGGACACGGGACGAAGTCTTCAATCTTGTATCTTCATAGTCTTGGAGTCCGGCCGTGAAGATAGTTCGGCTATCCGGACACCCCCTAGTCCAGGACTCCCTCAGTTGCCCCTGAACCAGGCTTCAATGACGACGAGTCCAACGCGCATATTGTCTTCGGCATTGCAAGGCGGGTTCCTCCTCCGAATACTTCATAGAAGGTTTTGAACACCAGGATAGTGTCCGGCTCTGCAAAACAAGTTCCACATACCACCGTAGAGATAATAATTTTGCACAGATCTGCTGACGTATTCCGCGGCGTGCCATCACACCACGGCCAGGCCTTTATATGAATCGTTTTCTTTGTTACACCTCGGTAGCGTTTAGCGAGGCGGTTTCCGCACGCGTCTTATCAAAGCATAGATCGTGCCCCTTATTCCGGGATTCCCATCAATACGGACGTGGGTAACCCATCCGCGCCATTGATTACGGCGCTTGGGAGATAAGCGAGTTTTACCAGGCTGGCGGGGACGATAGCCGTTCGTCCATATAAGGGGATAAGGATCCACCTTTTTCACCTACGCCTTCTTCCTCCTTTGCTCATCCATTTCCGCGCACTCGAGCTCCAGCGCCCAAGTCCGCACATCCCACCTCAACCTTCTCCAACTATGTCCGGAGCGGGAGGCAGGTGGATGGCCTCTTCCGTCACGGAGGGGCACATCACAAGACTGCGGGAGGCCGGATACTTGTCCGGCGACATCGCGTGTCGGCTACCCGACGAGGGGCAGCTCATCCCCACTCCCAGGCCCCATGATAGGGTGGTGTTCCTCACCCACTTCCTCCGCGGACTAGGTTTTCCACTTCACCCATTTGTCCGGGGGCTCATGTTCTACTATGGCCTGGATTTCCATGATCTGGCCCCAAACTTCATCCTCAATATCTCGACATTTATTGTCGTGTGCGAGGCCTTCCTCTGCATCCAACCCCACTTCGGTTTATGGTTGAAGACATTTAGCGTGAAGCCGAAGATAGTGGGCGGCCGATAGGCGGAGTGCGGAGGCGCTATGGTGGGCAGGATGCCCAATGTCCTTTGGCTCGAGGGCTCCTTCGTGGAGACAATAAAGGGGTGGCAATCGGGTGGTTCTACATCACCGAGCCGCTGACTCAACTCGGGCGGCGGCCCCGATTCAGATCTGGCTCCCCACGGCTCACATCATGGATAGAGACGGGCTGAAGTGGGGTGATTCGAAGAGCTGACGGACTCCAAAACTGTGTCCAAACCTGGTGGACAAGAAGCTCAAGCTTGTCCACGTAGTCCAGTCATACTCATCCGCTGGATTCTCCCATGCCAGAACGGGCCTTTAATTTGTGGGAGTTTGATCCGCACACAGACACGAACCTTGAGCCGGCTCTTCGATACTACGTATGAAGATGCCTGGAAGGTGCTATTCAAGGGCGCCGAAGCCCCCGCATCCGCTAAAAAAGATCGCGGATACAGCTCGCACCGTCAAGCCGGCGAGGTAAGTTATTTTACCCTTTACGGGACTCTTTTTTTCATGGATTGACTCTATGTGGGATCTAAAACTCCCTAATCTTTTACAGGACTGGCTGAAGACGTCCGGACAGATTAACTATCCGGCTCCCTTGCCTGAAGACCCAGCGGACGCCTGATTGACGGGGCTGCTGGCTCCGGTACCCCATGTGGTGCCGGAGAAGAAGGCCAAGAAGGAGGCCACGGGAACTCGAAGGAGCTCCCGACGCCAGGTACTGTCAGATTCTGAAGCAGAGTCTTCTCCTGAGAACGAGGAGGAGGAAAAAGAAGCATCTCCCCCAGTGGGGGAGGAGAGGAAAAGGAAGGCCGCCCCAACTAGGGAGGCCGGAGGGTCTAAGAAGGGAAGGACCCTTCCTCCGGACGTCTCCACCAACATCGACGATGACGAGGAGGAGTGGCCAACGAGGGCCAAGCCCCTGGCGAGATCGTAAGTGTCCGGATACCCATGTCTTTTTTATCATTGCATAGTGTTCTCTAATGCCGAACAATCATGCAGCCCGCCCCAGGGCGAGCTCGCCGCTTCGACGAGCGGGTCCCTGAGTTCGTCGGAAATGGAGAGTACTTCACTTCCGGCCGCCTCCTCACCTCACGCTGCGGACGACCCCACGGTGGGGCCCCAAAGGGGGCCTGGTCAAGAGGAGGTGGCGCAGGAGGCGCCGCAAGGCAACCTCTCGAAGTCCAGGCGCGTGGGGGGCGAGACCCCCAGGGGCTCTAAGCCCGACCCTCGTCCGGACTCCATGCCGGAACCTTCAGCGGTTCCGGAGTCCTGCAAGCGGTCCCTTCGCAAGAATGGTAAGACGCCGGTGTCGTCCGTCCAACCGGAGGCACCGGATAGCTTACTGGAGGCGCTTAACAGCGCTTCCATCAAGGAGGAGCACCGCACTGTCATGAGTGCGGTGATCCGGACAGTTCTGTCCGTGAAGAGCGGGCTGACCGAAGCCTGTACCAGCCTTCTAACAGGCTTTGAGGTAAGTTTATAATATGTAAAAATATTACCGCATAGACAGTAGCCCCTGAAACTTAGTTCGGTGTTCGGAAAGAAAAAGCCGGACTAAGGATCTAAAAAGATATACGCAGGAGTCTAACATAAGTATGTCAATATGGGAATGCAGGCTACGCTGCTGACCTCTGTCGCACTGACTGCAGAGGTCGATGCATTGAAGCAGAGCCTCGAGCGGTCCGAGAACGAGCTCGGCCTTGCCAAGAAGCAGCTCGAGGACAAGGAAGGTAAGAAATACCTTATAGGAAGGTTTCGGTTGCAAAAAATAACAGGAATAACATGGGTACTGCAGGGGCCACGAACGAGGTGGCGACCCTGAAGGAAGCGGTGTCCGTGGCCGAAAACAAAGCGGCCACGGAGCGCACCGAGCGAGAGAAGGGGGAGGCGCAGCTGGTGAAGGTATGGCAAGAGCTCCAGGCTCTCGTGGAAAAACACGAGAGTTTGGAGCGTGACTCGAAGACTCGAGAGCCCGAGCTTGCCTCTGCTCTTGAGAGTGCCAAAGCCGCTAAGGCCGAAGCCCAAAAAGCCCTCCAAGAAATTGAATTGTTAAAGAAGATAGCAGCGGGTAAGGCATTCTTTATGCAAAGCAAGCATGTGAAAGTGAATTACCTATTACTTACCCGGATTCAGAGCTATCCAGGAGCGTTCATAGATCTGCCTCGTAGTGTATCGGATGTTGTCGCGTTCTACCGTGCCAAGGAGGGGAGCTCGACGGAGAAGGTGTTCTGGTCTCAGTATGCTGAGGCCGAACGTCCGGTGCCCCTGAGCGACCAGCTGAAGCAGCTGGTCGAGCTCCACAAGGTCGTCAAACATGCCATGAAGGGCCTTATAGTTCGGTGTGGCCATTGGAAGCCATGCACAGGAGCTACTTCGCTTAGTGTAGCGGCTGGTGGACCTTTGTCCACGGATTGAAGTCATCAAGCGCTCCGTCTGCATTGAAGGTGTCCGTCGGGCCCTTGCCCGTGCTAAAGTGCACTGGGGCAAGCTGGATGCGGAGAAGCTTGTGACGGACGGGCCACCAAAGGGCAAGGAGCATCGCACGCCCGAAATGTACTATGAGGGCCTCCTGAAGGGTGCCCGCCGAATAGCGGATGAGTGCTCCAAAGATGTAATTTTTGAATAGACTCGCATTTGCTATCCTGTACGCTGAAAACTTGTTCATATGGGCTAAGCAACGCTTGTTAATTTAGGGACAATTGCATTTTTACCCCTAGTTGGTTCCTACCCACGGGTTTTGCCCTTACTTTTCAAGCTTGCTCAGTTTTGCCCTTACTTTTTCCATCGAGGTCCCTCGAATGCCCTTTGACCGTTTGACCAAAACTTTGCAAATTCATAACTAATTCATATGAACTCAGAAAAATGCAAATAAGATATCAAAATGTTCAGATAAACATTACCTTTATGGGCATATCATTTGCATTCAGGATAAAAGCGTCATTTAAACTACCCCGGGTAATTAATGTTATTAACATTATTAAAAATAAATAGGTATAAACAATATTTTTTCGTGAATAAATTTTTTATGCAAATGTAGGTGATGTTTTCTGAACATCCTGATACCTTATTTGCATTTTCCTGAGTTCGTAACAACTTGTTATGAAGTTTCCAAATAATGGTCAAAGTCGTTAGAATGTTCATAACAAGTTGATACAAACTCGAAAAAATGCAAATAAGTTATCAGGATGTTTAGAAAACATCACCTACATTTGCATGTAGTTTTTATTCATGAAAAAAATACTGTTTATACCTATTTATTTTTAATAATGTTAATAACATTACTTACCTCGGGTAGTTTAAACGATGCTTTTGTCTTGAATGCAAATGATGTGCCCATAGAGGTAATGTTTATCTGAACATTTTGATATCTTATTTGCATTTTTCTGAGTTCGTATGAATTAGTTATGATTTTTCAAAGTTTTGGTCAAACGGTCAAAGGGCATTCGAGGGACCTCGATGGAAAAAGTAAGGGCAAAACGGAGCAAGCTCGAAAAGTAAGGGCAAAACCCGTGGGTAGGAACCAACTAGGGGTAAAAATGCAATTGTCCCTTTAAAATATTACCTTCTGTGCGGCCGTTTATCAAATTTGAGAGATGGCAAGTCGTTGGCTTCAGCCCCCATGCCACAAAGTTTGGGGTGTTCGAGATAAACTTGAGCACTCTTGTTCCAATTCTTGGGTCCATCTAGGAGGCGCCAACACAACGAACAAGGCAACCGGACTTATAATGCTTGAACACTCTCACTTAGCCATAGAATTCTATAATTTTAAATTTGGTGAAGCCCCTAGTATTCGAAGACCGAGTTCGGGCGCTATCCACGCCTTGGCGGACAATTCGGTTCCTCGCTCTAAGCGGCATAAGTCTTTAGGGACCCAAAAGCCTCTCGAACAGCGATCGGCTCTCGCCCTATCATGACGGTCAGTTTTAGCTTTCCACCGAGGTGCTCGACCCAGCTCAACTGGGGCACAATCGCAGTGGTTCTCCCGGTGCTACCTTTGCCGATATAATGGAACGTAAGGTACCAAAACACGGGAGCCGGGAAAACCCAACTATTGACCCAAGACATGATTCGGAGCCGATGCATATAATGCTATAAGTTCGGGGTGCCGCACTTGTGAAAGTGTTCGGACTTGTCACACCATAATTTTGGGGTACTTAAGCTCCTGGTGTATTGGCCGTACCAAAGTGTACGGGTTCAACATGTCATGAAATGAACATATATATAGATAAAGAAAGGAGTGCAATAATATGCAAAAGCTATGTATTGTTTATTCGAAAAGGTACTGCAATGAAGGCAGAACGATACAAATAGTGCGATAAGCAAGGGATGGGAATATCTAACATGTCCCCCTCCAGGGGTAAGCTGCGGGATGGTATGTAAAACAGGTATAATGCTCGTAATAGAGACCACCTGAACACTCGACGTAGCTTGCTGCTTCCCTGGCTGTTGCATCATGAGTTCGGCGATTCTAGTGCCGGACAGGACTTCTGGAAAACGGAGTCGTGAAAGTAAGAAAAAAGAAGAAAAAAGAAAAAAAGAAAAAGAATGACACAATCGGAGCCCACAGTGCGGTTGAGCCGCATTCGGCGTGCCGTGGTCGTGCCCTCCCTTATGCCCATGGTATCTCTAGGCGTAGTTATGTACGCGTAGTATCTGGCCGCAATCTCGCGAGGGCTGGGATTGGGGCGGATTATTACGCGTGCTTGAATCGTGCCAGCGGTCTTGTTGTAGGTTACTCCGGCACGCTTGATGTTGTCCGGACGCCTAGTGGCGGACTCGAGAATTGCTGTGAGAGGCTGCTGCGCCTCCGCCGTGAACGCCGTGTGCTCCTCCGTTCGGAGAGAGTGTTCGGTGTTTCCATTGACCGTGATTACTCCTCGAGGGCCTGGCATCTTGAGCTTGAGGTATCGTGAGTGCGGCACCGCATTGAACTTTGCAAATGCGGTTCGTCCGAAAGCAAATGCATGATAGCCATTGCGGAGCGGGACGATGTCGAAGGTTAACTCTTCGCCGGAAGTTACCGGGATCGAAGACCACTTCGAGTGTAAGCGAGCCTGCATAATTGGCCTCTACACCGGTATGACGCCTTTAAAGGTCGTCTTTGTAGGTTTAATCCTTGAGGGGTCTATGCCCATTTTGTGCACTGTATCCTGATAAAGCAGGTTCAGGCTGCTACCGCCGTCCATCAGGACTCTGGTGAGGTGAAATCCGTCAATAATTGGGTCCAGAACCTATGCGGCAAAACCGCCATGACGAATGCTAGTGGGGTGGTCCCTTCGATCGAAGGTGATCGGGCAGGAAGACCATGGGTTGAACTTTGGGGCGACTGGCTCCATCGCATATACGTCCCTTAGTGTGCGCTTCCGCTCCCTTTTGGGTATGTGGGTTGCGTATATCATGTTCACCGTCCGCACTTGTGTGGGAAAGCCCTTCTGTCCTCTATTGTTCGGCGGCCGGGGCTCTTCCTCGTCATCGCTATGCAGCCTCTTGTCATTGAGTTCGGCACTTAACTTGGCTGCTTGCTTGAACACCCAACATTCCCTGTTGGTGTGATTGGTTGGTTTTTCGGGGGTGCCATGTATCTCGCACAAGCGATCGAGTATTCGGTCCAAGTTGGACGGGCCCTGGGTATTTCTTTTGAATGGCTTCTTCCGTTGACCGGGTTTAGAGCCTCTGAATCCGGCATTGACGGTCGTATCTTCAGCATTATCGCCGTTAATGCGGCGCTTGTTCTTGTTGCGACGCGACCTGCCATTGCTGTCCTTGGTATCCGAACTATCAGGGTGTTTGGCCAAGTTGTTGCTTCGAGCTAGCCAGCTGTCCTCTCCCGCACAAAAGCGGGTCATGAGTGTTGTGAGGGCTGCCATGGATTTCGGCTTTTCCTGTCCTAGGTGCCGGGCAAGCCATTCGTCGCGGATGTTATGTTTGAAGGCTGCAAGGGCCTCTGCATCCGGACAGTCAACGATTTGATTTTTCTTTGTTAGGAACTGTGTCCAGAATTGTCTGGCCGATTCTTCTGGCTGCTGAATTATATGGCTGAGGTCATCGGCGTCTGGTGGTCGCACATATGTGCCCTGGAAGTTATCAAGGAATGCGGCTTCCAGGTCCTCCCAACAACCAATTGATTCTGCTGGCAAGCTGTTGAGCCAATGCCGAGCTGGTCCTTTAAGCTTGAGTGGGAGGTATTTGATGGCATGTAGATCATCACCGCGGGCCATGTGGATATGGAGGAGATAGTCCTCGATCCAGACCGCAGGATCTGTGGTACCATCGTATGATTCGATGTTTACGGGTTTGAAGCCCTCAGGGATTTGATGATCCATTACTTCATCTGTGAAGCATAGTGGGTGTGTGGCGCCTCTGTATTGGGCTATATCACGACGTAGCTCATATGAGCTTTGTCTACCGTGTTCGGCCCGGCCGGGTTTGTTGTATCCGGCACGACGGTAATCATCCCGAGTCGTTGGGCGCCCACGCGATCCGTAGATCGATCCTGTATGTTTTGCCTTATCCTCCAATATATCTCGCAAGTCCGGCGTGTTTTCCCGTGCCTTGGTACTTTTGAGCGGCGCGGGGTGTGGCTTGAGCGGAGGCCGAGAGGCTTCTTCGCCGCGCCACGCAGGGTGGCGGTCTGCCATGTCGTCTTGTTGGTGACTTGCGTGCTTCCCCCTCTGATCGAGGCAACGGCCTGCGTTTGGGGTAGCTTTTGGAGGGGCGTTCGAGTTCATACTCTTCGGCTGCAAGGACTTCAGTCCATCTGTCAGCTACTCAGGTCTTGGTCAGCTCTAAGCTGTTGCTGCTTTTTCTTGAGGCTGCTTGTCGTGGCTATAAACCTGCGTTTGAAACGCTCCTATTCGGCGGGATCCTCAGGCATGACAAATTCGTCGTCGTCGAGGCTTGCCTCTTCTTCGGAGGGAGGCGCATAATTATCGTCCTCGACCTCTCTTTCTGCCGCACTGTCGTGCGGACTTGCTTCTCCCTCCTCTTGTGCTGAGTCCTGCTGGAGGGGGTTGTCTTCGGCACTGTCCGGGGTGTTATTATCTCCCGTGCCGGAATCACCATTTTTGCTGTGGCGGGATTTAGAGCGGCGCCGCTGACGTCGGCGCTTCGGTTGCTTCTTGGAGGGGTCATCCTCCGTTGTTCCATTGTCGTTCCCATCTTTTGGGATGTCCACCATGTATATGTTGTATGACGAGGTGGCCTTCCAGTGCCCTGTAGGCGCTGGGTCTTGCTCGTCTCCGGCATCGTCGTTGATGCGGAGCATCCTTTGCTCATCCCCATGGACGTGCCTACATCTCCCTCAACGCCACTAGGACCCATGACAAGAGCCCGAGCTGAGGCTATCGAAGATAAGGTGAATTCGCTCCTCTCCGAACTCCCTCTTCCTACTCACGAGACATGGCTACTACCTCATTCGGAGACTCTATGTGTAATCAGGTACATGGAGGTGAGCCAAGGATAAACTACTTGCGAGAGCCAAGACGGCGAGGACTCCAACCATATTGAAGAAGAAGAAGAGATGCTGCTGAAGGCACAGGCACCGGACGTCCGACGAGTCCCAGGACCCAGACGACCGGACTCTCTGGACGTCCGACACTTTGCCACCCGAACCAAAACTACGGACTACCGAAGCCTCCGAACGTCCGACCGACGCATGCCCGAACCGAATCTACGGACGACCGACAACTTCCGGACGTCCGGACCGTCACGAAGCTCCGACCGACCGACCCTCTCCGGACGTCCGACGCGCCCATGACAGAACTGATCCTACGGACGTCCGAGCCCGTCCGGACGTCCGGACCGTCCCGAGCCTCCGGACGTCCGACGCTTCCGGATGTCCGACGCCTGTGTGTTGACTTCGTTTGGGCCGCAGCCCTTGTACCCCTTCGCCCCCTAGGCTATATATACTCCTTCTTCCCCAACTTTCTAGGGTTAGCTTTGGTTTAGCACATGTTTGTGTGAGAGCCTTGCTCATCCACTTGGTTACTTCTCCTCGGAGCTCAGGACCTCTACGGAGAAGATCCCCCAAGCGGATTCAAGACCCCCTTCTAGGGTGGACCCCATCAAGACCTCCTCACAGAGAAGAACGGCTACTCGTGTATCCTTACCTTTGTTGATTGTGGATCATATGTATCTCTTTGTGTTCGGTGATCTAGCACTTGTGTGATTGATTCCTTGTTGGTTGAGTGATCTCTCTCTCGTTTCCTTCGTGTTCCCCCTTTGTTCTTCCGCGTGTTCTTCATGATTCCCCGTAGGATCCACTCCAAACGTGAAAGATCGTGCACATAGGGTTCCGGCCTACATCATCTTGGTATCATGAGCCACGTTGATCACATTTTTGGAGCCCCTACCCCTCTTTTTCTAGCTTGATTTTTTTGGTTTTGTCCTAATTCCGAAAATTCCCCACCAAAAATAGCCCCAAATTTTTTTTTTGATTTGTTTGTGAGTTGAGATTTTGTTGGATTTGGTCCATGGATTTCAGGATCTAGCTTTTCCCTCCTTCCCCACCCTTTTCCATCCACCAAATCACTCAATTTCGACCTCACAATTTCCTTCTTCCCTGAAATCTCGCTGTTCTTCCCGAGCCCGATTTTTGCCCAGTCTCCGGACGACCGGAAACGGTCGGACGTCCGACGTGGTCCGGACGACCGTAAAGGCACGGACGTCCATAAAACCCTGACGAACCTGAACTTTGTCAGTTCGCCACCACCTCAGCCCCACCTTCCACCACATCTTCCAAAACCACATACACCACCATCCTCCCCAATAGATCCTATGATAATTTTACCACATTTTGGTCCTTGAGATTTTGAGTTGTGGCTTCCGTATCCTCTTGTGTTTCGGCTATCTAGGTGCGGTTTGATTTCATCATCACCACGGCTCAACTTCGCAAGGGTCTCATCATCGCCAAGGACGGTAACTTCGACGACATCTTTGTCATACCTTGCAATTGCATCGATACCCACATGGCCTTATTTTTGCGTAACTTACCCATCGAGACTAGCCATTGAGTATTGGCGGCAACGTGACTTGTGCACATTAGTGATCATACTCCATAGCATACATACCATACCACCGTGGTGCATATCTTGGGATCCATTTGTGTGTCACAAAGTTGTCATAGCATGCACAATTGCTATCTTTGTTAGTGAAGTTTTGCATGAGAAAAGAGCTCAAAAGTGAAAGAACCACCCAAGATTTTAAGCAAAGAGGAAAGATAAGCAAAGAGCTTATGAGCAAGAACCATAGCATCATACTACATTAAGATTGTCATATTGGATCATCTTGGATCATCGCACCGAAATACCATACATATAGCATACGTGGGATAGAGATAGTTGCATTTTTGCATATTAGGTTGTGCACAAGTTCCGTATCCGCCTATTGTGCAATCGTGCTAGCGTCTCTCTAGTATTGTGCAACAAGAGCATTTTCGTGGATTCCACATTTTGGCTCACTTTTGGTTTGCACAATCCCACTTATCTATTTGCGTGTGTGTTTCCGTGTACCACTATTTGCTTGGTCTACTTGTTGCATTTGCAAATTTGTGTACCTTTTCCAACATTATTGACGCTCACGTACAATTGCATCAAATTTTGTGCCACCATCCTCACCAAGCTCCACCATAAGCTTTTATTTTTGTAGGTGTGAGAACCGACAAGGATTGGTACCAATAGTGCTATTTCATTGTCCGCATTTGAGTGAACTTGATTCATCATCAACATTGGTCAAAGGTACATTGGTATAAGTTCTTCTCCTTCTACCACTCACATTTTTGCTTGGAATGATGGATAGGCCAAGTACTTATACCAACCCACTCTTCATCGAACAAGACGACGACATGTCATCATACGTCACCAAGAACCACCTCTTTGGTGCACAACGAGCGTTGCACCAAGAACAACAAGCAATGAGCGACCGCATCGACAACCTCGCCACCAACTTGCGACTCTCCGAGCAACGTACAAGAGACTAATTCGACAACAAGTTCGACGCTCACAAGCAAGAGAATGATGCAAGAATGGACGAGATCCGCGCCTTGATGAGAAACCGGCATCATTCCACTTCTTCATCCTCAAGACGGAGCCGCGCGAGTAGACACTCAGACGACACCTTCTATGACTCAAGTACACCTACTTCGAACACTCTTCGTCGTGCCGCACGTCAAGACCGTCATGCATCTCGCAACCCGCTACATGACAAGCATTCACAAGAGCAAGTCGATGAGAAATTCCCTCGTCCTCAATCAAACGAAGACGCTTTTGCCCAAGCTCAAGAACGACAACGACTACGGCACCAAGAGGAAGAACGAGCGCGTCTACACCAAGACGAACAAGACGCCAAGGCTCAACGTCTTCAACAACAGCAACGTGAAGTGCAAGCTCTTGAGGCGCAACGTGCCCTTCAAGAATCAAGTCGAGCCTTCGCCAACCACAATCGCGAACGGCGCAATCAAGAGGAAGCCCTTCGAGAAGAAATCCAAGAGAGGAACTACCAACCTCATGGATAACGTCAAGTTCCTCAAGCTCCTCCACAAGCTCGTCAAGCTCCACTTCAACCTAAAGTTCAACAAGAGCAAGTTGATCATGGTCTTCCTCCACGCCAAGAGCAACATGAAGGCGATTGCAATCCACGTCAAGGGCATCATCATCAACATCGCCAACAACACAATGAAGAGCAACGCTACGGAAAGCTAAAATTCACCATGCCCAAGTTCAATGGAAGCAATGACCCCGAAGACTACCTCTCATGGGCATTGAAGGTTGACAAAATCTTCCAGTTGCACAACTATGATGAAGCGAAGAAAATCGCTATGGCATCACTTGAGTTCCAAGACTATGTGCTCATATGGTGGGAACAAATCATTGAGCGACGACAAGCAAGAGGTGAACCTCCAATCACCACTTGGGCTCAAATGAAGGATGTCATGCGAGCACGTTTTGTGCCAACCTACTACAACCGCGACCTCTTCAAGAAACTCCAACTTCTCAAGCAAGGAACAAAGAGTGTTGAAGAATACTACAAGGAAATGGAGATAGCCATGATTCGAGCCAATGTCAAGGAAGATGATGAGCAAACTATGGCACGTTTCTTGAATGGACTCAATCATCCCATCAAGAAGATTGCCAACTTCCAACCATACTCCACCCTCATTGAGCTCGTACATCAAGCTACAAAGGCGGGCGTCAAGTGCAAGATGACTTCAAGCACGCCAAGTACTCATCCAAGACCTACGGCTTCTCCAACAACCAAGCTTCAACACCTCCTCCAACATCTACATCAACCAAACCTTCTACAAACAACGACGACAAGTCGAGTTACAAGAGAAATTCGACAAGTTCAAGTCGTCCTCCTCCTACTACAAGCAACCTCAAGCCGCGTGCTTCATCATCTACTCCGACCGATGAGACCATCAAAACAAGCTCCTTCAAGTGTTTTACTTGCGGAGGCCGAGGCCACAAGTCCTACGAATGCACCAACAAGCGCACCATGATCCTCAACAACGACGACATATATGACTCAATGAGTGATGAGGAGATGGAAGCCCTTGAGCAAGTGGCCATGCACCGGCGAGTGAACGAAGATGAAGATGATCAAGTTTTTTGCGATGAGGATTCGAGCCCCGCTCTCGTTGTCTCCAAGGTCTTGACCCTTCAACATCAACAAGAAGACGACCAAAGATGCCACATCTTCCACACAAATGCCGACATCAACGGAAGGTCCGTCAAGGTCATCATCGATGAAGGTAGTTGCCACAACTTGGCAAGTGAAGAACTATGTTCCAAACTTCATTTGGTCAAGAGGAAGCACCCGCACCCCTACAAGGTTCAATGGCTAAGTGACTCCGGCACTATACGAGTCGAGCATACGGTCCAAGTCTCCTTCAAAGTTGGTGCTTATGAAGACACTTTGGAATGTGATGTGGTCCCAATGATGGTTTGCCACCTCCTTCTTGGTCGACCATGGCAATTCGACCGTGTTGTCATCCACAATGGGCGCACCAATCACTATAGCTTCAAGATGAAAGGGAAGGAATATGTGCTACGACCTGTCTCCTAGTCAAGTGATAGCCGACAAGCAAGCCACCCATCATAGAGACAAAAGTGAGAAAGTGATCCACCAAAAAGTGAGTGAGAGCCACAAGCCAAACTTGAGCGCCTATTCGCCTAGAGAGAAAAACCTCATCCTATTTGCCACCAAAAGTGAGATGAGAGAAGTATGTGAGAACCCATCTAGTGGGATGCACTTTGTCCTTGTGTGCAAGGATGTAGACCCAACAACTAACACCTCTCATGAGCTACCTTTAGTGTTTAAATCTCTTTTGCAGGAATTCCAAGATATTTTCCCCGATGAGCTACCTCCGGGTCTACCTCCTCTTCGAGGCATTGAGCATCGAATCGACCTCATCCCCGGAGCGCCTCTACCAAACAAAGCTCCATACTGAGTCAATCCCGAAGAAACCAAGGAGATTCAACGGCAAGTACAACAACTCATCGACAACGGTCATGTACGTGAAAGCCTAAGCCCTTGTGCCGTTCCCGTTATACTTGTGCCTAAGTCCGATGGAAGTTTCCGCTTGTGTTCTGATTGTAGACCTATAAATGCTATTACCATTCGCTATAGGCATCCCATTCCTCGCTTAGATGATATGCTTGATGAACTTAGTGGAGCCAACTTTTCTCAAAATTGACCTTAAAAGTGGCTATTATCAAATCCGCATACAAGAGGGTGATGAATGGAAAACTGCTTTCAAAACCAAATTTGGTTTATATGAGTGGTTAGTGATGCCTATGGGTCTATCGGAGGCTCCCGGTACTTTCGTACGTCTTATGCATCATGTGCTTCGTCCTTACATTGGAGTCTTTGTTGTGGTTTACTTCGACGATATTCTTGTGTTTAGCAAAACCATGAAAGAACATCTTAATCATGTTAGGGCTGTTTTGCAAAACCTTCGCAAGGAAAGTCTTTTATGCAAACATGAAAAAATGCACATTTGGTGTTGACAAAGTGGTTTTCTTGGGTTTTGTAGTATCCTCAAAGGGTGTCCATGTTGATGAATCTAAAATTGAAGCAATTAAAACTTGGCCCCAACCCACCAATTTGCAACAAGTGCGTAGCTTTCTTGGTCTTGCGGGTTTTATAAATCGCTTTGTGAAAGATTTTAGCACAATTGCGCTCCTTTGCATGCCTTGAGTAAGAAGAATACTCCCTTTGTTTGGGGAACTTTGAAATCAACCTCTTTTGATGAGCTCAAGTCTTTGCTTACTCATGCTCCGATTCTTGCTTTGCCCAATTTTGACAAAACTTTTGAGGTTCATTGTGATGCAAGTGGTACCGGAATTGGCGGAGTTTTGATGCAAGAAAAACGAGCCATTGCTTATTTTAGTGAAAAACTCTCCGGTGCTCAACTTAATTACCCCATCTATGACAAAGAATTGTATTCTTTAGTGAGTGTGCTACATGTTTGGGAACATTACCTTAGAGCTCATGAGTTTGTCATCCATACCGATCATGAAACGCTTAAGTACCTCAAAGGTCAAACTAAGTTGAACAAGCGTCATGCCAAATGGAGTGAATTTATTGAATCTTTTCCTTATGTGATCAAGTACATTAAGGGTAAAGAAAATGTAGTCGCCGACGCGCTTTCACGCATATGCATGCTTGTCACTCAACTTGAGTTGAATGTTATTGGTTTTGAGCATATAAAAGACTTGTATGAGCATGATCCATCTTTTGCTATTCCTTATGCTAAGTGTTTGACGCATACTTCTTGGGAACAATATTACATCAAGGATGCTTATCTTATGAGAGCTAACAAACTATGCATTCCCCAGTCTTCTCTTCGTTTGCTCCTTTTGCAAGAGGCTCATGGAGGCGGACTCATGGGACACTTTGGACGCGACAAGACATTCGCCACGCTCTCCAACAACTACTTTTGGCCCAAGATGTTCCGCGACGTCTCACGCTTCACCAACCGTTGCTCTACATGCCGCAAAGCTAAGTCTAAAGCTAAATCCCATGGTCTTTACATGCCCCTTCCTATTCCTTATCAACCTTGGGAAGACATTAGCATGGACTTTGTACTTGGTTTTCCTAGAACTCAAAATGGAAAGGATTCCGTGTTCGTTGTTGTGGATAGATTTTCTAAGATGGCACATTTCATTCCTTGCAACAAGATAGACGATGCTTCACATATTGCAAATCTCTTTTGTAGGGAAATATTGCGACTCCATGGAGTACCAAAGACAATCGTCTCCGATCGTGACGTCAAGTTCTTGAGTTACTTTTGGAAGACCCTATGCGCCAAGCTCGGAATCAAGCTATTGTTCTCATCCGCATACCATCCTCAAACCGACAGCCAAACGGAGGTGACGAACCGCACACTATCAACTCTACTTCGTGTCTTGATCAAGAGGAACATCAAGGAGTGGGAAGCATGCCTACCCATCGCCGAGTACGCCTACAACCGTGCAGGACATTCGACTACCGGCAAGTCCCCCTTCGAGGTCGTCTACGGCTTCAACCCATTGTCCCTCTACAAGAGCGCACCAACATGGATGCGAGTGCACGGGCAATCTACATCAAGAAGATGCATGAGGATACAAGACAAACCATCGAGCGCCAAGTACAACGACTAGCGACCAAGCTCAACGTCAACAAGCAACTCATGGTCTTCAACATTGGTGATCTAGTGTGGCTACACCTTCGTAAGGAACGCTTCCCCAAAGAACGCAAGTCCAAGCTTCTTCCTAGAGCCGATGGACCTTTCAAGGTGCTAGCACGCTACAACAACAACGCTTACAAGATCGACCTACCTCGAGACAAGTACAATGTGAGCGACATCTTCAACGTCCAGGACCTCGCACCTTACCATGGAGATGAAGCTTTTGATCCGAGGTCGGATCTCTCCCAAGGGGGAGATGATGCGGAGCATCCCTCGCTCATCCCCATGGACGTGCCTACATCTCCCACAACGCCACTAGGACCCATGACAAGAGCCTGAGCTAAGGCTATCGAAGATAAGGTGAATTCGCTCCTCTCCAAACTCCCTCTTCCTACTCACGAGACAAGGCTACTACCTCATTCGGAGACTCTATGTGTAATCAGGTACATGGAGGTGAGCCAAGGATCAACTACTTGCGAGAGCCAAGATGGCGAGGATTCCAAGCATATTGAAGAAGAAGAAGAGATGCTGCTGAAGGCACAGGCACCGGACGTTCGACGCCTTCCGGACGTCAAGCGAGTCCTGTGACCGGACGACCAACTCTCCGGACGTCCGGCACTTTGCCACCGAACCAAAACTACGGACTACGAAGCCTCCGGACGTCGACCGGCGCGACACCAACCGAATCTACGGACGACCGACAACTTCCGGACGTCTGGTATCCGTCAAGCTCGACCGACCGACCCTCTCCGGACGTCCGACGCGCCCAAGACAAAACTGATCCTACGGACGCCCGAGCCCGTCCGGACGTCCGGACCGTCCCGAGCCTCCGGACGTCCGACGCCTGTGTGTTGACTTTGTTTGGGCCGCAGCCCTTGTACCCCTTCGCCCCCTAGACTATATATACTCCTTCTTCCCCAACTTTCTAGGGTTAGCTTTGGTTTAGCTCATGTTTGTGTGAGAGCCTTGCTCATCCACTTGGTTACTTCTCCTCGGAGCTCAGGACCTCTACGGAGAAGATCCCCCAAGCGGATTCAAGACCCCCTTCTAGGGTGGACCCCATTAAGACCTCCTCACGGAGAAGAACGGCTACTCGTGTATCCTTACCTTTGTTGATTGTGGATCATATGTATCTCTTTGTGTTCGGTGATCTAGCACTTGTGTGATTGATTCCTTGTTGGTTGAGTGATCTCTCTCTCGTTTTCTCTATGTTCCCCCTTTGTTCTTCCGCGTGTTCTTCGTGATTCCTGTAGGATCCACTCCAAACGTGAAAGATCGTCCACATAGGGTTCCGCCATACATCAGTCGTCCATATCGTCGATGTCTTCGGAGTCGAAGTCGAGCATGTCGGTTAAATCATCGACAGTGCCTACAAAGTGGGTGGTGGGTGGGCGTTGAATTTCTTTGTCGTCCGTATCCCAACCTTCCTGTCCGTAGTTCGGCCAGGGCTCTCTGGATAAAGAGAGAGACTTTAGTGAATTCAGGATGTCGCCAAAGGGCGAGTGCTGAAAGATGTCCGCGGCAGTGAACTCCATGACTGGCGCCCAATCGGATTCGATTAGCGGTAGCGGAGGGTTGAGTCCGGAGAGGAGTCCGGCACCCTGGAGTCAAGGTCTTCGCAAAGGACATGGATGGAGTTCGGCTCAATCGCCGTAGAGATCGTTACCCCCGAGGCGGCGTCCAACCACTCGTCCTCGATCAGGGAATTCGGCTCCGGATTAAGGGTCGGGCGGATCTTTGGTGCGGCCTCGTGGCTTTGCTCGTGGCGAGCTAGATCATACCCATCGAGACAAGGCGGCGCTTTCGGCTATGGCTCGAATCCGTCGAAGATCAAGTCTCCGCGGACATCGGCCCTATAGTTCAAACTTCCAAATCTGACCTGATGGCCAGGGGCGTAGCTCTCGATCTGCTCCAGATGGCCTGCGAATTGGCCATGATGCAAAGTCGCCGAATCGAAGATTTGTCCGGGAGAAAAGTCTCACCCTGGACGCGTCGTTGTTGATGATCGAAGGAGCCATCGGGCCTATCGGTGGCGACACGGAGGAACTCTCAATGAAAGCACCAACGTCGGTGTCAAAACCGGCGGATCTCGGTAGGGGGTCCCGAAGCTGTGCGTCTAGGCGGATGGTAACAGGAGACAAGGGACACGATGTTTTACCCAGGTTGGGCCCTCTCGATGGAGGTAATACCCTACTCCTGCTTGATTAATATTGATGATATGGGTAGTACAAGAGTAGATCTACCACGAGATCAAGGAGGCTAAACCCTAGAAGCTAGCCTATGGTATGATTGTTGTTCGTCCTACGGACTAAAACCCTCCGGTTTATATAGACACCGGATAGGTTAGGGTTACACAGAGTCGGTTACAATGGTAGGAGATCTACATATCCGTATCGCCAAGATTGCCCTCCACGCTAAGGAAAGTCCCATCCGGACACGGGACGAAGTCTTCAATCTTTTATCTTCACAGTCTTGGAGTCTGGCCGTGATGATTGTTCGGCTATCCGGACAACCCCTAGTCCAGGACTCCCTCACCCCCCCCCCCTCTAGACATACTTCAAGGTCCTACACCGTGGTAAACTACGCACGCTTGATCGAAAGGGCAACAAGGTTTGTGTAGAGGCCCTCCGTGATCGAATGCCCCTCCGGCGGAGTGTCAGAAAAGGCCCCAAGATGTGATATCACAAGAACAGAAGCTTGCGGCGGCAGAAAAGTATTCTTGGTGTGCCCTCTGACATAAGGGGAATATTTGGGTATTTATTGTGGTGGAGTTATGGTTTGGTACTCCAAGGGCCCACAAGCCTAGGGGCGCCCCCTGGGGCGCACCCCTAGGGCTTGTGGCCTCCTCGTAGGTCTTCTTGCCTCCTCCCAAGGCTTCCTAGGTTTCTTCCTAGGTTTCATTTGGACTCCGTTTGGTATTGATTTTCGGTAAAAGCCTAAGACATGGAAAAAATAGCAACTGGTACTGAGCACTAGGTTAATAAGTTAGTCATCAAAATAATATAGAATAGCATATTAATGCATATAAAACATCCAAAACAGATAATATAATAGCTTGGAACAATAAAAAATTATAGATACGTTGGGGACGTATCAGGCAGCATCATATTCTCATGAACATTATGTCACATCCCTAGCTTCTGGTTTGCTCTGAGCTAGCTAGTCATGTGTTGCATCATGTTTAAATTTCAGTTAAACCTGAAATGGGGATTGTTTAAACCCTAGCACCAAATGAATTCAAATAGGCTCAAATAAAATCATTTTCAATAAACCCAAAATGCGTTTGGAAATGTTCATGGTTTCTGATAAAGGTGAAAACCTCTACCAAAACTGATGAACATAATTATAGGTCATTTCTGGATTTTTGAATTAACTCATATTGTATTTGAATTGGGGCATTTAAATCTTATAACTATTTTTAAATGCTCTAATAATTCTGAAACTAGTTGAGGGCTGTTGGAAATAATTTCAACAGTGCCTAAAATATTTTCAGGATTTTTAATAATGCTCTGGCATTTTTAATAAAGCCAAAACAATTGCATAAAATAGAAAATGGAATTAATAGAGAGTGAGAAAACTGACTGGCGCTACCTACAGCCCATCCGGCGCCTCACCGCCCAACATCTGCAGCCCAGCCAACAGAGCTGCTTTCTTCAACCTTACGCTGTATAGGCGAGGCAGGCTGCGTGGAGGCTGCAGCCGAGCTGCGCCAGCTCTGCTTCCACCTCCTCCTGCCTCCTGGCCGCTTCTCGACCCCACAGACGCCATGCAGCCCCCTGGCCCCTCTCTCTCTCTCCCCAACGCTCTCCCCTCTCTGCTCTCTCCTCAGACGCGCTCGAAGGAGTTCGCGTCGTCGCCGATGCCGTTTGCCACAACCATCGTGCTCCCCTCGCCTCGCCGACGCGCCAAGACGCTCCGCCTCGACCCCCTCTTCCTCCCCACCGAGACACGCCCTGCCGGAAGCCCTACAATGCCGTCCTCGACGCCATCTTCGTCCTCTGCACCGACGGCCGCTGTTGTTCGACTCCCTCCGCCGGACCCGAGAGCTCACCGCCGCCCAGTCATGTCGCCGCCGTGGCCACCGTCACCTATAGCCGCCACCGAGCACTTCACCGCACTCACCGTGTCCCCAGGAGCCCGCAGCACCCCTCCGCACCACCTGCCGTGCCTCCTAGCGACGACCCCGAGTTCGTTAAAGCTCCGGCAGCCGCCAACGTCGTCACCGGCGTCTTTTACGACCACCCCGAGCCCAAACACCACCACCACTCGACGCGGCAGCCCCCCAGCTTCAAATAGATGCTTCCGGCGCGCCAAATAGGGCCCTGCAGCGAAATCCCGACTCCCTCCGCCGCGGATTTGGTCGCCGGCGGCTAAACGCCGGTGGCTGACGTGGCACCATTAGTTTAGGTGCTAATTATGTTTAATTATTACCTGTGTCAATGACATGTGGGTCCTCAAGGATAATTAGGTTAGTATAATTTTTTGTTAAGATTAGTACTAATCTGGGTGGACCCCACGTGTCAGCTTTGACTTTGGTCAAGTCAACGTTGACCGGTCCCACCTGCCATACACCCAAACCAGCCTAAGACACTGACGTATGGGTCCCACGGGTCAGGTTTGACCTGGCCGACCCAGTTGACCTGCTGACGCCACACCTATGTCATGCTGACGCAGTAACCTATTTTCTGGATTTATTCTTATATAGGAAATTCCAGAAAATACCACAAACTTCTAAAAATCATAGAAAATCAACCGTAACTTCAAATGAAATAATCTATATATGAAAAATGATCAGAAAAATCCAATCTATCCATCTGTACCACTTTCATGCATGATTGAACAAGTTAACCTCACTGAATAGGATAAATCATGATTAGGGCAATTTATGAACTAGCATTTGGAGTTGGAGTTTAACCTTGTTAGAATTGCACTTCAATTAACTTGGCTTACTGCTGCATTACATCAATTCAGTTCCTTAACATGACATGTCATTCATTTGTTTGTGCATTGCATTGATTGTGTTTCTTCTTGTTTGTCGGTCGTTGTTCCCTCTCGATAGACGTGGTTTCGATGATGAGATCGATGACACTGATGAAGAGCTATATTATCTTCGGAAGTGCCAAAGTAGCAAAACCCCTTGTTCATTCGATACAATCCCACTCTCTCGCTCCTGCTCTCTTTTTACTGCATTAGGAGAACAACGATTCATCATTACTTGCTGCGGTAGCTGAACCCTTTATCCTCTGCATGACTGTCATTCCACAATAATTAGATGAAACCCACTAGCATGAGTAGGAGTTGCTTGAGCCCTGTTGTGCCTACTCATTCATGCTTGTTTGTCATGCCTGCTACTGCTTAGAGTTGAGTCTGGTCTGATTCATCGGGGATGAATCGGAGGTGTGTCAACATGTCCTACCGTTGAGAGCTAAGTGTGTGAACACGATTTGGTAAAGGTAGCGGTGAGAGGCCATGTAGGAGTACATGGTGGGTTGTCTCATTGCAGCCGTCCTCAGGAACTGAGTTCTGTGTTTGTGATCCATGAAACAGTTACTACCACGCATTGGGCCCGAAACCAATGGACCCTCTCGGCTTCTTAACCACCCTTGTTCTTTGTCCGGGAGTTGCAACTAGTTTACGGTGTTTGTAGGATATGTGTTGGAGGCCGTGCGTGGCGCTGACCCTAGGGGTGGGCTATGATGCGGTAGATACACCATGGCCCGGTGTACCGAATGCCCGTTTGGTATCTCGGGAACCCTGCACACATCGTTCGGGGCCGTTAGTGGAAACCTCGGCCGGACTCCCTGTGGATGGAACCCGAATAGGCGATAAACCTGGACTAGAGACTTGAGTGTTTAGGTAGGCCGTGGCCGACACCCACGTTGGGCTTCCGCTTGAAGGTTGCCGAGTACATGTCATGTAAACGGCGGTAAGGGGTGAGAGCGTGTGTGAAGAAGTACACCCCTGCAGGGTTATAAATGATCTATTCGAATAGCCGTGTCCGCGGAAAAGGACTTCTGGGTTGCCTATATCAGTTCATAGACAAGTGAAAGTGGATACTCTAAAATGCGCAAGATAAGCGTGAGTGCTATGGATGGCGTTCTCGTAGGGAGACGGGAGCGGGTCCATAGTGGTGTATTGATATGGTGAATATGTGGACTCGTGTGCGCCACCTCAAAAGAGTTACTTGCAGTCGTAGTTCAGGATAGCCACCGAGTCAAAGCTGGCTTGCTGCAGTCAAACTCCACCACCCCCTTTGTTGATAATGATGCATATGTAGTTAGTTCCGATGTAAGTGTTGCTGAGTACATTTGTACTCACGTTTGCTTATTTTATGTTTTGCAGAGAGACGTCGGTGCGGCTAGTAGTTCCGCTTGGACTTGACGTTTAGCTTGTTACCTCAGCTACGATCTTGTGCCCTCGGCAGATCGGTAGATAGTCAGGCTTCTCAGCCTTTTTCATTTGTAGATGTCGTACTCGGACATGTTAAGCTTCCGCTTATGCTTTGACTTGTATGCTTTCGAGTCTTTGGGTCATGAGACCCATGTTTGTAATATCTCGCTCCTCGGAGCCTAATGAATAAATATTTGAGTCGTAGAGTTATGTTGTGATGCCATGTTGTATTTACACATATTGAGCATATTGTGTGTCTGTTTGAAATGCTTGGTATGTGTGGGATCCGACAATCTAGTTGTTTATCCTTGGCAGCCTCTCATATGGGGAAGTGTTGTCTAGTGCTTCTGAGCGATAGTAGTCCGCTATAGCCCGGTTCACGAGTCCTGCTAGCCCAAAGACTACTGCTTTGGACACTTGGTGGCGGCATGTGTTTCACTTTGTTCCTATGTCTGTCCTTCGGGAAATGTCACGCGGTGACATCCGAGTCCTGCCTAGCCTGCTACAGCCCGGTTACGGAGTCCTGTTAGCCAGTGCTACAGCCCGGATTCATACGTTGATGACCGACATGCTCGATGTGATTCATGTATGCCTGTTCCCATGGGTTAGTGCCGCTTTGGGTTCACGACTAGCCATGTCGGCCCGGGTTCTCTGTCATATGGATGCTAGCGACACTATCATATCGTGAGCCAAAAGGCTAAACGGTCCCGGCCATGGTAAGGCGACACCCGTGGGAATACCGTGCGTGAGGCCGCAAAGTGATATGAGGTGTTACCGGCTAGATCGATGTGACTTGGAATCGAGGTCCTGACACATTAGAATTATTCCCAAGAAACGAAAGTACCTGATAACTGAACTCGTGTGCGCGAGCTCTAATAATTGGTACAGTATGTGTAGTAACAGGGGCTGTGAGTGTAACTATGGTATTAATGTTCTCATCACTTCTTGTCCATGTTGGGCACTTCATTTGTAAGCAAAACAAATTTATCCAATTTAGGAAAATCATATTCTTATGAACATTGGAATCGTTATCAAGAAACGAAAGTACTTGGTAATTTAATTGACATGTGCGAGCTCTAGTAATTGGTCCAGTATGTGTAGCAGGAGGGGTCGTGGGTGTAACTGTAGTAGTGATGTCCTCATCATCCTCTCCTTTTTGAATTGAAGTCGTCCTTAGCTGTAGCGACGTGAACCAAATGGATCGGTTTCTCTGTGTTGAAGTACTATCCCTGGATCGGTTTGCTAGCACACACATTACTCGATCAAATATAACAGAGTTCAATCACACACTTTATTACATCGAGGTCTGATACGTCTCCAATGTATCTATAATTTATGAAGTATTGTTGCCATGTTTATAACAATTTTATATGGTTTTGGTATGATTTGATTAGAACTAACGCGGACTGACACTGTTCAGCAGAACTACCGTGGTGTTGTTTTTTGTGCAGAAATAGAAGTTCTTAGTATGGGCTCAAAATTTACGGTGATTTTTTATGGACAAAAGAGACCCGTGAAGCTTCGAGGAAGGACCAGAAGCTTCATGAGGAAGCGACAAGCTGGGGGCGTGCCCTGGGCCCCCTGCACCTAGCAGGCTTGTCGCTCCCTCATGGCCCCCCTTGATGTGAAACCAACACCAAAAATTCCCATAAATACCCAAACCCCTATATGAGAAGTTCCGCTACAACAAGCCTCTATATCCACAAAAACTCAATCGTGGCACTGCTCCGGCACCCTGCCGGATGGGGGAAATCATCACCGGAGGCCATCTTCATCATCCCGACGGTCTCCATGATGAGGATGGAGTAGTTCCCGCACGGGGTTGAGGTATGTGCCAGTACCTATGTGTTTGATCTCTCTCTCTCTCATATTATTGATTTGGCACAATCTTGATGTATTACGAGATTTTGTTAATATGGTTGTTTCATATGGTGTTTCTCCCTCTCTATCTTGTTGTGATGAATTGAGTTTTACTATTGAGGTTTCACTATTATTGGATTGAATAATTTTATGGATTTGAGAACACTTGATTTATGTCTTGCATATGCATACTCATGGTGACAATGGGGTATTATATTGATTCACTTGATGTATGTTTTGGCAATCAACTCACGGATTCCCAAGGTGACATTGGGGTAATCTATGCATAGGGGTTATGAATGTTTTCATCCTACTTTCTCTGGTAGAAATATTTTGGCACTCTTTGAAGTTCTTTGTGTTGGATTGAAATTATAAATCTGAGTTGTTTGATGCATATCGTATAATCAACTCACGGATACTTGTGGTGACATTAGAGTATCTAGGTGATATTATAGTTGGTTGATGTCTATCATATGGTGTTTTTTAGTACGAACTCTAGGGTTGTTTGTAACACATATAGGGATGGCTCAATAGATTGATTGGAAAAAATAACTTTGAGGTGGTTTCAAACCCTACAATAGTTTTTTCTTATGTTCTCCACTAGATAAGAACTTTGGAGTGACTCTTTATCACACGTTGAGGGATTGTTCTATGATTCAATTATGTTAGCACTGTTGAGAAATTGCACTAGTGAAATTATGAACCTTAGGCCTTGTTTTCAAGCATTGCAATACCATTTGTGCTCCATTTTATCACTTGCTACCTTGATGTTTTTATATTTTCATACTACAAAAACCTATATCTACTATCCATACTACAGTTGTATCACCATCTCTTCGTTGAACTAGTGCACCTATAAATTTTACCATTGTATTGGGTGTGTTGAGGACACAAGAGATTTCTTGTATTTGATTGCTGGGTTGTTTGAGAGAGACTATCTTCCTCCTACGCCTCCCACTGATTGATAAACATTAGGTCATCCACTTGAGGGAAAGTTGCTACTGTCCTACAAAACTCTGCGGTTGGAGGCCCAACAAGAATCTACAAGAATAAGTTGTGTAGTAGACATCAAGGTACTTAAAAAAGTATTTATTATAATAATATGGCTGAAATCCATCTAAATAAAATAATCGCTGAATCATCAAAGGTAAATGAGTCCATCAAATCCACAGTAAATGTTGAGTGCGGAAAACGACCTATCGCACCTTACTCCTCGTCAGAAAACTCAGCAACATGAGACGTTGCATCCATGTAGGTCAGCACATGGAATATGCTGGCAATTTTCGCACCAACGAATAAAAACGATGATGCTATATCTATATGTAATATGGCTGCTAAAGGCTCTAGGTCTAAATTTTTGTGTGCATCAAGCTGATTTTGTCTTATAGCAAATTAATTAAATTAACACTACAAAGTTCATGCCATTATTGAGATGGTTCCTCCAACTCAATGCAAGCCCAAGTTATTAATAACCCAATTCATTTATTAAATATGTGATGCGGAGCATCCTTCAGCCATCCCTAGGGATTCTACTCCACCTCCACAAGCGCCTAGCAGACCGATGACAAGAGTGTGAGCACGTTCCATTGCAAATGAGGTGATTCCACTCCTACTCTAGCTTACCATTCCATCCGATGAGAAATGGGTTCTTCCTCAATCCGGAATGCTATGCATGGTTAGGTATGAAGGTGTGGACCTAGAGCAATCATGGAAGGAGGCTAAAGACTCAAGAGCTGACCGGAAGTGTCAAGATGAGAAAAGGAAGCGTGCAGAAATTGCACCGGACAGTACGGTCCCTACCGTAGACAGTCGGCCGCACACGCGCAAGCGCCAAAATGCATTTTGACTCACCGGACTATTCGGTCCATACTACCAGACTGTCTGGTCGCGCCTGCATGAGTGCCCAACTACTCCTGACCTCACTGGACTATCCGGTCGGCACAACGGACTGTCCGGTCTACCTAGTTTTGCTACGGATTTGGTAAAAAGCAGATGTAACCACTGCGGCCCATATACTTTCTCCCATAGACTGCATATTTCGTGCACCTCTCAGTTTTTAGGGTTAGCAAAGTCTATGGTATGATCTAGAGAGAGCTTTGCTCATCTACCACCCCTCTTCGAGATCAAGACCTCTTAGGAGAAGATCTCCCAAGTGGATTTCAAGACCTCCTCTTGGAGAAGACTATCATCAAGAACTCGTCTCCTTTGGATTTAAGAAGAACCTTTACCTTGGGCTATTTTCCCTTGATTTTTCATGTTATTCTTATGGATCTCATGTATGCTATTATAGTGGGTAGGTGATTTGGGTTTGCTTGAGTGATTTCTCTTGTTGTTCTTGTTGTTCTTCCCTTTTCCCCCTCCAAGTGTGAAAAGATCATAAACTAGGGTTCCACCCTACATCATCTTGGACCAGAGCATAAGTTGATTCACACCTTGGAGTTCTTCCTCTCCACCTTTCTAGCCCCAATTTTGTTTCGTTCTCCCTAATTTCGAAAATCCGCACCAAAAATAGCCATACCAATTTTTTTTGCATTTTGTTGGTTCTTGTGAGATTTTGTTGTTTTTGATCCACGAAATTGTTGTTTGGCAAAGTGGATCTACCTTTCCCCCAACCCCCACACCATCCCAACCATGAAATCTACCCAATTTTTCTTTTACCCACCAATTTTGAGTTTGAATCATCCATTTCCGCCCAAAAGTTTCAAGTCCATGCTTTCCTAGCCCGCACCAGACTGTTCGCACCCCCGTACCAGACATTCCGCTCTCATCAGGACCAAATCACTCTTGGACTGGACTGTTCACTCTCCAATACTGGACTGTCCACTCGATTGAGAAGGTTTTCGGACGACGACGAGACTGTCCGCTCACCAGGACTGGACTGTCCGCTAGTTCAAAAACTACTTTGGTTGATTTCTTTTTTTCATCATAACTTTCACTCTCAAACTCCGACTTCAGTGTTCTTTAGATCATTTTGTAGTTATCGGCACCCCTCTTCTAACTACATAGGTACCACTACCATTTTCTTACATCAAAATTTACACAACAAAACCAACCACCCTTCCGCATTTGACCCGTTTTTGCCCAAATTTCCTTGAGAATTTGAGTTGCGGTTTCCGTTTCCTAAGGTGTTTCGGATAATTATGGAATGTACGACATCAACACCACTGCCACTCATCATTGCTACAGACTCAATATCAACAAAAAGTGCTTCACCATTTGACACCACCACCATAAGCAAGGATGGTAACCTCGACATCATTTTTCATTACTTGCCATTCCATTGATAGCCTCGAGCCTATTGCGTACCTTACCCATCGAGACTAACAAGTTGAGAATTGTCGGGCCACGCTCTTTGTGCACCTTAGTGATACACTTACTCCGCATAGCTATTTAGCATGCAATAATCATCTTGCTATCATCATTGTGGCATAATTCTCTCCCGTGCTTATCTTACATACTTGTCATATATACTAGCTAGCGCATCATGCATTTTGACATAGCAAAAAAAGAGATACAAAAGCTTTTAAGCAAAAGAGAAACAAAGAGCTTGTAAGCAATAGCATTGAGCCATTTTGCATAGTGCATCATACTGGATCATACATACATAACATACTTAGGACTAAAGATGACACATTACTCTAATAGGTTGGTGTACAAGTGTATCTAGCCCATTTGAGCAATTGAGCTATTGTCTCTTTAGTTTCGTGCAACATGAGCATTTTCCATGGTCTCACATTTTGTGCTCATTCCTTGGTTGCATGGATCCCACTTATCTTTTGTGTGTGTGTTCCACGTGATATCCTTGGGTTTTGATCTATTTGTCTTCCTTGCAATTTGTGAATCTCTTCAACATTATCAATATCTTGGCTAACACTTTCTTGAATTTTGTGACACTCATCCAAACCAAGCTCCTAGATAAGCCTTGACTTTTCTAGGCGTGAGAAACAAACCCGGTACCAATTATACTATTATAGTAATACATTAAGTTATGCCTAGCTAGGGGCGTTAAACAATAGCACTTGTTGGGAGGCAACCCAATTTTATTTTTTGTTTTTTGTTTTTGCTTCTGTTCTTGAATAAATATGCAATATTACTTCTATAATAATTGTGCTTCAGTGTTTTAATTAGTGTTTGTGCCAAGTAAGACCTTTGGGATGATCTATGGTGATGGTTTGAAATAAACACAAATAACAAAAATAGAGAATGACATGCGGGTCCCACATTCATAGTTCATCTTTTGACCAAGTCAACAGTCAGCTGAGTCAGCAGTTGACTGGGTCCATTGGACCCACCTGGCGGCCGCTCTATGCCCACTAGTGGGTACAGATGTGGGTACACTTAGCTATTGCTATTTAATTTCGAATTTATAATAAAACCAGTAATTTCACAAAATGAAATAAACTTCAATAATTCATATAAAATAAATTGTAACTCGTATGAAAATACTTTGTACATGTAAGTTGCTCAGAACGACGAGACGAATCCGAATACACGAAACGTTCGTCTGCCACACATCCCTAGCATAGCGAACCTGCAACTGTCCCCCTCCTGTCCATTTGTTCGAAAACGCGAAACACTAGGAATGCTTTCCCGGATGTTTCTACCCTTCACCAGTATCGCCTACTACCGCGTTAGGGCACTCCTAGCACCACTATTTGCTTTGTCATGCATCGTCATGCATCTGTTTGCATTGTCTTCATTGTTTCTTCCCCCTCTTCTCTCCGGTAGACTACCAAACTGATGCTGCTGTTGCCCCGATCGACTACGGTGTTGACTACCAGACTAGCCAACCCCCTTGTTCATCCCGATATCGCCTACTCTTTCTCTCTACTTCTTGCATTAGAGTAGTGGTACTGTTGTTGGGGAACGTAGTAATTTCAAAAATTTTCCTACGATCACGCAAGACCATGGTGATGGCATAGCAACGAGAGGGAAGAGTGTCCGTCCACGCCCTCGTGAGACCGAAAGCGAAGCGTTATAACAACGCTGTTGATGTAGTCGACGTCTTCACGACCCGACCGATCCAAGCACCGAGCGCACGGCACCTCCGAGTTACGCACACGTTCAGCTCGATGGCGATCCCGGACTCCGATCCAGCAAAGTGTCGGGGATGAGTTCCACAAGACGACGGCGTGGTGGCGATGATGATGCTCCACCGACGCAGGGCTTCGCCTAAGCTCGCGACGATATGACTTCTCCGCGAGGGCTTCACCTAAGCTCATGACGATATGACCGAGGTGGAATATGGTGGAAGGGGCACCGACACGGCTAAGGAAAGATCCGTAGATCAACTTGTGTGTTATGGGGTGCCCTCTGCCCTGTATATAAAGGAGGGAAGGGAGGGGCTGGCGGCCACCTATGGCTGCGCTGGGAGTCCTACTCCCAGGGAGTAGGATTCCCCAATCCTAGTCCAACTAGGGTTTGACCAAGGGAGGGAGAGAGGCGCCACCCCTTCTCCTAATCCTAATAGGACTAGGGAAGGGGAAGGCTGCGCCAGCATATGGCCCCTTTTCTTTCCCCTTAAGGCCCATCAAGGCCCATTGACTCCCGGAGGTTCCGGTAACCCCGGTACTCGTAAAATTCCCAATTTCACCGGAGTGATTCCGAGTCCAAACATAGGCTTCCAATATATCAATCTTTATGTCTCGACCATTTCGAGACTCCTCGTCATGTCCGTGATCTCATCCGGGACTCGAACAACCTTGGTACATCAATATCATATAAACTCATAATAAGCATCATCGAAGCGTTAAGCGTGCGGACCCTACGGGTTCGAGAACTATGTAGACATGACCGAGACACCTCTCTGGTCAATAACCAATAGCGGGACCTGGATGCCCATATTGGTTCCTACATATTCTACGAAGATCTTTATCGGTCAGACCGCATAACAATCATACGTTGTTCCCTTTGTCATCGGTATGTTACTTGCCCGAGATTCGATCGTCGGTATCCAATACCTAGTTCAATCTCGTTACTGGCAAGTCTCTTTTCTCGTTCCGTAATACATCATCTCACAACTAACACATTTAGTTGCAATGCTTGCAAGGCTTATGTGATGTGCATTACCGAGAGGGCCCAGAGATACCTCTCCGACAATTGGAGTGACAAATCCTAATCTCGAAATATGCCAACCCAACATGTACCTTCGGAGACACCTGTAATGTACCTTTATAATCACCCGATTCGTTGTGACGTTTGGTAGCACCCAAAGTGTTCCTCGGCAAGCGGAGTTGCATAATCTCATAGTCATAGGAACATGTATGAGTCATGAAGAAAAGCACTAGCAACAAACTATACGATCAGGTGCTATGCTAATGGAATGGGTCATGTCAATCAGATCATTCAACCAATGATGTGATCCCATTAATCAAATAACAACTCCTTGTTCATGGTTAGGAAACATAACCATCTTTGATTAACGAGCTAGTCAAGTAGAGGCATACTAGTGACACTCTGTAGGTTTATGTATTCACACATGTATTATGTTTCCGGTTAATACAATTCTAGCATGAATAATAAACATTTATCATGATATAAGGAAATAAATAATAACATAATTATTGCCTCTAGGGCATATTTCCTTTAGTCTCCCACTTGCACTAGAGTCAATAATCTAGATCACATCACCATGTGATTAACATCGATAGTTCACATCATCATGTGATTAACACCCATAATTCACATCGCCATGTGACCAAGACCCAAAGGGTTTACTAGATTCAGTAATCTAGTTCACATCGCTATGTGATTAACACCCAAAAGAGTACTAAGGTGTGATCATGTTTTGCTTTGTGAGAGAATCTTAGTCAACAGGTCCGCCACATTCAGATCCGTATGTATTTTGCAAATCTCTATGTCAACAATGCTCGCACGGAGCTACTCTAGCTAATTGCTCCCACTATCAATATGTATCTAGATCGAGACTTAAAGTCATCCAGATCGGTGTCAAAACTTGCATCGGCGTAACCCTTTACGATTTAACCTTTTATCACTTCCATAATCGAGAAACATATCCTTATTCTACTAAGGATAATTTTGACCGCTGTCCATTGATCTACTCCTAGATCACTATTGCACTCCCTTGCCAAGCTTAGTGGTAGGGTATGCAATAGATCTGGTACACAGCATGACATACTTTATAGAACCTATGGCTGATGCATAGGGAATGACTTTCATTCTCTTTCTATCTTCTGCCGTGGTCGGGTTTTGAGTCTTACTCAATCTCACACCTTGTAACACAGGCAAGAACTCTTTCTTTGACTGTTCCATTTTGAACTACTTCAAAATCTTGTCAAGGTATGTATTCATTGAAAAACTTTATCAAGCGTCTTGATCTATCTCTATAGATCTTGATGCTCAATATGTAAGCAGTTTCACCGAGGTCTTTCTTTGAAAAACTCCTTTCAAATACTCCTTTATGCTTTGCAGAATAATTCTACATTATTTCCGATCAACAATATGTCATTCACATATACTTATCAGAAATGCTGTAGTGCTCCCACTCACTTTCTTGTAAATACAGGCTTCTCCAAAAGTCTGTAAAAAACCATATGCTTTGATCAAATCATCAAGCATATATTCCAACTCGAGATGCTTGCACCAGTCCATAGATGGATCATTTGGAGCTTGCACATTTTGTTAGCTCCTTTAGGATTGACAAAACCTTCGGTTGCATCATATACAACTCTTCTTTAATAAATCCATTAAAGAATGTAGTTTTGACATCCATTTGCCGATTTCATAAAATGTGGCAATTGCTAACATGATTCGGACAGACTTAAGCATCGCTACAGCTTGAGAAAATCTCATTGTAGTCAACACCTTGAACTTGTCAAAACCTTTTTGCGATAAGTCGAGCTTTGTAGATAGTAACACTACTATCAACATCTGTCTTCCTCTTGAAAATCCATTTATCTACATGGCTTGCTGATCATCGAGCAAGTCAATCAAAGTCCATACTTTGTTCTCATATATGGATCCTATCTCAGATTTCATGGTCTCAAGCCATTTTCATGAATCTGGGCTCATCATCGCTTCCTCATAGTTCGTAGGTTTCATCATGTTCTAGTAACATGACTTCCAGAACATGATTACCGCACCACTCTGGTGCGGATCTTACTCTGGAAGACCTACGAGGTTTGGTAGCAACTTGATCTGAAGTTTCATGATCATCATCATTAACTTCCTCACTAATTAGTGCAGGAATCACTGGAACTGATTTCTGTGATGAACTACTTTCCAATAAGGGAGAAGGTACAATTACCTCATCAAGTTTCTACTTTCCTCCCACTCACTTCTTTCGAGAGAAACTTCTTCTCTAGAAAGGATCCATCTTAGCAACGAAAAAACTTGCCTTCGGATCTGTGATAGAAGGTGTACCCAATAGTCACCTTTGGGTATTCTATGAAGACGCACTTCTCCGATTTGGGTTCGAGCTTATCAGGTGAAAACTTTTTCACATAAGCATCACAACTCCAAACTTTAAGAAACGACAGCTTAGGTTTACTGCTAAACCATAGTTCATACGGTGTCATCTCAACGGATTTAGATGGTGCCCTATTAAACGTGAATGCAGCTGTCTCTAATGCATAACCCCAAAACGATAGTGGTAAATCGGTAAGAGACATCATTGATCGCACCATATCAAAATAAAGTACAGTTCTGACGTTCGGACACACCATAACGTTGTGGTGTTCCAGGTGGCGTGAGCTATGAAACTATTCCACTTTGTTTTAATTGAAGACCAAACTCGTAACTCAAATATTTATCTCCACGATCAGATCGCAGAAACTTTATTTTCTTGTTACGATGATTTTCCACTTCACTCTGAAATTCTTTGAACTTTTCAATTATTTCAGACTTATGTTTTCATCAAGTAGATATACCTATATCTGCTCAAATCATCTTGTGAAGGTCAGAAAATAATGATACTTGCCACGAGCATCAACACTCATTGGATCGCATACATCGGTATGTATTATTTCCAATAAGTCAAGAGCTTGTTCCATTGTTAGGAGAACGGAGTTTTAGTCATCTTGCCCAAAAGGCACGGTTCGCAAGCATCAAATGATTCATAATCAAGTGATTCCAAAAGTCCATCAGCATGGATTTTTTCATGCGCTTTACACCAATATGACCTAAGCGGCGAGTGCCACAAATAAGTTGCACTATCATTATTAACTTTGCATCTTTTGGTTTCAATATTATGAATATGTGTATCACTATGATCGAGATCCAATGAACCATTTTCATTGGGTGTGTAACCATATAAGGTTTTATTCATGTAAGCAGAACAACAATTTATTCTCTTACTTAAATGAATAACCGTATTGCAATAAACATGATCAAATCATATTTATGCTCAACACCAAATAACACTTATTTAGGTTCCACACTAATCCCGAAAGTATAGGGAGTGTGCGATGATGATCATATCAATCTTGGAACTACTTCCAACACTCATCGTCACTTCCCTTCAACTAGTTTCTTTTCATTACGCAACTCCGTTTCAAGTTACTACTCTTAGCAACTGAACCAGTATCAAATACCGAGGGGTTGCTACGAACACTAGTAAAATACACATCAATAATCTGTATATCAAATATACCTTTGTTCACTTTGCCATCCTTCTTATCCGCCAAATACTTGGGGTAGTTCCGCTCCTAGTGACCAGTTCCATTGCAGCAAAAGCACTTAGTCTCAGGCTTAGGTCCAGACTTGGGCTTCTTCACTCGAGCAGCAACTTGCTTGCCGTTCCTTTTGAAGTTCCCCTTCTTCCCTTTGCCATTTTCCTTGAGACTAATGGTCTTGTCAACCATCAACACTTGATGTTTTTCTTGATTTCTACCTTCGCCGATTTTAGCATCGCGAAGAGCTCGAGAATCTTTTTCGTCATCCCTTGCATACTATAGTTCATCACGAAGTTCTACTAACTTAGTGATGGTGACTAGAGAATTCTGTCAATCACTATCTTATCTGGAAGATTAACTCCCACTTGATTCAAGCGATTGAAGTACTCAGACAATCTGAGCACATGCTCACTAGTTGAGCGATTCTCCTCCATCTTTTAGTTATAGAACTTGTTGGAGACTTCATATCTCTCAACTCGGGTATTTGCTTGAAATATTTAACTTCAATTCCTGGAACATCTCATATGGTCCATGACGTTCAAAAACGTCTTTGAAGTCCCGATTCTAAACCGTTAAGCATGGTGCACTAAACTATCATGTAGTCATCATATTGAGCTAGCCAAACGTTCATAACGTCTGCATCTGCTCCTGCAATAGGTCTGTCACCTAGCGGTGCATTAAGGACATAATTCTTACAGTGAGCAATGAGGAATAAACCTCAGATCACGGATCCAATCCACATCATTGCTACTAACATCTTTCAATACAATTTTCTCTAGGAACACATATAAAAATACAGGGAAGCAACAACGCGAGCTATTGATCTACAACATAATTTGCAAAATACTACCAGGACTAAGTTCATGATAAATTAAAGTTCAATTAATCATATTACTTAAGAACTCCCACTTAGAAAATATCCCTTCAATTCTCTAAGTGATTGCGTGATCCATATCAACTACACCATGACCGATCATCACGTGTGATGGAGTAGTTTCAATGGTGAACATCAATATGTTGATCATATCTACTATATGATTCACGCTCGACCTTCGGTCTCCGTGTTCCGAGGTCATATCTTATATGCATAGCTCGTCAAGTATAACCTGAGTATTCTGCGTGTGCAACTGTTTTGCACCGTTGTATTTGAGCGTAGAGCCTATCACACCCGATCATCACGTGGTGTCTCAAAGACGAAGAACTTTCATAGCGGTGCATACTCGGGAGAACACTTCTTGATAATTTAGTAAGGGATCATCTTATAATGCTACCGTCAATCAAAGCAAAATAAGATGCATAAAGGATTAACATCACATGCAATCAATATAAGTGATATGATATGGCCATCATCATCTTGTGCTTGTGATCTCCATCTCGAAGCACCGTCATGATCACCATCGTCACCGCGCGACACCTTGATCTCCATCGTAGCATCGTTGTCGTCTCGCCAATCTTATGCTTCTCGACTATCGCTACCGCTTAGTGATAAAGTAAAGCATTACAGGGCGATTGCATTTCATACAATAAAGCGACAACCATATGGCTCCTGCCAGTTGCCGATAACTTCGGTTACAAAACATGATCATCTCATACAATGAAATATAGCATCACGTCTTGACCATATCACATCACAACATGCCCCTGCAAAAACAAGTTAGACGTCCTCTACTTTGTTGTTGCAAATTTTACGTGGCTGCTACGGGCTGAGCAAGAACCGTTCTTACCTACGCATCAAAACCACAACGATATTTCGTCAAATAGACTCCGTTTAACCTTCTCAAGGACCGGCGTAGCTACACTCAGTTCAACTAAAGTGAGAGAGACAGACACCCTTGGTCACCTTTAAGCAACGAGTGCTCACAGCGGTGAAACCAGTCTCGCGTAAGCGTCTGGCGTAATGTCGGTCCGGGCCGCTTCATCTCACAATACCGCTGAACCAAAGTATGACATGCTGGTAGGTAGTATGACTTGTATCGCCCACAACTCACTTGTGTTCTACTCGTGCATATGACATCAACGCATAAAACCAGGCTCGATGCCATTGTTGGGGAACGTAGTAATTTCAAAAATTTCCTACGATCACGCAAGACCATGGTGATGGCATAGCAACGAGAGGGAAGAGTGTCCGTCCACGCACCCTCGTGAGACCGAAAGCGGAAGCGTTATAACAACGCGGTTGATGTAGTCGACGTCTTCACGATCCGACCGATCCAAGCACCGAACGACGGCACCTCCGAGTTCGCACACGCTCAGCTCGATGGCGATCCCGGACTCCGATCCAGCAAAGTGTCGGGATGAGTTCCGTCAAGACGACGGCGTGGGACGATGATGATGCTCCACCGACGCAGGGCTTCGCTAAGCTCGCGACGATATGACTTCTCCCGCAGGGCTTCACCTAAGCTCGCGACGATATGACCGAGGTGGAATATGGTGGAAGGGGCACGCTGACACGGCTAAGGAAAGATCCGTAGATCAACTTGTGTGTTATGGGGTGCCCTCGCCTCAGTATATAAAGGAGGGAAGGGAGGGGCTGGCGGCCACCTATGGCTGCGCTGGGAGTCCTACTCCCACCGGGAGTAGGATTCCCCAATCCTAGTCCAACTAGGGTTTGACCAAGGGAGAGGGAGAGCGCCACCCCTTCTCCTAATCCTAATAGGACTAGGGAAGGGGAAGGCTGCGCCAGCATATGGCCCCTTTCTCTTTCCCTTAAGGCCCATCAAGGCCCATTGACTCCCGGAGGTTCCGGTAACCCCTGTACTCGGTAAAATTCCCAATTTCACCCGGAGTGATTCCGAGTCCAAACATAGGCTTCCAATATATCAATCTTTATGTCTCGACCATTTCGAGACTCCTCGTCATGTCCGTGATCTCATCCGGGACTCCGAACAACCTTCGTACATCAATATCATATAAACTCATAATAACGGTCATCGAAACGTTAAGCGTGCGGACCCTACGGGTTCGAGAACTATGTAGACATGACCGAGACACCTCTCGGTCAATAACCAATAGCGGGACCTGGATGCCCATATTGGTTCCTACATATTCTACGAAGATCTTTATCGGTCGACCGCATAACAATCATACGTTGTTCCTTTGTCATCGGTATGTTACTTGCCCGAGATTCGATCGTCGGTATCCAATACCTAGTTCAATCTACATCTTGGCAAGTCTCTTTTCTCGTTCCGTAATACATCATCTCACAACTAACACATTTAGTTGCAATGCTTGCAAGGCTTATGTGATGTGCATTACCGAGAGGGCCGAGAGATACCTCTCCGACAATTGGAGTGACAAATCCTAATCTCGAAATATGCCAACCCAACATGTACCTTGGAGACACCTGTAATGTACCTTTATAATCACCCGATTACGTTGTGACGTTTGGTAGCACCCAAAGTGTTCCTCGGCAAACGGGAGTTGCATAATCTCATAGTCATAGGAACATGTATGAGTCATGAAGAAAAGCACTAGCAACAAACTATACGATCAGGTGCTATGCTAATGGAATGGGTCATGTCAATCAGATCATTCAACCAATGATGTGATCCCATTAATCAAATAACAACTCCTTGTTCATGGTTAGAAACATAACCATCTTTGATTAACGAGCTAGTCAAGTAGAGGCATACTAGTGACACTGTAGGTTTATGTATTCACACATGTATTATGTTTCCGGTTAATACAATTCTAGCATGAATAATAAACATTTATCATGATATAAGGAAATAAATAATAACATAATTATTGCCTCTAGGGCATATTTCCTTCAACTGTTTCATCGGTTTGATCCTATACTACTGCATAGCTTGTCCTTGTTACTATTGTTGATACCTTTACCTCCAATCCTAAATGCTCAGTATAGGTTGCTAGTTTATCATTAGTGGCCTTACACTCTTGTTCGTCTGCCATGCTATACTACTGGGATGTGATCACTTCGGGAGGTGATCACGGGTACATATACTATATAATTTAACATTACCTATGTTACTGTTCGGAGATGGGGGCTGAAGGGGCAGGTGGTTCCACCAAGGGCAACCCCCTGATTGTTACTTTGTGCCGGAGTGATAGGGCAGGTTGTGACCACCGAGGAGACATGTGGGCTTGGTCCCTGGTCGGCATCCGCTGATATTTCTAATAACACGCTTAACAAGATCTGGATATTTGATCTGAGTCTGACCGCTGGCCTATACGCACTAACCAACTACGCGGGAACAATTATGGGCACTCGACGTCATGGTATCAGCCGAAGCCTTGTTGACGTCAATGACTGAGCGGTGCGCACCGGGTTGGACCGCTTAACGCAACTTCCTTTGTAATGAAGGTTGCTAGGCCTGCTCACCGGCCGCGTTCGCAACGTGCAGGTGTGCAACGGGCGATGGGCCCAGACCCCTGCGCGCTTAGGATTTAGACCGGTGTGGTGACCACTCTGTTGTGCCTAGGTAGGGTTGCGATGTGTTGATCTTTCGCGGACGGGCATGACCCAGGAAATTGTGTCCGACCAGAGGGATCGAGTGTGTTGGGTAATGTGGTGCACCCCTACAGGGAAGTTTATCTATTCGAATAGCCGTCTCCCTCGCTAAAAGGATGACCCAAAGTTGTATTCTGACCTTATGACAACTAGAACTATATACTTAATAAAACACACCTCTTACAATTTCCAGAGACAACCCGATGGTTGCTTTCCCATAGGGCGACGAGGGGAGGATTGCCGGGTAGGATTATGCTATGCGATGATACTTGGTGAACTTACCAGCTACTCTCTTCTACATGCTTCAAGATGGAGGTTGCCAAAAGCGTAGTCTTCAATAGGACTAGCTATCCCCCTCTTATTCTGGCATTCCGCAGTTCAGTCCACAGATACTACCTATTTCATTGATACCAATGCATATGTAGTGTAGATCCTTGCTTGCGAGTACTTTGGATGAGTAGTCACGATTGCTTTGCTCGCTCTTTTCCCCCTTTTCCCTTCTTCTCGGATGTCGCAACCAGATGTTGGAGCCAGGAGCCAGACACCACAGTCGACGACGACCCCCACTACACCGAGGGTGCCTACTACTACGTGCAGGCCACCGACGACCAGGAGTAGTTAGGAGGATCCTAGGCAGGGGGCCTGCACCTCTTTTGATCCGTATCCCAGTTTGTGTTAGCCATCTTGTGGCACCTTATTTATCTTATGTCTGTACTCAGATATTGTAGCTTCCGCTGACTCATCTGTGATCGAGCTTATGTATTCGAGCCCTCGAGGCCCCTGGCTTGTAATATAAAGCTTGTATGACTTTAATTTGTGTTTAGAGTTGTGTTGTGATATCTTCCTGTGAGTCCCTGATCTTGATCGTACATGTTTGCGTGTATGATTAGTGTACAATTGAATTGGGGGCGTCACAGTAGGTCACATTTTCTTTCATGCATGTACATCCATGACGATGTTATGACAGAATCAAGATAGTTATACCTGTGTTGTCGTAGAAGTGTTCCATGACAATACCAAAATTATCATCACGGAAGTGTTCACTTCCATGACGATAAATGACGCGTCATGGAAGTGCTTTCGTCAAGGGTAACCAACAAGTGGCATCCACCGTAACGGGTTAGCGTTAAGCTATTGGGTCCGGTTTTGGATCCGATAACCCGTTAACAACCCGGACCAATGGGGATTTTCCACGTGTAAAATTCGCATTGGCCGAAGGAAACACGTGTCAGCTCGTCATTGGGTCAGATAGGCGCCTATGATATGTCGACACGTGTGACGACCCAACACTAGCTCATTTAGCTTACAAAGTCCGACCCGTTTGACTTGGTCAAAAGCTAGCGGGCCTGCCATGAAAATCCTGTTAACAGTCTATTTTCATATAGCCCATTTTACAGCCCGTTAGTGCCTTCCCGAAATTGGCCCAACAGCATGATGTGGGCCATCGAATATATCACCAGCTCGTTTCACTTTTGGCCCATGTATGGCCCATGGCGTCTTTCGGCCCGTATGAGGCCTTTCGTATCTTTGGCCCTTTAGTGGCCCACAGTGACTCTGGCCCATAATGAACAGTAAATTTCTTTGTACCCATTAATGGCCCATGATTCACATGGGCCATTTCCAGCCCATGTTAGCTTTCAGCCTATTGGCGGCCCATACGTTCTTGGGCTCCTTTCAGGCCCTCGATTACTTCCGGCCCGTTACTGGCTTGTTCCCCTAATGGGCCAAATACGACCCGTGGTTAGAATCGGCCCGTTTGTGGCATGTTAACCCATTGTGCCGTTTCTAGCCCGTCCTATATTATGGCCCCTTAACGACCCGTTATGCCTGTGATGAAATTAAGTCTTTCCTGTCTTCCGGCCTGTTAACAGGCCGTTACTGTGCTGGCCCAATACCAATTGCGCCCGTTTACGGCCCATGTGGGCCCGTTTGTACGACGGCCCCAGGCACACTGATTCTACCGCCCGTTGGAGGCCCACTTATCCAACGGCCCGTAGGAGACCCATGGATCCTGCGCCCTGTAGCAGGCTCAAGGTTACCATGGTCCGTATATGACCCATGGTTGTTGCGGCCACTAGCAATCCAACGAAAAAGAATACTAGGAAATAAATAAGCCAAAAACTAAAGCTAGGCTATTAAGGTGATTGCACAGATTACATCCACTGGGCATCAAAGTTTGCCACCAGTGCAAATATAGGGAACACCCTACACTATAAAAACATGGCTTGTTGTTTTCTTCAGCCGGTGGCTGCATGTTAAGAACAAATTTGGTATCGCAACAAAACAAATTACAACCATAAAACAAAAGGAAGGTTGGCATAAAAGTTAACAGTCTGGCAGATAAATGCACCACCAGAAGTTCAGAAGCTCAGTTCGTTTGACCTGACTGTTACGTTTTCATGTTCTACTTTCCGGTGGAGCACCATAACCTTCGCCTTCATTTCTCCTAGGCTCCATAACAACATAGAAAATGTCTGATAATCTGGTTTCAAAACCATGCATATCTTGACGACATCAAACAATGGTTGTCCTTGTTTCACAAAGGGTCACTGATAGGCAATGGACTTGTGTCTAGAGTGCAGATATAACATTGTTTTGAGCTTGCATATCTTGATCATGAGGCAGTTTGGACAAGATTGCCTTAACAACCAACCCGGTATTATGCAGGACCGTGCTTTTGGCACTGTTAGTGGACATGTACTGACCCACTGCAGCAAGAGGTGACATTGCGGTTATAGTTGCCTCGTCACCTTCAGAAGGTGGCGGTTCCACAATTTTTTCCATAGCTTGCTGAAAAGTTGAGTTTTTACGTTAGTAGTACCCGAACGAAAGATATTAAGGAGGCAGCAAAACCAAACAAAATAGCTTTGGTATATGTACATAACTTATTCTGGTGAACCTGTGTAAAATATTAGTTGAAGTTTACTGCAAAGTATATAATAAAACCAGGTTCCAAACATATGACCATGTACGATGGCTAATATATTGTCTATTTCTTCACATTGTAGTGACTGTTAAGGATAAAGAGACAAAGTTTATAGTACGCTAAGCATAGTAAGACATCATTCATATCACAAAACAACTAAGAACAGACAAACAGGCAATTGTAACATTGTGTGGGCAAGTCTAGCACGGAACTAGATTACAGATCAAGATCAAAGGAACATCACTCCTCTCTTTTCAAGCTTGTAAGGTGCAATGATACGCTAAGACAATTGTGTATAAAATTGAAAAAGAGTAATAGACATTGGCTGCAAACCATGCAGTTCAATGCACAAGTCAGAGTAAGTAGTAGTTAAAAGGCATGAGGATTAAAGACTTACAACAGCGGCTTAGACTGGTGTAGTCATGCCCTTCGTCTTGCTAGTTTGACAGTCTTTGAAGATTTCCACATCATTTGGTTCAGGTACTTTTTGGTCCTTGCGGGCTTTCCTCTGCATTTGGAACAAGTCAATATAGATCTGATAATATGGCGCAATGAATAGAGTGAAACATCAGCTAATTACAAGAGCCTCGCAGTGTGCAACATAGCTACAAGATCCTGTCGTCTATTGGAATTTCACTTTCGTACAGTTGGCCTTGTTCTTTGAACAATTCACCTATAATAAGATGGATTTGTGAGTCACATGCGTAAATAGGAGTTCAACATGTGATATGATTGTCGGCGCAAAACCGCGGATCTCGGTAGGGGTCCCGATCGTAAGGTCAAGGCTGATGGTAACAGGAAGCAAGGGACATGAGATGTTTACCCAGGTTCGGGCCCTCTCGATGGAGGTAAAACCCTACTTCCTGCTTGATTAATATTGATGATATGGGTAGTACAAGAGTAGATCTACCACGAGATCATAGAGTCTAAACCCTAAGAGCTAGCCTATGATGGTATGATTGTAATTGTGACCGCCTTCTAGGACCAACCTCTCCGGTTTATATAGACACCGGAGAGGGCTAGGGTTTACATGGAGTCGGTTACAAGGAAGGAAATATAATATCCGGATCGCCAAGCTTGCCTTCCACGCCAAGGAAAGTCCCATCCGGACACGGGCCGAAGTCTTGAGTCTTGTATCTTCACGCTTCAATAGTCCGGACGTTGTACATAGTCCGCTGTCCGGATACCCCTAATCAAGGACTCCTCAAGAGCCCTGAACCAGGCTTCAATGACAATGAGTCCGGTAGCAGTCTTGTCTTCGCATTGCAGGCGGGTTCCTCCTCGAATACTCCAAAGTGGTCATCGAACATGTAGACCGTGTCCGGATCTGCAAGATGATCTTCGTATGGTATAGATCTGATTTGCTGGCAATCTTCGTGCGTCATGCCCTTGCATTGGGGCTTGGTCCAACGCGAACTGACGTTTCCTGCCCCACAACGAGTCATGTTGCGAGGCGGTTTTATTGGCACGTCCTGTCGAGGCAGAGATCGTGTTCCCCTTATTACGGGATTTTCCATCAATATAAGCACGCGTGACCCCACGACGGCTGTTGGTATAACCCGTGTGTTTTTTAGATAAGCCTCAAACGGTCATACCGGGGACTCTTGATATTCACCCTCTATATAAAGGGGTCGAGACCTACGCCTCCTTTTTCACCTTCATCGCGCCTTCTCGCACCTCGAGTTCTAACACCCAAAACCTAAGCTTCACTCCTCCGGAATCCTCCAATATGTCCGGATTTGACCCTGAAGGTCGGTGGGTAGCCTCCTCGATTGAAGAGAAGGACATTGCAAAGCTTAGGGAGGTCGGATACCTGACCAGAGATATCTGGCACAGGCTCCCTGCCCCAGGGCAGGTCATCCCTACACCGGAGCCCAATGAGTGTATCGTTTTCGTCCCACACTTGCTCCGCGGTCTGGGTTTCACCCTCGATCCCTTCGTGCGGGGGCTCATGTTCTATTATGGGTTGGATTTTCACAATCTGGGTCCTGACGCTATCCTCCACATCTCGTCGTTTATTATCGTGTGCGATGCTTTTCTCCATATCACCCCACACTTCGGCATATGGCTCAAGACCTTCAACGTGACACCGAAAATGATCGAGGGGCGACATGTGGAGTGCGGAGGTGCCCTAATAAGCAGGAACGGCGATGCCCCATGGCCAGAGGGTTCTTTCCCAGAAGTATCCGATGTATGGCAGCGGAGGTGGTTCTATGTCACGGCTCCTAGAGGCACAAAGTGGGCAGCTGCCCACGAATTTCGCTCGGGCCCTCCGTCACAGTTGGCGTCTTGGACAGACGTAGTACGGAATTGGGGACCCGCTGGTGATATACGATTATTGCAGAATCACATCCGGGAGCTTCTTGGAAGGGACATTAACCTTGTCAGCATAATGCAAGTGATGTTGATCCGGCGAATGTTGCGATGCCAACGCCGGCCTCTCCGGATGTGGGAGTTCAATCCGGAGGTTCCGCGGACCGTCAAGCACTTCTTCGGCCTGAAGCTCGAAGAGATATGCAAATTATTCTTCGGACGGAAAGTAAAGTGTCCAGACACCACCGAGGATGCGGGCCTAAGCTGCAATCGCCTAGATACCCAAGTAAGTAAACTTGATACCGGACACCCTGTTTTGTATCTGTTATGATTGTTTATTCTGAAAATCATTCGCGTCCAGGAATGGCTCTGCAAGGCGGAGAGAATTAGGTGTCCGGCGCCACTTCCCGAAGGCTCGCCCGCCCCCACCATGGCAAGATGCTTGACCAAGTACTCAGCAAGATGCCCCCGGGGAAAGACAAGGGGAAGGACGAAGAATTCGAACCCCACACGCTACGCATCCAAACCGGGGGAATTGTCACCTCCCCTGAGGAGGAGAGTCGGGAAGGGGAGGCTAAGGCCTCCTCCCCGCGCGGGAAGAAGAGGGCTGCCTCCGAAGACTCGGAGAAGGAGATGCCCAAACCCGGGAAAAAGATAACACCAGGGGGCTCTGCCCCAACGGGCACCCTCACCGCATCGTGCCCAGCAACGGGCCAGCCCTCCACCGAGCTGTAAGTTAATTTTTAATTTGAAGGTACTGCGTTCCTCCTAGATCAATAACCAGGATTCGTCTTTCGCAGTTCGGCTAGCAGCCCTTCTCAATAGAGTTCGTCTTCGGGGGACCTTCCTCCGAGATGATGGAGAGCGAGACCCTACCTACCTCTCCGGCTCGCGAAGTGGGCAACACTGAAGTGTCGTCATGGAGGAGTCCGGATCTGCCGAAGCCGGAGGCCAACCCTCAGCCACCCTGAGCTCGGAGCATTTGTCTCCCGCGAGGGGCGATGAGAAGGGTCTAGCATAGTTCAATGTCCGACCGGACATACTGACGGGCCTACTAGAGCGGGATGCGCTCTCGGAGGAGCACCGCTCATTAATCAGCGCGGTGCTCCAGAAGATTTCGTCCGCTACAAGCGGTTTGAATGAAGCATTTGCAAGTCTGCTCAGAGGCTTTGAGGTATGTAGTGAAGAATACACTTTTTTTGGCTGTGAGGCACGCGTTAGGTGTGCTCCATATAGAGAGTAGCCCCTGAGACACTGGTTGCCCGCCCTAGGGGGCAAACGGGGGATCATAAATCAATGATTGCGCTATAAATATGTGCAGGTACCTATGAGTCCGGTCGCCGCCTAGTCCGTGGAAGTTTCCGAAATGACCAGGCAGATTCGATCGATTGACGCCGATATCACGCTGGTGAACGAGCGGCTGGACAAGTCACAAGGTATGTGCTCTGCCTTCCTTTGTATAGGAAAATATGGAGGCAGCGTGATATTAATGTAATATGTGCGGACTGCAGATGGTGCTGCTGCCGTTGAGGCCCTGAGGGCGGAACTCGTCCAAGCCAAGGATCAAGCTCGAGTTAGCAATGCGGCTGCTGTCGTGGAAATGATTCCGACAATAATAAGGTATAGGGTAACGGAGCATGATCTATCGAGATGCATATGGGTGACACGGTGGTTTTAGCGAGTTCGGGCCTCTCACGGTGGAGATAACAACCCTACGTCTCGTGCTCCGGAGAGGCTTTGTTTTATTTGAGTATATATCCGGAGATTACAATGTGTGTGTGAGAGAGAGGAACGGATCCCCATGCCTGAGCTAAGTCCTGAGACTAATGGTGAAAAGAAGAGAGGTGGAAGAAGAGCCCCCCAAGTCTAGTGGTCGGGGTGGCTTATATAGAGTGCGCCACCCCCTCACCTCCAATGTTACAAAGTGGGGCCTGAATGCCATAATGCCAGCCAACTACCAAGCCCTCACCATGAGAATGATGTCGACTGCTTTGTTGCCTGCTAGTCTTCGTATATCTGAGTGAGTCATACGGTCGAGTGGTGAACTGTCATCCGAGTGGATAGTATGCTGCTTGTCCGAGTGGATAGTATGTCTGTATGAATTTTATGTGGACCCACATGTTGTGTGGACCCCATGCTTTATGATACTTCGACCATTCGTGGGCCTACCTGTTATGTGTATCCCCAACATTAGCCCCCGAATCGATTGCGATTTTGTAGAACGAGTTTGTGAAAGACACAACTTGGCCCAAGTGATTATGGAATACTGCACTGCCATCGCATTTCGGACAACCAAGGTTTGAACAAAATCTCAATGGATTCCGCACCGCGCTCCGATCGATTCGGGGTAAGTGCCCACGAGGAGCAACTTGGTGACATTCGATCATCTCTCGGAAGAGGTTAACTAGTGATCAGAATATGGATGTCTCATTAAATCCAGGCAACAAGATCGACGCATGGACTAATCTCTCGGTGAGATGCCATTCTTATCCCGGAGGAACGTCAATAGGAGTCGGCTCTAGATCCAAACTTATGAGTTTCATGCTTTGAGTCCTAGAAGAAGGCTCAAAACAGGTCCACGGAGGAGCCTTAAACTCACCTTATAGCAATTTTTTTGGAGTGATTTGGAGCTGGTCCTGCATCGAGTAACTGATTACTTGGAATTTCTTCACGCCTGGAACGTGTCTTTTTTTGTTGTTTGGCCGTCACTCGGACCGGGCAGACCGTCCCGAGTGGATACCATTCCAGTGGGGGCACGCTGAGTGCACCCACTGGGTGTAGTCCCCGAGACTGCCATCGACTGCGGGCAGTCGGCAGGAGTCTTAGAGCCTATCTTTTTTTTGTTGTTTGGCCGTCAATTGGACCGGGCGGACTGTTCTGAGTGCATACCATTCCAGTGGGGGCACGCTGAGTGCACCCACTAGGTGCAGTCCTCGAGACTGCAGTCGACTGCGGGCAGTCGGCGGGAGTCTTAGAGCCTATCTTTTTGTTGTTGTTTGGCCGTCACTCGGACCGGGCGGACCGTTCTGAGTGGATACCAACAGTCGGCGGGAGTCTTAGAGCCTTTCTTTTTTGTTGTTGTTCATCACTCGGACTGGTCAGGCCATACCGAGTGGAGATTACTCCAGTGGGAGCAAGCTTAGTGCACCCACTGGGTGTAGTCCCCGAGATCGCCATCGACTGCGGGCAGTCAGCGGGGGTCTGAGAGAACTAAAACTCTTTTTAGCTGGTACTGATCGAACTTGTTCTTCTCTCGGATTGGTTTCTGTTTGCTTGATACAGCTTCTGGAGAAGAATGGCCAGTCGACCGATCGGGCGATCCTTGAGCAACATTGATCAGCTCATCAGCAAGGCACTCAGCAGTGGTCTTGACGTTCCAGTCGACTGATCGGGCGATCCTTGAGTAGCATTCATCAGCTCATCAGCAAGGCACTCAGCAATGGTCTTGACGTTCCAGTCGACCGATCAGGTGATCCTTGAGTAGCATTGATCAGCTCATCAGCAAGGCACTCAGCAATGGTCTTGACGTTCCTATCAACCGACTGGGTGATCCTTGAGTAGCATTGGTCAGCTCATCAGTAAGGCACTCAACAATGGTCTTGACGTTCCTGTCAACCACCCGGTAAGGTTTTTCAAACTTAGGCGAGCACTGGGCTGCAGCTAAGCCCCCGAGCGGGAGGATTGCTCACCACTCGGTAGGATTTTTCGAACTTAGGCGAGTACGGGACGATAGCTAAGCCCCTGAGTGAGAGGGTTGCTCCCCACTCGGTAGGATTTTTCAAACTTAGGCGAGCACTGGGCTGCAGCTAAGCCTCCTAGTGGGAGGATCGCTCACCACTCAGTAGGATTTTTCGAACTTAGGCGAGCACTGGGCTGCAGCTAAGCCTCCGACTGGGAGGATTGCTCACCACTCGGTAGGATTTTTCAAACTTAGGCAAGCACTGGGCTGCAGCTAGGCCTCCGAGTGGGAGGATTGCTCATTACTCGGTAGGATTTTTATCACTTAGGCGAGCACTGGGCTGCAGCTAAGTCCCCGAGTGGGAAACGGGCTCACCACTCGGTAGGATTTTTATCACTTAGGCTGTCAGGACCCCGATCCTAGGTCACACCGATCTAGCATGTAACACATCATATCACTTTGCGGCCTCACGCACGGTATTCCCACGGGTGTCGCCTTACCATGGCCCGGGACCGCTTATGCCTTTTGGCTCACGATATGATAGTGTCGCTAGCATCCATATGACAAAGAACCCGGCCGACATGGCTAGTCGTGAACCCAAAGCGGCGCTAACCTATGGGGACAGGCATACATGGATCACATCGAGCATGTCGGTCATCAACGATATATTCGGCTGTAGCACTGGCTAACAGAACTGCATCCCGGCTGTAGCAGGCTAGGCAGGACTCGAATAACACCGCGTGACATTTCCCGAAGGGATGTACATAGGAACGGCGAAACACATGCCGCCAGCCAAGTGTCCAAGCAGTAGTGTGGGCTAGCAGGACTCCGTGAACCGGGCTATAGCGGACTACTATCGCCGTAATCACGAGACTACATTTCCCCATATGAGAGGCTGCCAAGGATAAACAACTAGTTTGTCGGATCCCACACATACCAAGCATTTCAAACATACACACAATATGCTCAATATGTGTAAATACGACGTGGCATCACAACATAACTCTACGACTCAAAACATTATTCATTAGGCTCCGAAGAGCGAGATATTACAAACATGGGTCTCATGACCCAACACTCGAGCATACAAGTCAAAGCACAAGCGAAGCTAATCATGTCCGAGTACGCATAACTATAAATGAAAAAGGCTGGGAAGCCCGACTATCTACCGAGATCTGCCGAGGGCACAAGATCGTAGCTGAGGTAACAAGCTAAACGTCAAGTCCACGTGGAACTACTAGCTAGACCGACGCCTCTCGCAAAACATAGAATAAGCAAACGTGAGTACAATTGTACTCAGCAAGACTTACATCAGACTAACTACATATGCATCATTATCAAAAGGGGTGGTGGAGTTTGACCGCAGCAAGCCAGCTTTGACTCGTGGCTATCCTGAACTACGATCGCAAGTAACTCTTTTGAGGTGGCACACGAGTCCACATATTCACCATATCAATACACCACTATGGATCCGCCCCGCCTCCCTCACGAGAACGCCATCCATAGCACTCACGCTATCTTGCGATTTTAGAGTATCCACTTTCACTTGTCTATGAACTGATATAGGCAACCCAGAAGTCCTTCTCCGTGGACACGGCTATTCAATAGATCATATTAAACCCTGCAGGGTGTACTTCTTCACACACGCTCACCACTTACCGCCGCTTACACGACATGTACTCGGCAACCTTCAAGCCGGAAGCCCAACGTGGGTGTCGGCCACGGCCTACCTAAACACTCAAATCCCTAGTCCAGGTTTATCGCCTATTCGGGTTCCATCCGCAGGAGTCCGCCGAGGTTTCCCATACAGCCCCGAACGATGTGCAGGGTTCCCGAGATACCAAACGGCACTCTGTACATCGGCCACGGTGCCTACCGCAACACAACCCACCCCTAAGGTCAGCGCTATGCGGCGGCCCCCAAGATGCTACAAACACCAAACTACTTGCAACTCCCTGACCGAGGACAAGGGTGGTCAAGAAGCCGAGAGGGTCCATTGGTTTCGGGCCCAATGCGTGGTAGTAATCAGATCATGGATCACAAACACGTAACTCAGTTCTCGAGGACGGCTGCAATGAGACAACCCACCATGTACTCCTACATGGCCTCTCACCGCTACCTTTACCAAATCGTGTTCACACACTTAGCTCGCACACAAGAGGACATGTTCATAACAATTCCAATTCATTCCCGATGAATCGACCCGACTCAACTCTAAGCAGTAGCAGGCATGACAAACAAGCATAAATGAGTAGGCACAACATGGCTCAAACAACTCCTACTCATGCTAGTGGGTTTCATCTAATTATCGTGGAATGACAGTCATGCAAAGGATCAAGGGGTTCAGCTACCGCAGCAAGTAACACATGAGTCGTTGTTGTCCTAATGCAGTAAAATAGAGCAGGAGCGAGAGTGGGATTGTATCGGAATGAACAAGGGGTTTTGCTTGCCCGGCACTTCAAGATAATAGTTCTTCATCGGTGTCATCGAATAATCATCGCCGGTACATCGCTCACCGGAGGGGACAATTACCGGCAAACAAGAGAGAACACAATCAATGCAATGCACATATATGATGCATGATCATGTTAAGGTACTGAATTTACCTAGTGCAATAATGATCCAAGTTAGTTGAAGTGGAATTCAAACAAGGTTGAACTCCAACTCCAAATGCTATTTCATAAATTACCCTAATCACGATTCATCCTATTCAGTGGGGTTAACTTGTTCAAACATGCATGATCATGGCGTAAACAGATTCTTCATATTTTTCTGATCATTTTTCATATATAAATTATTTCCATCCGAGTTACGGTTGAATTTATATGATTTTTAGAAGTTTGGGGTATTTTCTGGAATTTGCTGAATTAAATTAAATCCATAAAAGGGTATTACTGCGTCAGCCTGACGTCAGTGTGACGTCAGCGGTCAACTGGGCGCCCAGGTCAAACCTGACGTGTGGGGGCCACACGTCAGTGACTAACTAAACTAACCTAGTTAATTAGCACTAACCTAGGTTAGTTGAATTAGTTTAAACCTAACTAAATTAGTTAGCCGGGCGGGGCCCGCATGTCGGTGACCCAGGGTGGTCAAACCCCCGGTCAAAAGGGTCATCGCCACCGGCGGCTTGACGCCGGCGACGTCGAACGCGGCGGAGCGCCGCGGGGTTGGCCTACAGAGCACGGTTTGGCGAGCGGAGCACGTCTACGTGATGCGGGAAGTGAGCCGCATCGAGTGGTGGTGGTGATTGGCTTCGGGGTCGCCGGAACGCCGCCGCGACGACCTTGGCGGCTGCCGGAGCTCGGGCGAGGTCGGAGTTGGCGCTAGGGGGCACAGCAGGCCGAAAGGGTGGGTGCTACGGACTCCTACGAGTACGGTGAAGACGATGGCGTGCTCGGAATCGAGCCATCGTGGTTGTGGCCACGACGGCGACGCAAAGGCGGCGGCGGGTGCGGCCGAGCTCGGTGTGGTCGCTAGGTGCGAATAAGGCAAACGGAGAAGGGGAGAAGGGGCAGGAGCTCACAGCGGGGTCGGAGAGGGAGTCAGTGAGCTCGGGGAGGTCCTGGCGGCGCCGAATCGACCGGAGGCGGCTCGGGTGCCCGAGGTTGAAGACGAGGGCGAGGTCGGCGCTCGAAGGCGTTTGGAGTCGCGTGGGTCAGCGGAGAGGTCCGGGGCGACGAGGCGGAGCTCTTGGGCACGCCGGCGAGGCAAGGGAAGGGCGGTGGCTGCGGCAGCAGCGAGCGGCGGCGACGGTGGCGCTCGGTTGCGGGGGAGAGCGCGGTTCAGAGGAGGAAACAAGCACGGGGAGAGCGAGGGAGTGAACCCGGGGCTGCGTGGCGTAGCGGGTGGCGTCTAGGGCGTCGAGGGGAAGCGGCAAGCAGGAGGTGGAGGCCTCGGCCGCCACAGCCGACACGCCCGCCATCGGGCAGAGGTTAGAGACGACCGCCCCACTGGTGGCTGGGCCGCCCACCGAGGGGCTGGGCCAGTGGGCTGCAGTGAGCAGTGTAGTTCTCTCTCTCTTTTCCATTTCTGTTTTCTATTTTGCAGTTTGTTTTGATCCAGTTTAAAAACCAAATCAATTTTATAAATCCTGAAAATATTCACGGGCACTTTCTGAATTATTTCTATGGCCCACAATATTTCCAACATTATTTGAGCATTTAAATTATTTATAGTGTTTAAATGCCCAAAGTCAAATGATTTAAGATTTAATTCAAAATCCAGAATGACCTATAAGATATGTTCATCATTTTTGGAAGAGGCTTTCACCTTTATCCATTAATCATGAACATTTTCACAGGGCATTTTGGGATTATTGAAAATGATTTTATTTGAACCTATTAGAATTCAATTGGTGCTAGGGTTTCAACAATCCCCATTTCAATTTTCTGAGAAAATTAACATGATGACATGAATGCCTTAATGCAACTAATGTCAAGCAATTCTAGGGCTGTGACAATTAGGCGAGCTCTGGGCTACAGCTAAGCCCCCGAGCGGGAAGCGGACTCACAACTCGGTAGGGTTTTTATCACTTAGGCGAGCACTGGGCTGCAGCTAAGCCCCCGAGTGGGAAGCGGACTCACTACTCGGTAGGATTTTTATCACTTAGGCGAGCATTGGGCTGCGGCTAAGCCCCCGGGTGGGAAGCAGACTCACCACTCGGTAGGATTTTCATCGCTTAGGCGAGCACTGGGCTGTAGCTAAGCCCTCGAGTGAGAAGCGGACTCACCACTCTATAGGATTTTTTTCACTTAGGCGAGCACTGGGCTGCAGCTAAGCCCCCGAGTGGGAAGCGGACTCACCACTCGGTAGGATTTTTATCACTTAGGCGAGCACTGGGCTGCATCTAAGCCCCCGAGTGGGAAGCGAATTCACCACTCGGTAGGATTTTTATCACTTAGGCGAGCACTGGGCTGCAGCTAAGCCCCCGAGTGAGAGGCAGACTCATCACTTGGTAGGATTTTTTCTTCGACTTAGGCGAAACAGAATCGCAACTAAGGCACCCGCTGGGGGATTTTAGAACATGTAAAAAATGAACAACAATCATTTGGAAGACTGTAAAATCATGTATTTTGATAATCAAACCAAAGGGTACTTCTTTCTGAGTTCGATATGAGGTAAGCTTGCTACAGAGTGTGATATGAGGTTTGACCATATGAGTAACTTAGTCGTTCCCGTGTTGGGGGTGTAGAGGTAAATACATGTCCAACTGATGGTGATGCGCGAGGCGGCCGAGGGGCGATGATGTGTACAACCGAGTGACGACGCGCGGGGCGGCCAAATGGGGAAGACGTGCACAACCGAGTGGCAACGCACGGAGCGGCCGAGTGGTGAAGACGTGCACAACCGAGAGGCGACGCATGGAGCGCCCGAGTGGTGAAGACGTGCACAACCGAGTGGTGTGGTGCGGGACGGCCGAATGAGGATGTGTGAGGTGGCCGAGTGACATATTGCATGTCAAGCCAAGTGGCTGAAATGGTCTTTGAAGGAGTTAGCGAGATGCTGTCGAAGCTAATGTAACGATGAGGTCGGTGTAATTTGGTTGCGACACAACAAGACCGGCGTAACAACTGAGTCTGAATAAGAATGAAGATGGCGTGCAGAGCGTCTGGGTGATTATAAAACTTGTCAAAGTGGTGGATCAAATGCATTTGTTGAAGTGAAGGATCTGACTGGTGATGAAGTACTTGACTACTCAGGAGAGTGTCATTCCAAATGATATGCAACCCCCAAGTGCGGCGTAGCCCCCGAGCATACTACAGGCTTCGACAACGGACATGTCGGAATACGAGAAATATAGTTTTGAATGGATGATTTGCAATTCATCAAGTCGGACTCGGGTAAAGATGAGGAGAAGCTTCCAAGTGATGCTCGAAAGAGGCAAACTCGCAAAAGAGTGAAGTGTGTGAAGTTTAATTATAAAAGGGACTTATCTGCCTCATGCCTGATGAGGTCTATATCATTGATACGATGAAAAGGATTCCACAGAGGGATTGGCTGGATGTGTTTGAAGTGAACAGAGCGACGAGGTCGGTGTTGTGGTGCACTGGGACCGGTATGGTGACCAAGTCCGAGCAGCGATGAAGTTGGCGCATAGGGTCGTTGAGTGATCGCTTAACTTGTGTAAAAAATGGCACAAGCCAACGAAATAATTTCTCGAGGAAATTTGATGTGTGCTGAAATGACTTGTGTGAATAACACCCATAGACTCCCACTGGGAGTGCAAGGGGCTTGCTGGTTAACCAACAAGAGTCTGAAAGAGCAAAGGATCCATTCGAACTTGTCGAAGCAACGGATCCGACTGAACTCATTGGAATACTGGCTCAAATAAAATGGAGGTGTAGTGTTTCGACTGAGTTGCAGCCCCGGAGGACCGATGCAAACTCGAAATGAAGAACGACACATGGTGTTCGTGCATTATGTATGCGAAAAAATGGAAGCTAGACTAGTGAGTCACATAACCAGTACTAAGCAAGTATGTGAAAATAAGCAGCCGAGCGTAGAGGTACACTCGGTGGCGTGGCCTCCAAGTGAACATGGTGTGTGAATTACGGGATACTCGGGAAGACGGAAATAACAGAATGTAAAATGACTTAGCTGTCCGAAGGCAGGCGAGTGGCCGAGTGGTGATTAGGTGACCAACCGAGTGGTGCCGCGCGGGGCGGCCGAGTGCTGATGAGGTGACCAACCGATGGCGACGCTCGGGGCAGCCGAGTGGCGATGAGGTGACCAACCGATGGCGACGCGCGGGGCGGCCGAGTGGTGATGAGGTGACCAACCGATGGCGACGCGCGGGGTGGCCGAGTGGTGATGCGAGTGGCGACGCGCGGGGCGGCCGAGTGGTGATGAGGTGACCAACCGATGGCGATGCGCGGGGCGGCCGAGTGGTGATGAGGTGACCAACCGATGGCGACGTGCGGGGCGGCCGAGTGGTTATGAGGTGACCAACCTAGGGCGACAAGGGGCGGCCGAGTGGCGGCGAGGTGACTAACCGATGGCGACGCTGGGCGGCCGAGTGGTGATGAGGTGACCAACCGATGGCGACGCGCAGGGCCGCCGAGTGGTGATGAGGTGACCAACTAAGCGGGCGACGCTGGGCGGCCGAGTGGTGATGAGGTGACCAACCGATGGCGATGTCGCGGGCGGCCGTGGTGGTGATGAGGTGACCAACCGATGGTGACGCTGGGCGGCCGAGTGGTTATGAGGTGACCAACCTATGGCGACGCTGGGCGGCCGAGTGGCGATGAGGTGACCAACCGATGGAGACGCGCGGGGCGGCAGAGTGGTGATGAGGTGACCAACCGAGTGGCGACGCGCGGGGCGGCCGAGTGGTGATGAGGTGACCAACCGATGGCGACGCGCGGGGCGGCCGAGTGGTGATGAGGTGACCAACCGATGGCAACACGCGGGGCGGCCAAGTGGTGATGAGGTGACCAACCGATGGCGACGCGCGGGGCGGCCGAGTGGTTATGAGGTGACCAACCTATGGTGACGCGCGTGGCGGCCGTTGGAGTAGACGCGTCCCGCGGAGTGATGATGCACGGGCGTCCGACTGAAGTAGACGCATGCCGCACAGCGGCGATGCGTGGGGCGTCCGAGTGATGTAGACGCGTCCCGCGGAGTGGAGACGCGCGGAGTGTCCGGGCGATGTAGATGCGTGCCGCGGAGTGACGATACGCGGGGCGTCCGGGTGACGAAGACGCATCCAGCGGGGTGACGACGCACGAGGTGTCCGAGTCATGGAAGTTGACGATGAGGCGAGCAGCTACGTGATCGCGTGCTCAAGAATGTGATGGAGTGCGGCCGAGTCATGCGAAGATGCGAGGAAGTGGACCGCGACCTGTCCATAATCGAAGGAGTTGATGAAGATGCAGTTGGACTTTGTTGGACGGCCGACTGAACAAGTCCAATCGACTGGACAAATTCCATCCGAGTGAACCTTGGCCCTATAATTTCGCGGTTGTATTTGTTGTCGATGATGCTCCGGATGCATGGTAACTGGCCAAGTAAAAAGGTGAACCGGCCGAGTGAACCCAGAGGCTTCATGGCCGAATGAGCGCCATTCGAGTGGATGCTTCGTCCGAGTGCTCCTGCCCATCCGAGTGAACCACCGCTGGGCTGCGACCTGGTCGGTGTGGAGCTGGTTGGACAAACCAATGGGGAGTGCTGGACTCACAGGCGTGGGTGAGGTTCGGTGTGGATGTGCCCATGAGCGCTGATCCCTCTACTGGAGGTGGGCGGCTGCTAGCGGCCAAGGACACCATGCAGCGGAGGCAGCCAGGCGTGACGACGCCGAGCTGGCGCCGCGGCGTATCGATGAGGTTGACTTGGTACAGAGCCCGGACAGACATGGAACAATAAAACCCTGGTAACTACTCATTGAAGGAGTTGCCCGCGATCCAATGCATTGATGGAGTCGTCCACTGCCAATGCATTGATGGATTTGCCCCAGGTCTAGAATCTGCATGCTATAACTCTTGCCAAATTGATGTAATGGCAGTTTCCTTCTCTTGATTGCGCACTAATTGTCATTGATTTGTCCATCAAAGTACATTCCTTTCTTCTCCTTCCGTGCATGCAAGTGGGATATGCCATTAGAGGAGCCCGCATGTAGGCGTGACAAACGCAAGCCCAGCTGCCGAGTGATTGACGCCAGTGAGAGGAGGTGGCCGTGCCTGGGGTCGTCGTAGACGAGGCCTGAGACGATGCGGCGGACCGCGCCGGAGGGTGTTTGTACGAGCTCGCCGACAGCGTCGGAGACGACGCGGTGGACCGTGCGGGAGGTCGTTTGTACGAGCTCGCTGACGGCGTCATAGACGAGGCCGGAGACGAAGGGACCGACCGCTCGCCGGTGGTCGTTTGTGGTGCCTTCATTGTTTGAGGAGTCGGGCACCGGTCGGAACCACCGGGAAGGTCGAGGTTGCTTCCGCGGCTGTGGCGGCCGAGTAGTGTGCGGGAGCAAGAAACTGGCGCTCACGTGCGGGGGCGTGGCTTACCTTCGGCCCTCATGCCGCATCGGGTTTGCGGCGACACCGTCTCCGCCACGGGAATTGCTGGTCTGCTGCCGAGCAGCTGAAGTCGGAAGGAGGCGCCATCATGTGTCTGTGCAGTCAACGGTGGATGAGTTGTTTCCCCTGGGGCCATCGCTCGCCGGTGCGCGCGCTGGGGAGTGGACATCGAGCAAAGGGTCGCCGCGCACCCGCAGCGCCAGGAGTTACTACCCATGCATGCGAAACTGAACGTTTATTCCACGCATGATGTGGGTATAGCTAGTTGCTCCATGCATGCAAAATGAAGGCGATTAACTCTATGCATGACGGGGTATAGCTAGTTATTGTGCATGTTAAACTGGAAACGAAGGTATAATGCTGGGACCTGACGGTCGGAGCGCCGTGCATTGCTGCGTGCAGAGGTAATCAGAATCGCGGTGTGCCTCCATCCGCTGCGAAGACCATCGACGCAGCCGATGCCACAAGATGGAGCCGCCGGCAACCAATGCCGGACGGGAGTTGTTGCTGGGGCGTGGCGACTGGCGTCACGTCGGGTTCGTTCGCCATCACGGAAGCTGCCGAAGAGCAACCGATGCCGAAGGAAGAAACTGCTTTGCGCGGGGACGCGACACGGATGCGAGGTTCGTTCGCCATCACGGAAGCTGCCGAACAGCACCCGATGCCGAAGGAAGAAACTGCTTTGCGCGGGGACGCGGCCGGCCTCTGGCGTCCGTGCCGCGTCGGAACCACGGCTCCGCTATAGAGGTTACTGTTGGGTAGTCGATCCGCCGGTGATTGAACAAAAATCCATCTGCATCATGGCTCAATAGAGGCCATGCCCCACGGTGGGCGCCAACTGTCATGGGAACGACTCCGACAATAATAAGGTATAGGGTAACGGAGCATGATCTATCGAGATGCATATGGGTGACACGGTGGTTTTAGCGAGTTCGGGCCTCTCATGGTGGAGATAACAACCCTACGTCTCGTGCTCCAGAGAGGCTTTGTTTTATCTGAGTATATATCCGGAGATTACAATGTGTGTGTGAGAGAGAGGAACGGATCCCCATGCCTGAGCTAAGTCCTAAGACTAATGGTGAAAAAAAGAGAGGTGGAAGAAGAGCCCCCCAAGTCTAGTGGTGGGGGTGGCTTATATAGAGTGCGCCACCCCCTCGCCTCCTATGTTACAAAGTGGGGCATGAATGCCATAATGCCAGCCCACTACCAAGCCCTCACCATGAGAATGATGTCGACTGCTTTGTTGCCTCCTGGTCTTCGTATATCCGAGTGAGTCATACGGTCGAGTGGTGAACTGTGATCCGAGTGGATAGTATGCTGCTTGTCCGAGTGGATAGTATGTCTGTATGAATTTTATCTGGACCCACATGTTGTGTGGACCCCATGCTTTATGATACTTCGACCCTTCGTGGGCCTACCTGTTATGTGTATCCCCAACAGCTGCCCTAAAGGCGACCGAGGAATTGAGAGCTGAACAGGCTGCTCATCGCCGAAGCGAGGAAAGGATGGCCGAAATGGCTATTGAGTTAAAAAATGCCGCTGACCGGTATGAGCTCCTTAAAAAGGAGCATAAGGATAGCTTGGCCGAGCTGGACAAGGCACGCAATGCCACCAAGGAAATACGGACCGAGCTCAGGGGTGCGCGGGAGGAGCTTCAACAGGCCGGTAAAATCGTGGCTGGAGTTTCCTACTTGCTGCGGACGAAGTTTTTCGATCCGGCACGCCCCTCGATGGGCGCTTAGAGTCCGCGGACGCCAGAGCGGATTTGGCGAAGAGTACGGCTGACGCTGCCAAGTTCTTCGAGGGTCCGGGTGATAACGAGGTGGAGAAGCTTTTCTGGTCGCAATTCAATGCTCCCACTCGCCCGCTGTCGTTAAATGACAAGATGGCTGCCGTAGCGGAGCTTCACAGGCTGTCTGGTCTTGCAATGCGGTCTGTGATAGACCATCTTTGGACGAAAGGGCCTAAGCTGGACAGTTACTTTGGCTTGGTGTAGCAGTTCCTTGGGGCCGTGACTCGGATCGATGCCATGAGGAAGTCGGCGTGCGAAGAGGGTGCACGGATCTCTCTTGCCCGCGTTAAAGCCTATTGGACGGATATGGAGGCCAATATAATAGCGACCCAAGATCCGGAGGGGGGCCAGCATCCGGCCGAGCACTACTTGGCGCTAGTCACGGAAAGTTCCCGCCTAATAGAGGTGAAGTGCTCGAAGAATGTCCTATTCGAGTGATGAATCGAATCATTGTAAAAAACAATGTTAGTTTGGTTATAAGGCTATATTTATACTTTTTTCCCAAAAGTATTATTGTGTCCCCTGTGTGGCTGTTTACATATATAAATATGAATGTTTAATCCGAAAGATAGTAGTCGTTGGCTTCATCCCACACGCAGGCAATGCGGGGGTGTTCGAAAAAAATACGCTTAATCACACTTGATCCAACGTCTTGGTCCATGAAGGAGGTGATCGCATGTCGAACTAGGCAACCAGACTATATAGCTGTAACACTTTCGCTTAGCCATGGGAGTCTAATGTTGGGGCTACTATGTAGCCCTTGGTACCTTCGCGAGCATCCGAATACGGGCGCGTGTGTACATGACCGGGAAACGGTCCTTCGTTAATGCGGGGGGATCCTAAAGATTCCGATAAGTCTTCGAGTGGTTGAACAGTCTCTCGCTGTATCATGACAATCAGTGGCCGCTTTTCTACTAAGGTGCTCATCCGAATAACCAGGCACAATCGCAGAGTTCTCCTTTGGCCACCTTAGCCGATAGTAACGGAACGTAAGGCGGCAAACCCAGGAGCCGGGCAAACCCAACATTTGACCAAAGACATGATTCAGAGCTGCTGCATATAAGGCCAAAATCGTGATGCCGAACACTCCCTAGGGTATCCGGACTTTGTAATAGTCGACGGGCTCAAGAATGCTCATTCGTTATAAACCCTGTTTTTCCAGGTACATGCGTTAATATGTCGTGGCGAGATGCCAAAAACGGCAGTATCCTCTGTGGGTATGGAACCCATGGGATGATTAAACAACAAGAGGCAATAAAAAAAGGTTTACACAGGGGCTTAATCTAAAAATAAACCTATTGAACGGGGCCCCGCTGCACGTCTGCGCCTTTGTCTCCGTTGTGTTGTATCCTGGAAGGATATCGCACGAACGTTGTCTATGGAGCAAAGTAAAACTCGTAGAAGAGTACAACGTAAGTATGCGGTGGATGATAAAAGTATAAGATGTTGGCCTGCCCATAAGGTTGAGCCAACTGTGGGACTATGTTAAGTATTTATAGCCCCTGGTGTCCACTACGGGATTACATATACAGTGCCATGATTCAATTTTATCCGGGCGACCGGACTCGTCTAGCCGAGTCTGTGGCCTTTAATGACCAGTCATGTTTTCCGATGTTGGAGTCCGCTTACAGTCCGGCCGCGAGGACCATCGTGTGTTCCTCTGCGCGTGACGAGCGCTCTGTTAGTCCGCTAATGGTGATGACGCCACGTGGATCGGGCATCTTAAGTGTAAGGTAGCCATAGTGCGGCAATGCGTTGAAGCGGGCGAAGGCCATTCTTCCGAGCACTGCGTGATAGTTGCTTTGGAAGGGTGCGATGATGAAGAGTTGTTCTTTGCTCCTGGAGTTGCCTGGCGAGCCGAATGTTACCTCCAGTGCGACGGAGCCCCTGCTGTGGGCTTCAACGCCTGGTATCACCCCTTCAAAGGTGGTGTTGCTTTGGTTAATTCTGGATGGGTCTATCCCCATCTAGCGGACAGTATTCTCATATATTAGATTGAGAATGTTGCCGCCGTCCATAAGGACACGGGTGAGACGGTATCCGTCGATTATCGGGTCAAGCACCAAGGCCTTTGATCGTCGGCGCCGAATACTAGTTCGGTCATCCAAGTTATCGGAAGTGATCGGATAAGGCATCCGGTGGTTAGGCGTGAGTACGATGGGCTCTATATCGAAGCGCTCTCTCAGGCGCTGCTTCATGCCCCCCTCATGGGTGTGTGAGTCGCGTGGATCATGTTCACTGCTTTAACCTCTCGCGGGAATTTTTTCGTCCTTCGTTGTTCGGTGGCGCGAGGTTCATCCTCGCCTTCACTTGGTGTTTCCTTCCTTGTGTTCGCATTTAATTTGCCGCCTGCTTGAAGACCCAACACTCTCGTATGCGTGTGGTTTGCAGGTTTGTCGAGGTGCCGTGAATTTGGCATAGTCTATCTAGGACTCTATTTAGACCGGACGGTCCTCTTGCTGCCTTTAGATGGCTTGGTTTGTTGATTAGGTCGAGAGCCCCGAATCCGCATTAACCATCGTGTTATCCGGGCTCTCTTCCTTGTTTTGGCGTTTGTTTTTATGACGTCGTGGCTTCCCGTTGCCATCCCTTATTTCGGATGTACTGGGGTTGCTGGTGCCTTTACGGGCTAGCCACTATCTTCTCCCGCGCAAAAGCGGGTCATAAGGCTTGTCAGGGCTACCATCGTCCTTGACTTTTCTTGGCCGAGGTGTCTGGCGAGCCAATCGTCACAGATGTTGTGTTTGAATGCTGGTAAGGCTTCGGCATCCGGACAGTCGACAATTTGATTCTTCTTAGTGAGGAATATGTTCCAAAACTTGCAGGCGGATTCTCCGGGCTGTTGGACTATGTGACTTAAGTCGTCAGCATCCGGAGGCGGATATAGGTCCCTTGAAAATTGGCCCCAAAGCGCCCTCGAGTTCCTCCCAGCTCCCAATTGAATTTTCGAGAGGCCTTTAACCAATGCCGAGCTGGTCCTTCAGCTTGAGGGGAGGTATTTGATGGCGTGAAGGTCATCCCCACGAGCCATATGTATGTGCAGGATAAAGTCTCGATCCGCACTCGGGTCTGTTGTTCCGCCCCATGCCTCTATGTTCACAGTTTAAAGCTCCTGCGAATTCGTGGTCCAAGATTCATTGGTAAAGCACAGGGGTGAGCAGCCCCTCAGATCCGGACGGCTTGTGGCATGTCGTCGGCTGTTGTTGTGTCCAAATTTTATTCCGGACTGGTATTCGATTATGAATCGCTTTGGCTAATTATAGTCCTTCATTGCGCGCCCTTTGATCCATAGATGGACCTGGCCGCACCAGCTTTCTTATTCAGATGTTCATGTGGATCGGTAGCCGCTTTGTTGCGGTTATGAAGTGGTACAGCTTCGTCGTCGAATTCTGGCAGTAGCTTGTGTTTTGGACAACTCTTTGTATGGCGATCATCGTCGTATCTTTCTTCAGTGTCTAGCACTTTATTCCATCTTCGGTTGAGCGTTTCCTATGCGGCCTTGAGCCATTGCTTCTGCTTCCTTAGGCTTCTTGCGGTGGCCATAAAAGCTTTCTATGGAGGTTATCTCTTTCCACGTGTTTTTCCGGGATTGCATCATTATCCGGTCTGTTTTCCTGTGCTGGTTCGTTTTGATCACCTCGTCCGTCGGGATCATTGTCCTCGGGCGTCTGCTCCGAACTGTGTTCAGGGTGGCCTGGTTCGTCCTGCTCCATCGCTGGGTCTGTATGGTCGTTGTTGCCTTCGGAGTTGATTGTAGTATCGATCCCTCTAGCGCTCTTGTCGCTATTTTTACTGTTGCTGGACTTAGAACGGCGTCTGCGCCGTCGCTTTGGCTTTTGTCCGGGGATTTTAGCGTCCGGATTGTCGCCTTTGTCCTCTTTGGGTGTATCCACCATGTATACACTGTGTGACGAGGGGGAAGTCCGGCGCCCCATAGATTCCGCATCTTCTCCGCATTGTCGCCCATACCATCGATGTCTTCGTCGAGTCAAGTCGTGCACGCCGTTAAATCATCGATCGTGGCTATGAAGTGGTGGTGGTGGGCAACGAATTTCTTCGTCGTCGGCTTCCCACTCGAACCGGACGTAGTTTGGCCAAGAAATTTCTGTTAAAGAGAGAGTTTTCAATGAGTTCAGCATGTCGCCAAAGGGCGAGTGCCGAAAAATGTCTGCAGCGGTGAATTCCATTACCAGAGCCCAATCTGGCTCGACCGGTTCTGCAGTGCGCGGACCGGACTCAACATCCGGATACGAATACGGGGGTCCGAATTCATAGGCCACCACAGAGGTAAGGCCCGTGTTTGGCTCCAACGCTGATGAGTGCGCGACCTGCGAGGCGGGGTCCAGCCCTCCGTCCTCAGGCAACGCAGCCTACTCGGGATTTAGGTCCGAGGCTAATGTGGGGGCGTTACCCCAAGCTTTGTCCGACAGCAGGTCTAAGCCGTGCTCGTTGTGATTGTCCGGTGTCGTGTTATTGACGATGGTTGAAGGAGCCATCGAGCCCAGTAGCGACGACACAGAGGAACTCTCAATGAAAGCACCAATGTGGTGTCAAAATCGGCGGATCTCGGGTAGGCGGTCCCGATCTGTGCGTCAAGGCTGATGGTAACAGGAAGCAAGGGACACAGATGTTTACCCAGGTTCGAGCCCTCCCGATGGAGGTAAAACCCTACTTCCTGCTTGATTAATATTGATGATATGGGTAGTACAAGAGTAGATCTACCACGAGATCGTAGAGGCTAAACCCTAAGAGCTAGCCTATGATGGTATCATTGTAATTGTGATCGGCCTTCTAAGGACCAACCTCTCCGGTTTATGTAGACACCGGAGAGGGCTAGGGTTTACATGGAGTCGGTTACAAGGAAGGAAATATAATATCCGGATCGCCAAGCTTGCCTTCCACGCCAAGGAAAGTTCCATCCGGACACGGGCCAAAGTCTTGAGTCTTGTATCTTCACACTTCAATAGTCCGGACGTTGTACACAGTCCGGCTGTCCGGATACCCCCTAATCCAGGACTCCCTCAATGATCACATATATATAACATACTTGATACTTTGGATCAGACCAGTGTTTAACAAGGCCTCTCAAGTCTTCATCCGATATATTTTCCACTGGAGATGTTTGGGCAAGTTCACTATTAGCCTTGCCTTCAAAGTGAGTTTTCCTCAAGTCATACTAATATTGTCGTAGAGCAGACTTGAAAACATGGGTGCAAGCTTGTCTGGTTGCATCATCTTGGCTATCCAACTTGAACCTCACATGTTGAAAATTATGGGAATCTCATTATTAGCAACCTAGAAAGTATTGGACAGAGCAAGACGATATTACTAGTTTCCATACATAACCATACTTACAGATAAATGGTCGAGGAAGGTGTTGAACTGGGTTTTGTCTTTGGCATTCCTATACTGAATCCATGTTGGGAGGATACATGCATGACACCTAAGAGCAACCGCTGCCTCTGATACTAACTTGGCTGACTCTATAGCATCACGTGGTCATTTTAAACCTGCCTCAAAACAGATCTCCATTCTTCCTCCTCTAGATTTAGTTAACCTATCGAGCATTATCCTTGATGTTTGTTTCCTCTTGCGCCTAGGTGCTAGTCCAACAATGAACATAGGAAGTGTTAGTGTACATCAAACTGTGAGACTACATATAAAGAAGTATGCAACTGTAACTTGACTCCAACAACTACCTTCTTGCTGTTGAACCTCATGTCGGTTCTATATCCGGCATATATCGTAGTAGGGGTCCTAAGCTAGGCGTCTTGGAGCGATGGGTAACAGGAGACGAGGGACACGGTGTTTACCCAGGTTCGGGCCATCTCTAAGAGGTAAACCCCTACTCCTGCTTGATTATATTCGATGTGGGTATAGTATAGAGTACATGTATCTACCACGAGACTGTAGTAATGAATATTAGATTATCTATTGACTAGCCTGGCCTCGGTTTATATATGCACCGCAAGCCTAGGGTTTAGAGGAGTCCTTGTCTTGGGCGCCATGTCTTGTGGAATCCTCCTTGTATGCGGCATGGGCTGTCCGAACTGGCCCAATAGTGAACCGCCATGGGGGTCCTCGGCCCCATCCAGCTGGTCAGGAGACGACGTGGTGAGTACTCCCTAGTCAAGGACACCGTCAGTAGCCCCCTGAACCGGTCGTCAAGTTAGGGATGCTCATCGATTCTTCCGAACTGTTCTTCATCTTCCGTCGTCGGTTTTGAAAAATGGTTCAACAAATCTTTTCACCTTCGATCTTGAGGATTTCCGAAGTGGATCCGAAGAGTTTATACGTCGGGTATCCGAGGAGCCCCTTTAAGTTATCGGCCTCTATAAATGCCTTCTTATTTTTATGCCACACCTCGGTTTTGAAGTTGTTCCCGGGCGGCAGCGTCCTCTTGCGTCTGAGCTCCAACGCCGAACTGCATTCGAGGTATCTTTTGCAGCCGAGCACCAACGCCTGACCGCTTCCAAGCTCCAATACCGGAATGTATCTGAGCTCCAACATCGGACTGTATCCAAAGAGTATTGTTACAGCTGAGCTCCAACGTCGTACTGTATCCGAAGAGTATTATTACAGCCGAGCTCCAACGCCGGACTATGTCCAAGCTCCAACGCCGGATTGTATCCGAGCTCCAACGCTGGACTATGTCCAAGCTCCAACATCGGACCGTATCCGAGCTCCAACACCGTACTATGTCCAAGCTCCAACGCCAGACTGTATTCGAGCTCCAACGACGGACTATCTCCGAGGTGTCATAGATCACCTTGGTTCAAAAAAGTTGAAGGAGTTTAGCCGAGCTTAATGCCGGAAATTCCCTCTATGGAGCCAGCCACTGCCACCCGAGGTTTATGCCGGACTGCTTCCGAGGTGGTGCACCACCCCGACTACGGGCCGATTTTTTGTCAATATTTTTGATTTATGCAATTTATTCTCTGCCGAGATATATAGCCAGTAGACCTCAAGGTGTGTATCGGTCTAAAACCCGAGATGCACCTGAAGGGTGACATAAGACCACTGATCTCGGTAGCCCCTGAGACTCAGGTTGATTCGCAAAATCGGCATGAGGATCAACTACTAGCTCGGCAGAATACTTCAGGACACAAAAAGAGGTGTGCAAAGTCCTCGAGACTCAGGTTGGGTGCGGCCGACCAACCTGAGGATCATAATCTCCTCGAAAACTATATTGCACTTAAATTTTCTGCATTGGATAGCCAATGTAGTAGCCCCCCGAGAATTGGGTTGGGCAACATGGCCGACCCTAGGATCATACCTCCTCGGGAACAAGTTCAACTTTCATGTATGTTTTGACAATCTTGAGGTGGGGTTTGGCAGAAAAGATGCCGAACTATAGTCTTAGAAAAGAGTTTCACGCTGAACACCTCAACCAAGAGAATGTCCCGCTTCCTGAAACATAAAATAGGTGAAAGATGTTATAAGCTCAACGAAAGGCCAGCAAACATGCGTAAAAAATATTACGTCTAGATTGAATCAAGCTGTTTTGGTGCCAATATAAAATTGGCCTTAAAATTGTACTTTCGTCGTGCTTTGACATGACACATCTGATCTCTAGACTTCAAGTGGGTCAGCCCTCGGCTTCAACCTCCCTATCCCGAAGGCGGAGTATTTCTCAGGCCAGTTTAGCAAACTAAATGCGCGCGACTTTAGAGAGAAATCAGGTTACCCGGCTATTGATCATACACCTGAGTCGAGAAAGGAGTGGTAGGAGAAACACTGTGCACCGATTAGTAAAAACGGCTCATACGAATTCAAGATCCCCCAAGCGACTTGGGTAAAAGAATTTTATCTATAATGAGTGTATGTACCGGAGTAATTATATCATATCTGTGTTCACCCGAACTTTAAACGCGTCTTAACCGACCGTCGGCTTCTCCCTCTTCGGTCAAGGGCCGGAAAGTGTTATGTTCTCCACCTGTCGAGAATATCGACGGTGTTTCCGATAACCAGGCAATCAGGCCATAAGGCTGTAACAAACAAAGCACGCTCAGGGAACTTATGCTATATTACTGACGAAGTGTAAGAAGCATCTTCGAAGAAAATAGTACCTCCACCGATACCTTTCTTCGGTTGCTCATTGTTACTATGAGACTTGTGTAATAGATTTTTTGTATTCGTGAGTTCTGTTTGTGCCGACCATGATTGAAAACAGTAAGAGCACTAGCTTTTGGCTTCACCCAGTCTGAGGTCCGAGCTCAGATGACCCGATCGTGACAATCGCAGAGGTGCTCCCTTTACTCCCTAGCCGAACAATTGGGAATGTAGGTGTAAACACAGGAGCAAGGAAACCCAGCTTGCAGAACACTTAAGTCAATATGGTGCATATTGTGGCGTAATACACGAACAAGGAACGAAACCATACAAGTATAATCATATGCAAGAAGAATGGCTTCATAAAGGAAGCCTCCAAGTAAACGGGGTATTTCAATTTTTTTGTAACAAACAAGTTTTTGACAAAGAAAGTTTTTCGCAAACGACTTTTTGTCAAAAAAGTATAATGCTTGGTCGAATCGAACAAATTTAAAACTGAAAGTTTTTTAGCATGAAAGCGACTTAGCTGGTTAATGTTCTTGGTGCAACATGGGCCGAGCTTGTAGCGGCTCAAGGTCCCAACCCCCAAACCGGTCTTGACGTACCCGAGCGAAGATCTCGGCTTGATGAAGTGATAGCATGGCAGTGCCGAAGTGCCGACGCGAAGCCCCCGGTCCAGCCGAGGAGACAGAGTAGTTCGGCAGCGTGATAATGAAGCCCCCACGTCACAGGTCGGCATGGTGGACGTCAGTTTGATAAAGCGACGGCGCGATAATGGCGACACAGGGTATCACACCATGGTGACGGTGGAATTTGGTTGATGGAGGCGAGAGGACGACTCCGTAAGCCGAGGTGACTGCGTGACGCAGTAAAAATTAATTATCTGCACACATAATATATGGCAAGCCAAAATAATTACAGTAAAGGTAATGATATATATATATATATATATATATATATATATATATATATATATATATATATATATATATATATATATATATATATATATATATATATATATATATATATATATATATAAAGTTCTTCTACTTAGTTAATTTAAGTGAAGCAAAAAATTGAATAAATATGGCGTGGGCGACAAGGTCATCCCGGCAAAGCGGCAACGCGGAAAAGCCGACACAGGGACGCGTGTTGAATCGTCACCACGACTTGGTCGACACTGGCGGGACGACGACTTTGCCTTGCCGAGGTGTTAGCGCGACCCAACCTACATAGATTGCCTGCACACACAAAGTAGTGCAACCAAGAAATAATAGTAATGAAAAAGAGGTGCATAATTAATTTATGCGAAGTGAAAAAGTTTGGTAAATATAGCCTGAGCGCTGAGGCTAGCTCGATGGCGCGATGGTGTTGTGGCACGGCGATGTCGACGTAGGTCGTCCTGCCTAGGTGACATGGAGGAGCTGGCCGTACCGACGCTAGGTACAACGTCGGTAGAATTTCTCTGCCAAAATAATGTAGTACACACCAACAGAAAATATTCTGTGTATAATAGTGCTAAACGAATAATTTGAAAAAATAGAACCTGAACACCAGCAGCGACAACTGTAGTAGACCGAAGCAAATGGACGACCTGAGCCATGCCGAACATGTGTTGTGTGCTGCCATGAAGCCAAGTCCCTGTTAGGGCACTGCTTCCGCACTATCTCTTCGACGCAATGTAGGTAGTAGCAAGTAGTAGTATAGTACTCCTTCTCTTGCAAAGGTCAAATCATTTCAGCACTTGAAAAGGTACATGCGAGACAGATCATGAGTTAAAAAGCGTAGATTGCCTCATCCTTAATTAAATAAATATTAAACAAAGAAAAAAAGGAAAGACTGAATCTCCCTGTAAGTTGCCGCATAGATGACCCACGTTGGCCTGGTGTTACTGCTCCACGGGAGAAGTACTTGTGCGTGTGTGATCTCCATGGATGGAGCGCTGCTGGTCGGATTGCCTCCATAGCACGGGGTATAGTTCGCCTATGGGTGCGCTGCCAGTAGCAGCAGACCTCAGACCTGGCGCATTTCCAAGCAGCGGACAAAGCCGTCGTGGAGTTGTTTTGCACGTAGCAGACCGAAGAGAAAATTCTTCAAGATCCCAGGTGACCTAATCCTAAACCAGACCGTCCTCCAGGACAAGTTGCGGTGGCAATTGACGAAGAATCAACCAACAAATCAAGCATTAGATTTGGCCTTACATGAATTAGAAAAGACAAGCTAAGGCACACTATGCATTGATTAGATTAGATCTCGAAGACCGTGTTGCAGTTATACTAATAATACCAAAATAGAATAACTTCCCTGATGCTTTACATGGAGTGGATTCCCTTTTTATGGGAATCATACTAGCAGCAGGAGATCGACCAAGGAACTTGGCCTCGGACTTCGGCCGGTGGAGGAAAAATAAGGTAGCGGCCGATTATCCCCGATTTGACCACTAGTTGCGCTAGTATTCGGCTGGTGCACTTGCGCTCTTCGCGACCATCCAGCCACAACGTGTGCATGACTGGACAATCAGGGATCGGTGGCGCCTGCCGCTCATGGACACGGCCACCTAAACTTCTGATCTGCGAAGATTTAGTGCAGACCAGCAATATGGTTCGAAATAGATTATTCATTACAGAACCATCTAATCAGAAGAATATCACCTTGTTCATGCCATCGCCGAACTTTCTTTCAATCTTGATCAGCTAGGTCAGAACCGATGTACACTACAAGGGAAAAGGCTAGCAGCAGCGCGGGTTTTAGGTGTATCAGTAGCGCGGGGAGTGGCGCTACTAATAAGGCGCTCCAGCTAACACATAGCAAAGAGGCGTGCTCACCAGCGCCATTGCTACATTAAGTGTAGCAGCAGCGCTTAGTGGAAGCTCACATCGCTAGTAGCTCTAGCGCTTTGCTCGGACGCGCTATCGCTATCGCGCGCTGCTGCTAACTTTTATACACTCGCTACTGCTAATTTTAGTAGTTTTTGTTTTTTTCGGCATATTTGTTTTGTACTTGAACATGATTTATAGAAGAATCTTTAGCACATACAAATGTCATCATAATACACATACAAATGCCTACGAGACCACAAATGTAATCATAGCATATACATACAAATAGTCTCATCATAATCATCATCCAACACAAAGTGGTATCTTGTCATCATCTCGAAAATAGCGATACATGCAAGTCTCGAATACTTGCAACTACAACAACGTCATCCATCTAAACAAAGGTATACGCCAGAAGAGCTATCAGTATGAGTGAGAGCGGAACTATGCAGTACATGAGGTGGTGGTTACGAGTCCTCTCTCGTGCTTGTTGATGTGTGGTTATTGGTGAGCAACTGCGTCAAATGTTCTTTACTCCTTAAGTCATCATCGTTGATGCTCGCGCATTCCCGTAGGATGCATCCTACTTGGTTCCCATAGCACATGCGAGGTTCTTCCGGCTCTAACGGCTCAAACTTGCCAGGTGCCACCTTTGTGATCACAAGTCGTCCAATCCCTAGTTTGTTAGGTTTTCATATGCTCTGCTTCTTATGCTTCCTCTTTTCGGTAGCGGCATCGGGGCCGGTACCTTCCCCGCCGGTATCTTCCCCGCCGGTACCTTCCCCACCGGTCTCGGCGCCGCCATTGGTGCCAGCGCCGTCGGTGTCGATGTCGGTGTCAGTACCATCATCGAGGCCGACCTGCAAACCTTGCTTAGCAGTCAAATAGTCGAGGTACTCTTGTTCACCCTCATAATCCATCTCGTCTGCATCTTGGTCAGAAGGCCCAGTTTCTTCGTTGTTCGACATGTTTCCTATGATTAAGTGTCCTCATTTATTTCTAAAAGTATGAATAAATGAGAAATGACATAAAAAGAAATCTATGTGCCAAGACTGATATGCCAACTATGTAGCACAAATCATGCCTTTATTCACGGAAATTTCGCATGACCTTTGCTAAAAATGGATATATCGGCGCTGAAATTCACCGAACGGAAATGAATCAACATTCGGCGTAATATAGGCCACTCGGATCATTTTCCAAACATGACATGTCCAAAACATGACATATCCACATATCACATGTCCAGTTCAAATTTGCATATAAATTCGGCTAATTTTGAAACCTAGCTAAATTCATAACTAAATAGGTAACCTAATTAACATACTGCCCTAACTAAAACCTAAGTAAATTAACCGAAGAACCCTAGCAGAGAGAGAGAGGGGGGGTTTACAGAGGGTGCAGGGGCGAGGAGGCAGGCCCGACGACGGCCGAGGTTGGGAGGGGAGGAAGTAGAGGAGGGAGGCGAGGGCCGACGGGTCGGGGGCGAGCGCCGGCGCCGGGGTCGGGGCAGCGCCGGGCCTGGTCGCACCTGACCGGTCTGCGACGGGGAAGAGAGAGTGGGGATTTGGGGGGAAAGGTGGGATGAAGCAGGGAGAGTGAGAATTTTGGGTTAAGTGGACGTAGCAGTAGCGCGTTTGGACAAAACGTGCTGCTACTACCTTCAGTAGCTGTAGCGGTTTATACGAAATGCGCTACTACTACCTTCAGTAGCTTTAGCGGTTTAGACAAAACGCGCTGCTACTACCTTCTCTACTGCCGGTTTTCCTTTTTCTTTTCCTTTATTTTCTCCCACTTTTATTTCCCGAGGGCAGTGAACAAAGGGAGGGTGATATATATTGCATAATTTGACGGTTAAATATGTATGCAAAATAGGAACATATATATTACATCATTGGACCCATGCATAATAATGGCTAAGTGTGTATACAAACTAGGAACATATATATATATATATATATATATATATATATATATATATATATATATATATATATATATATATATATTTATATATTTATATATATTACATCATTTGACCGATAACATACGGTTCCTCAAATGATGTTTTCGCTTTTGAGTCAGCTTCTTTCCCTTCTTGTTCGTCAAGAATAATTGAGCCCTCATTGTGACTTTGCCTTTTCCATGGAGTACGATTTTTCTTAGGTAATGTAGTATTGATTCTTCTTTGATATATACTTCATCATCATCGTCATCTTCCTCATTGGGTTGCCCTACCGATCATAGTCTTCCTCGCTGGCTTAATCCATCCATTCCAATGATGTTCCTTTTGCCTCTCCTCACGACAACACGATCGGGATTGCATGGGTCGGTTATGAATAAGCATTGTGTCACGTGCTTAGCGTGTACCCATGGCTCGCTTTTTTGCGATAGCGTTCATGGTAGCGCTCTTGGCGTCGGGTATAGTCATGGTAGTGAAAATCCAGTTTTCTCTTTCGACATTCTTAGCCCATCTGACACGGAACATCGTCGTGTTGTGCAGTCCAGAGAAGTCAAGCTCCCTGATCTCCTCGACCCTTCCATAAAATCTTTCAGTTGCGCCGTTGTCGCTACCGGTCATGCATTCCATCGTCACCCCTGAGTTCTGATCATCATGTCAATATCTTTGGCCTCCGTAGAACGTGTATCCGCTGATATCATATGCCCGATAGGTTACGAGGTTGGGCGAGGGGCCATGTGCTAAGGCGATATGAGCAATCCGTCCTTAGAGCCCTCGCCTGTGGGATTAGCAATAACATGCTCTTTGAACCAATGCAGGAAAGTGGAGTTGTGCTCTAGTAACTTCGGCGTTCATTCCGCATACCCCCGTCACGATACTTCTTTGCGATAATTTCTTTGTGCAGTGCCACGAAAGGATCTACCTCGTCTAGGTGTTGTAGCACTACCAAGTTTGCTCACAAAGTCGCTGCGCCAATCTGAGTATGCCACGGCAGTTCCTCGCGACCATTGTAGTGACCATCTCCTTCGAGCCTCCCATCGTGCTTGTTAACGGCAAACCAACACTAACACCAAAGCGGCTGGTCTGCGCCATATAGAAAATTCTCACGAAAGAGATGCATTCTTGTGTCAAATAGCCCTGGACGATGCTTCCATCCGGACGGGACATGTTACTAACGAATCCTTTGATGATCCCATTCATCCTCTCAAACGGCATCATGTTCTGCAGGAATGATGGCCCCATGTCTATTATGTCATCCACAATATGGACACACAGATGCACCATCACGTCAAAGAACGTGGGCGGGAAGTACATCTCAAGCTCATTCAGTATCACAACGATCTCTTCCTGTAGCCTTCGGAGCTGCTTCACACTGATCGACTTTCGAGAGATGACGTCGAAAAAGTTGCAGAGACCAATAAGCGTTTCACGGACGTGCTTGTCCATTATCCCTCTAAGGGCAACAGGTAGTATATGCGTCATCATCACATGACAGTCATGAGACTTCATCCCGCTGAACCTTTTCTTGTCCGTGTCTAGATATCCGCTTATCTTGCCACAAGAATCGGAACTAACTTTGACTCGTAAGGCACTTAAAGAATTGATTGATCTCAGCCCGACTTAAGATGAAGCAAGAAGGGGGCAATAATCCTCTTTCTTTATTTTCTTGCCCTTCTTCTCCGTGCCTCTATCTCCGCTCTCTGTCTCGTCGACATTTTACAGGCGGCATGTGCAGATCTTCCCTGATTTTCAAATCTTGCAAGTCTTTTCTTGCCTTCGCCCATCCTTGGTGTTATCCGCATGTTCATCGGTGTTGCGAGCAAGCTCTCAAGGACATTCTTACAGATATGCATTTGATCAAGGCAATGAGGTGTATCGAGTTTTGCCAAGACTAAAGTCCCGAACACGACCTCGCCTTCCATACCTTCCGCAGCGGCTCGGCGCCTTTCTCATCGTCTTTCCCGCATGGGGCACTCCTTGAGTTTTCAACAGCTCATCGATTTCGCACCGCCCGCTTACATGGAGGTCCTCGATGCTCAGCGTGACCATTGAATAGATCTCCACGGTTTCTCCACCGGTCGTCTGTTCAAGCCATCTTCGATGCCCCATGTACACGATTTTCCTGCACCCGCCATCTTTCCTTGACGTTAGCTGCTGAGACGTCAGATCATCCATGCACCGCGTGCATCCGCAATATCCATGGCACACCTGGCCTGCCACATATCCGTGAATCGAGATAGTCGCATCGTCGTGATCAGCGCTGCTCTCATGTTGAAATACTCGCTTTGTCAAGCGCCCCATGTCTTGGCCGGTGTTTTCCATAACGTGTCTAACTCCTCTTGAAGTAGCCCCAGATACAAATTAATATTATTTCCTGGTTGTTTCGGCTCTTGAATAAGCATGCTCATGTGAATGTACTTCAATTTCATGCACAACCAAGGGGGAGGTTGTACATGCATACAAACACGGGGCATGTGCTATGGTTGGTGTTCTGGTTGCCAAACGGATTCATGCCATCGGTACACGCGCCGGGCACGATGTTCCTTGCATCACATTCAAAATACCGATAGAAGCTGTTCAACACTCTCCACTGGCTTCCATCCTTCACGTGTCTCAGCTTCGGATCATCTCCATCGCCGGGCTTCTTCCTCTCCGCGTGCAGCAGATTAGCTTTGCTTCCTTGGGATCTACAAAATACCTCGGAGACGGGAGTGATCGGTAAGTACCATACAACTTTCTCGGGGACATTTCTTCCTGGCCTTCTTGTATCGAGAAGCATTGCACACCGGACAGCTTGTTTTTTCCGTGCTCCTTCCGATAAATTATGCAATCGTTGATGCATGCATGGTATCTAACGCTTGGCAGATCAAGAGGGCACACGATCTTCTTGGCCTCATCAACACTAGTAGGACATAGATTACCCGGGAAGAACATCCTTTAGGTACTTGAGATGCTCATCGAGGCTAGTGTCGGTCCATTTGTTTTAGCCTTCGCCTTCGTGGAGTTGGAGCGTGAAACTCAAGCGGTCACCTTAGGATTGCAACCATCATACAATGGAGTGTTCGAGTCTACCATCGCTTGCTCCAGCTTAGCCTCCTCTCAAGAAGCAGCTCTCTCAAGATTGCCTCCTCATGAAGCAATGCTTGAACATGAGGGTCCCGCAGATTGAACTTAGTACCGATTTAACTCTGCTGCATGGAGTCCATGTCGTTCTCTCCGCCGCCATGTCCGCCCCTTCTCCTCCACCATGTCCGCCTCTTCCCGCCGCCATTATCGATCATCTTTTCGCCTTGCCCCATGTCATCATTGCTCGCCCGCCGGCATCCTCAACATCGCCATCCTCATCTTCGATTATCCACCGACTATAGCCATCCATGAAACAAGTCATGAGCAGGTGCGCGCCGACACGACCATCGCCATAGGGGTCGAGCCAAACTATTCCTTTGCATTTTCGACACGGACATAAAACCTCTGTCAAAGTTATTTTCTTTCATGTCCTGCATCGCCGACCGCAACCACCTGTCCACCATCGCTCCAATCGACCATCATGAACGCTTGCATGGTAATAATAAAACAAATTGATTATAAAATGCGTGCATGCATCAAAGTCATACAAAAATTTGGCATGACCTTCCTAAAAATAGGACATATATGGATCTAGAGTTTGCTCGAATTAGCCAAACGGAAATAAATCGACATTTCGCAAAACATAGGCAACTCAAAAGCACAATTTAGGCCAACTCATGCCACACACACAATTTCCATAAACATATCACACACACATAAAAATATTTCCATTTTGCAAAAGCATGAAATTTTAATCACCTCTATCTCGAGATCGAGCACACGGTGGAGATGATGTTGTAGGGAGATCAAAGGTGCACAGAGCTCTTCTTGACAAAGATAGATCTAGTTAGGGGGAAAATAGGTCACTTAACTAAATCCTACATCTACCTAGCTACCTAATTTGGGAGGAGACAACTTCAACTAGTGGAGGGGGAAGAAAAAAAGAGAAAGGAGATGCATTAATGGAGGTGGTGTAGTTAGGTAGGAGTAATGAAGAGAGAGGAAGGTAGATAGAAGAGGGAGAGTAATGGGGGAGAAGTATTGAGGAAGAAGAAGAGTGAGAGGGAGCATGTGGGCGGTAGGGGAAAGGGAAGAGAGGAGGGGCGGGGAGGGACGGTGGGGAAAAGGTGGTGGGTTGGTGCGGATTAGCAGAGCTGGAGTTAAAAGCGCGCTGCTGCTAAGGAAGTAGCAGCAGCGCTTTGGGCAACGGTGCTACGCTAACCGGGACCAAAAGTGTGCCAATTTGAAATTTAGCAAGAACGACCTTTAAAAAGCGCTATTACTACATCCATAGCAGTAGCGCTGCTCATGCACCGCACCGCTGCTAAATGGAGTTTGGTGGACACCGCCGGTCGATATTTGTAGCAGCGCTGTTTACACCGAGCCCGCCATCGCTAAAACTTGTCAAGAGCGAAGTTTCCGACACACGCGCTACTACTAATTAGTAGCAGCGCTCCTTTTTGAGCCGCGCTGCTGCTAAGATTCTGTGTATAGGCTTTTCCCTAGTGGTGGTAGATGAGAATCCCAACGAACTGTGGTCGACGCCCAGCAGGCTCTCAATGAAAGCACCAATGTCGGTTCTATATCCAACATATCTCGTAGTAGGGGTCCTAAGCCAGGCGTCTTGGAGTGATGGGTAACAGGAGACGAGGGACACGGTGTTTACCCAGGTTCGGGCCCTCTCTAAGAGGTAAAACCCTACTCCTGCTTGATTATATTCGATGTGGGTATAGTACAGAGTACATGTATCTACCACGAGACTGTAGTAATGAATATTAGATTATCTATTGACTAGCCTGGCCTCGGTTGATTTATGCACCGTAGGCCTAGGGTTTAGAGGAGTCCTTGTCTTGGGCGCCAAGTCTTGTGGAATCCTCCTTGTATGCGGCATGGGTTGTCCGAACTGGCCCAATAGTGAACCGCCATGGGTGTCCTCAGCCCGATCCAGCTGGTCAGGAGACGACGTGGTGAGTACCACCTAGTCCAGGACACCGTCACCTCACAAGGTTCATCTGATCTTGCCAACTCATCTTGTGTCAAGAGTGCTTCGGAAGTAGTGTCGGGTGGCAAGGGAGCTTGGGAACGTTCTACTAGCTGAGTTGACAAACGAGTAACTCATGCAGCCGGTGGTACTATGGAAGATGTTGCAACAACTAGGGCTGTCGCTGCTTGTTTTGTGGCATCAATTAGTTTCTATTTGTCTTGTTTGTCAGCTTGTGTAGCACAGGATACTGCGTTTGTACAATTTTCGGTGGACTTTTACCTTCTATTGCACCATCAGTACCAGCAGAATCTGCATAATTCTTCCACTTCTGTTTTGATGTGTCCTCGGTACTAACACCATCCCCTGTCATTCTGTGTTCCTTCCTCTTACTCTGTGCCATGTTAAGTCAAGCCGAGAAGAAAAAGGAATAAAATTTAGTTCTTCAGAACAAATTTATGTGTGATACAGGTGAACTGAACTTTGATGTTAGACAACCACATGATAGGGGGATGTAATATGTACGAAAAACAGGACGACATGAGATAATCAGAACTATGATGTGTAAACTAAGAAGAAGGCGTTTCAATAAACTAGAAGCAATGCAATGGAAGGTAGACACCATATGAAAGATGCTACAAATATCGCTCCGCCAAGTTAACAGTGTCTCATCATAACTGGTGTTTAAACAAATGTGAAGCAGTATAAGAAAAAAAATCATATGCAAGATGCAAAAAACATCTCACTACCAAGTTAAAGGTTTCTCATCATTATTGCCATTGCATATTCATAGCTTATGATGTGTAAACTAAGTAGAAGGCATTTCAACAAATTAGAAGCAATGAAAGCTAGACACCATATGTAAGACACAACGAATATCACTCTACCAAGTTAAAACTGTCTCTTCATTAGTGCCATTTCAACAAATTAGTAGTACAAGCTAGAAAGTAATGCAAGATGTAAACTATATCAGACTCCCAAGTTAAACGTGTCTTGTGAGAAGTGATTGTTGCACGTTACACAACAATAGTACTTTGATGTAAGAACATGGTGTGATAGATAGATATTGTATGTTCTAGAAACAGAAACACGTGTCTTATTGACAAGTATAATGTGTAAAGTAAGCAGAAAAAGCAATAAAATTCACACTTCAGAACTCATTCATGGATGATACTGACAATCACTACCTTGATGTAAGTCAAATACATGATACGAGGATGGAATATGTATGAAAACAGGACGACATGGCATATTCACAACTATATCTGTAAACTAACCAGAAGTAATTTAATCAAATTACAAGCAATACAAGCTAGACACTATATGCAACATGCAAGACAATATCACACTACCAAGCTAGAGAAAGCACCTGGGATGCCGGTTTCGCCGAAAGACCGCCCTCAGTCCCTGCCTTATTTTTTCCTTCCTCTTTCTTAATTGTATTGCCTTGTCAAGTCAAACCCACAAGAAAGATGAAGAAAAATTCGCTTTTTAGAACTCATTGATGCAGGATGCTGACGAGCACTACTTTAATGTAAGGCGACCGCATGATAGGATGATTTAATGCGTAAGAAAAAAGGACAACATTGCATATTAACAACTATGATGTGTAAACTAAGCAGAAGGCATTTCAACAAATTAGAAGCAATGAAAGCTAGACACCATATGAAAGATGCAACGAATATCACTCTACCAAGTTAAAACTGTCTCGTCATAAGTGCCATTTCAATGAATTAGAAGTAGTACAAGCTAGAAAAGCATGCGAGATGTAACCTATATCACACTCCCAAGTTAAACATGTCTTATGATAAGTGATTTTTGCAGGTTACACAACATTAGTACTTTGATGTAAGAACATGGTGTGATAGACAGATATTGTATGTTCTAGAAACAGGAACACGTGTCTTATTCACAAGTATAATGTGTAAAGTAAGCAGACGGAATTCAACAAAATTAGAAGCAACACAAGCTAGACATCATACATAACATGCAACCACATATAACAGTGCCAAGTTAGAGGGAGCACCTGTGATGGTGCACTAGGGAGACGTGCTCATCATCAACATAACTACGTTGAGTGTCTATGCATGTATTGTCTTGCAAATCTTCTTGGGGGGGTGGCGGAGTAGAATTTTTAGAGGCCCTCCGTTTGGAAGGAGCACCTTCATCCACTTCTTTCTAATTTCCTTCCGCTTTATTGATTTTGAATTGTCAAGTAAAACCGACAAGAAAAATCAATAAAATTCACTCTTCAGAACTCATTCATGCATGATACTGACAATCACTACTTTGATGTAAGGCAAACACATGATACCAGGATGGAATATGTACGAAAAACAGGACGGCATGGCATATTCACAACTATTTGTGTAAACTAAGCAGAAGCCATTTCAACAAATAAGAAGCAATGCAAGCTAGACACCTCATGAAAGATGCAACCAATATGATTCTGCCAAGTTAAAAGCGTCCAATCATAAATGGCATTTCAACAAATTAGAAGCAGCATGCTATAAATCACATGAAAGATGCAACCAATATCACACTGCATATACTAAAGGTGTCTCATCATATGCATTGATGCGGGGTACAAAAAACCAGTAGTTTTATGTAAGGACATGCTTAATAGACAGATGTACTACGTACTAAAAACAGGAAGGCATGTCACATTAATAGGTATAATGTATAAACTAAGCAGAATAGTACATGCAATTTAACCAGATTGGAAGAATTACAATCTAGACACGATATGCAACATGCAACCACATATCGCGCTGCCTAGAGAAAGCACCTGCGATGCTAGTGTAGGGGAAATGCAGTCATCAACTACAAAGCTACGTTCACTATCTTCATCTAGCCTTGCTGTTTCTTGAGAATCATGTGGGGAGGCTGACACCGCATTCTTTAAAAGAGCATATTTTCTCACAGTAATCTGCGGGCTTGACTGTCTCATCATAAGTGATTGATGAGGGATACATAAGAACATTACTTTGATGTAAGAACATGGTTAATAGACATATGTACTAGTATGTACCAAAAATAGGAAGGCATGTCATATTCAAAGGTATAATGTGTAAGCTAAGCAGATGCAATTTAACCAAATTGGAAGCAATACAAGCTAGACATCTGGCTGGAGTGGTGAGCATGATCATTGAGGACCTGAGAGCCTAGTAGGAGGCGGTTTGCTTCGCCACCATCGTGGCTTTTTAGTTGGCTTCCAGGTGATGCCTATCTATGTTGGGCTTGTCACTGGCTCGGCCGAAGGCCTCGACTAGCTATTTGTCTTCCGTGCTCCAGGATGGTGGTTCATGTAAAAAATATCGTTCCTTATCTTAATAAAGACCGACTTCAGCCTTTCGAATACAAGCTAGACACCATATGCAACATGCAACCACATATGACACTGCGAAGTTAAAGCAAGCACCTGGGATGGTGGTTCATGGCGAGCGAGATCATCAACTCTTGAGCTATGTTTACCGTCTCCATCTATTGAACATGCAACCTTTAAAGTGTCGAGACGTGTCTTGCCTGCCAACGAAGAAAATAGGAGCGACTTATCTCTTCTATTTCATGCTTCTGTCAATAGTGTGGCAGTCTAAAATGGCCATGCATAAAAAACAATCGTGAGAATATGAGTGAAGTGTGTGCAGAACTAGTGCACTGTAAAAGTAGCAGATAGCAGGTGGCTGAAAAATAAATGACCGGGGACATATGATAGCTCTAGAACATTGAATGGCAAACAAAATTAGATTCTACTCCGTATGATTTTGTAATATATGGGCATAGGGATGGCTGGGAAATGCAGGTACTCCTCCAGCACACCACCACATGTGGTCCTATCAAAATAATAGTCGACTGAAAATAAATAGGTTAGTCGATTTTTTTATGAACCGTCTGATCTACAAGGAACGGGCAGATGGTCTTCGTCTACCTCCCACCAGTCACTGTTGACGATCTCTCTCGAACCGCCAGCGACCACCAGCCTAGCCCCTGCCTCCATCGCCCCGCCCTCCCCTCGACCTCACACCGCCGCCGTGCTTGGAAGCGCCCCCAGCCATGCATTCAAGCCTGGCCGACCTCCAGATCGGGCGCCAGCAGCTCCTAGGCCCCACAAACCCCTAAGATAAACACCGAGGCACTACTTCCCCGGCATAATAGGTGGACTAGCGCCTGTTACGCTAGGGAATGCTTCCTTTAATTGGGAATCAACTGACCTGGAATTGAAATACAGGGGGCGACAGACCTCTAGCTAAGGTGAAATAGTATACGAGGAGAAACCTTGTGCATCACGAGTTACTAGGAACATCTAGTATTAGGAAGATGAGGTCAACTATTGTCTTCTGTGGGATGAATACCGTGCAAGCAGACACGTAAGATTTTCACGAATAAGGGAAGATGAGTACTATTTTCGGTTGCCAGCGATGTGTCCTCCTGATGTCACGGCGATTTTCTTCATTTTACCGGGGGAACCGATGTTTTGGAGGAGGGTGCAGCCTTGGAGGAACCCATGTCCAAATTGTTGATTGTGCTGCGGTGCCCATCTATCGGCGGCGGGGAAGCAGATCCAAGGCGGCGAAGGACAACATAGCGGGAACAACTCCAGTGCGGTGGACGGTGGCGACATTGGAGCAGCAAAGGTGAGGCGCAGGATGGCGTGGTTAAACTGGCTCGGGTACGGTGCACGTCGGCATCCTGGAGGCAGCTCGGCCTTGGCTTCAATTACTAGCAGTGGAGGGTGTTGCGGTTGCGGTTGCCGTGGATGACGACGTCGGGGTATCAGCTTCGGCGTGATGGAGGAGGGCAGCGGTTGATGGGTGGGATGGGGTGGCAGACGGAGGACGTCGGGGTTTTGCAGCTGGTGGAGAGGTAGTTTTGGCACCCACGGAGTATGAATGGGGAATCAGACAGGGGGGAGCTAAGGGTAACCATGTTTCGGTCTGGGACGCGCTTGTTTTTGGTTTTTTTGAACTGATGCGACGCGCTTGTTTGAAATTTGGGGAAAGTACAAACTCCCCCCCCCCCCCCTTAAATTTTGGACCTAATGTGGATCGGGTGTCAGGGGGGATGAACCCCGGTCAGGCAACGAAACCCGGATCCTTTTCAAAAACATCGGGGCTAGCATCGCCCCTCAATCCGGCTCGCACTTGGCCGAGTTCGCAAGTCCCTCAACCCGGCCTAACTCATCAACCTGGCCCAGACGACTAGCGCAAGCCGGCCGAGCCCGGCAAAGCCAAGACTTCTCGAGCAAGCCAACTCCCGTGTGGCGTGTTCCTCAACCTGGCCACGGGTCAACTCCCGTCCCATCCACGGTGTGCGACGCGACAAGTCCCCGTAAAGGGATGAGCGATGCCACAGTGTCCCGCCAACTCCTCTGATCAGCAGGGGCGTGGCAATAGTGCCCCACCTACCCCGCTGCTCGAGGCCGACGTGGCTATAGTGCACCCATTGTCACTGCTGACGCAAGCCGACGGTGACCGGGCAGTGCGCTACCGTAGCCGAGTCGACCCGGCCACTCCGTGACGATCGACAAGACGGAGAACAGTGCTCCCTGGCGCATGGGGCCTGCGCCCGGAGAACCCGTCAAGCCCTGGCACTCGGCGGGCCCCAGCGCCGCCTTCCCAGACGATGACATCCCGGCCCCACGGCCTTGTAAATTTACCATTCTAACCCAGGGGGGTTGACTTATAACCCCCCCCCCTAGGAGCCCTCCATGTACACGGGCAGCCACCATAAGCATCACACGATCATACGATCAGTAGAGCACACACATAAGGAGAAGGAGCGGCCTATGCTTTGGCCTGTATTCCTTCCTCCTCGAAACAGCTCTAGGAGCAAGCTTGCAACATCCACATAAAAACCACACTCGGCAGGACTAGGGGTGTATCTCTCCGGAGAGCCCCGAACCTGGGTATGTCTTGCGTCCCTTACTCGCTCATACGAGTCATACCGACCTCGCCTCTGGAGCCCACCGGTGCCCTCGAGCCTCCTCCTCTCTTTAGTCATCCTTTGGCATCTGTCGTGCGCCCACCACGACAGTTTGCACCCACCATGGGGCAGCTCGAGGTCCCGGCCGGAGACATGTTCCAGACGGGGCTCCTCTCCGACTCCGACAGTTGGCGCCAACGCGCCCAACCCGTTGCGCCATGATGCAGAGCCTCCACGGTCCCATCGCCACCGACGTCGATGCCACTAACGCTGCGGAGACCCTGGCTCGGCTTGAGGAAGATCGCCAGTGCCTCCTGGACCTGTCCGAGATGCTCGCTGCCGTGTAGTGCCGTTTGGACTCTGCTCAGTGGGAGTGCGATGACGCGTACAGCTTCACGCCTACCGCCGTCGCGCCAAGCCGGGTCACCAATGTGCGGGCCCAGGGCGACGCCATCGGCCGCTGCCTCGGCGCAATCCCGCCTGTCTATGAAACCGCCGTGAAGAATATGCGTGCCACGCAAGCAGCCGCAGTCGGCCTGGAGCAGCTGTATGGTGAGGAGCTGAAAGACTGCCTGCAACACGTGAACGAGCTTCTTGGTGCCGCGAACACGCAGTAGGACCGCCTCAACTGCCTCAACAAGCCAGCGGGATCCGTCTCGCGCCACACCAACAACCCCTAGCAGCAGAACACGTCATCTTCGCCACCCGGCGAAGCTCATTCCGGCCGCACCCGGACCCGGCGCAAGCATGCTCCGGCGACCACCGGCGGCTTGGGCGACGAGCCTGCTCTGGAAGACCGGCGCCAGCAAGATCCTCCCCCGCAAACCGACCGTTGCGTTTGTCCGGCTTCTGCCGACCCAGCTCCCCGCAGCCCGGTCATGAGCCGGCTGGGCCCATGTGCCATTGATGACACCGACGCTCGTCAGCGACTTAACTGACTTGCCCTCTCCTTGGAGCTGGAGGAGGACAACGCGGATGGGGCGGCTTGTTTCGGTCCATACATCTGTGAGGAGCCCTTCCGCAAAGGGTTCACGCTCCCCCGCAACACCCCCAAGTACAAGGGCACCGTCAAGTCGGAGGACCGGCTCATCGACTACACCACCGCCATCAGCATCGCAGGCGGCAATCGCCACCTCACCGTATGCTACAGCCCGCTCATGCTCCAGGGCTTAGCCCGCATGTTGTTGAATAGCCTGCTAGCCGGCGGCATCAACGCATGTGTCGACTTCGAGCAGGCCTTCGTGCGCAACTTCACCAACACCTACAAGCGTCCAGGCCGCCCCAGTCAGCTCGCCATGTGCGTACACGGGCCGACGAAGACCGGCCGTGAGTATCTCGTGCACTGGACCGAGCTCCGGAACAGCTGCGAGGGTGTCCATGAGGTCCAAGCCATCCAGTATTTCGTCAGCGGTTGCCGAGATGGCACCCTCCTCGAGCACAAGCTCCCGTGTTCTGAGCCAGCCACCATGGCCGCGCTCATGGTGATGGCGGACAAGTACGCCAACCCCGGCTCCGCCATGAAAATCCAGGTGGCGCTGGACTAAGCCGGCAAGGCGAAGCCTGTACCACCTCCCAAGCTGGTTGGCGATAGCAGCCGCCAGTAGAACAACCAGCAGAACAAAAAGCACACGGCCGACCAGCCAGTCGAGCACTACGACAACCGCCTCGTCACGGCCGCCGAGCATGGCACCCACGGCTAAGCCGGCCGCCAAACGCTGGCAGACCGACAAGACGGCGTGGCAACCCGCCATGAGCATTGAGGAGATGCTCGATGTTCCCTGCAAGCACCGCATCGGCGTGAGGTCGTCCACGCACACGCTTGATACGTCTCCAACGTATCTATAATTTTTTATTGTTCCATGCTGTTATATTATCAATGTTGGATGTTTTATAATCATTTTATAGTCATTTTATATCATTTTTTGGTACTAACCTATTGACATAGTGCCAAGTGCCAGTTGCTGTTTTTTGCATGTTTATTACATCGCATGAAATCAATATCAGACGGAGTCCAAATGCAACAAAACTTCGCGGATTATGTTTGGACCAGAAGGAACATAATATGCCCTGGCTGCGCCTGGGGGGGGGGTGCTCCGAGGAGAGCACAACCCACCAGGGCGCGCCAGGAGGCCCAGGCGCGCCCTGGTGGGTTGTGCCCACCTCGGGTGCCCCCCCGGACCGCCTCTTTGCTCTATTTACCCCAAATTCCCAAAACCCTAGGGGATTCGGCGAAATATTGATCCAGTCGCCGCAGAGTCCAGAACCACCAGATCCAATCTAGACACCATCTCGGATGGGGTTCACTACCTCCATTGGTGCCTCTCTGATGATGCGTGATTAGTTCTTTGTAGAACTTCGGCTCCGTAGTTAGTAGCTAGATGGCTTCCTCTCTCTCTCTCGCTGAGTTCTCAATACAATGGTCTCTTGGAGATCCATGTGATGTAACTCTTTTGCGGTGTGTTTGTTGGGATCGATGACCTTTCAGTTTATGATCAGATCTATCTTTTTGTATCCATGAAATTTATTTGAGTTTCTTTGATCCCTTATATGCATGATTGCTTATAGCCTCATATTTCTTCTCTGATACTTGGGTTTTGTTTGGCCAACTTTATCTATTTATCTTGCAATGGGAAGAGGTGCTTTGTAGTGGGTTCGATCTTACGGTGCTTGATCCCAGTGACAGAAGGGGAACCGACACATATGTATCGTTGCTACTAAGGATAAAACGATGGGGTCTATCTCTACATAGATCTTGTCGACATCATGTCATCATTCTTATTGCATTACTCCATTTCTCCATGAACTTAATACACTAGATGCATGGTGGATAGCGGTCGATGTGTGGAGTAATAGTAGTAGATGCAGGAAGGAGTCGGTCTACTAATCTTGGACGTGATACCTATATAATGATCATTGCCTGGATATCATCATGATTATTTGAAGTTCTATCAATTGCCAACAGTAATTTTTTACCCACCGTTTGCTGTTTTTCTCGAGAGAAGCCACTAGTGAAACCTACGGCCCCCGGGTCTCTTTCTCATATATTTGCCTTTTCGATCTACTTTTCATTTGAATTTATTTTCAGATCTATTAAAACAAAAATACAAAAATACCTTGCTATGTTTTGTTCTCATTTATTTTATTTGGCGTTTGATCTATCAATCTACTACAACTTATCTCACGTCCGTTTACCTATCTTGAGGCGCCGTACCCGAAAGGGACTGACAACCCCTTTTACATGTCGGGTTGCGAGGATTTGTTATCTGTGTGCAGGGAGTATTTACTTGTGTTGCTTGGTTCTCCTACTAGTTCGATAGCCTTGGTTTCATATCTGAGAGAAATACCTACCGCCGTTGTCCTGCATCATCCCTTCCTCTTTGGGAAAATATCGACGTAGCTTCAAGCGACATCTAAAGGAATTTCTGACGCCGTTGCTGGGGAGGATCTTCAACATATACCAGGTTCCTAATAACAAATCTCATCTCCTCACAATTTACATTATTTTCCATTTGCCACTCGTTTTCCTCTCCCCCACTTCACAAAAATTTGCCATTTTATCCGCTCCTCTTTTTTCGTTTGTCGTATTCTTGCCGGATCTGTTTTTGTGTGCAATCTTGTTTGCCGTTATTATCCTTATGGATAGTTCTTCCTCTATTGTTTGCACTCCCGAGAATGAGGTTCTCAACTTTAAACAAAGGGGAGGAGAAAGTTTAAAGGATGCTTGGTATAGGATTTGCAATGCTCATAATAGATCTATTCGTAAGCAATTTACCATTGTTCTTCTTCGTTGTTTCTATGTTGGCATCACCACTTGGTATAGATTCGTCCTTGATACGATTACCGGTGGAAATTTCTTGATGTGTCCTTCTCTTGATGCTTTTAATGCTATGGGAAATTTAGTGGGCTCACCACCTCTCATGATCAATGAAACAACTTTGACTCTTGAGAATGTTATGGAAAGACTAGATGCTATTTAAAAGAAAATGCTCATTGAAGATCATATGGAAATTATAGATAAAAAGATACATAATCTTGCCACCAAGATTGGGTCAAACGCGGGAGAAAATTTTGAAGTTGTTAAAAGAAAAGGGTACCGTAATCGATGAAAGGATAGAAGAAAGCCCGTCTCGGATCGATAAACTAGAATAAATCTTTAGTAATCTAAGAACGGCTTTCACATCCGCTAAAACTATCAAAAAAACTCCCGTAAAGATTGGCAAAGTTACTCAAGTTACCAAGAACAAGGGTGCAACTTCTAGTAATAGTAATAAAGAAGATCTTAAGATGATTAGTATTCACCCGGATTTTGTTGAAGTGATAAGAGATCCTTTTTGCAAGAATGAAATCTTTAAATTAATTCCTAGGAGTGTTGTTATTGAAGATATTTATGCTAAATATTTGAAGGATTCTAAGTGTTTGATTGAAGAGTTGGACAAGGATGACAAAACTTAGATCCTTGTTTAATGCCTAGCTAAGGGCATAAAACTATAGCGCTTGTTGGGAGGCAACGCAATGAATAATATTTATTTTTGCTTTTTTGCTTTCTGTTCTTGAGTGTTTACACAATTATGCTTCTGTTATGATTGTGTTTTTTGTGTTTTAATTAGTGTTTGTGCCAAGTAGAACCTATAGGATCTTCTTGGGTGATAGTTGTTTGATCTTGCTGAAAAACAGAAACTTTTGCGCTCATGAAAAAAATTCTCATTTTTTTACCAGAGCGTGATAATATTCCAATTGTTTTTTTAAGAAGATTAATATACAAATTGCACAGGTCGTCCTATTTTTTCAGAATTTTTGGAGCTCCAGAAGTTTTCGAAATAGTCGGATTACTACAGACTGTTCTCTTTTGACAGATTCTGTTTTCTTTGCGTTGTGTGCTTATTTTGATGGCTCTATGGTTTTATTTGACGAGTTTTTGCCATACAAAAAGTTCGAATACAGTAGATATAATGCAAAAAAATATGAATTGGTTTGGTACAGTACTTATAATAGTGATTTGCTTTCTTTACTAACGGATCTCATGAAGGTTTTGTTGAGATTTGTGTGATTGAAGTTTTCAAGTTTTGGGTTATCTTACGATGGATGAAGGAATAAGGAGTAGAAGTGCCTAAGCTTGGGGATGCCCCGGCATCCCAAGCTATTATCCAAAAATGAGCAACCAACTAAGCTTGGGGATGCCCCCGAGTGGCATCCCCTCTTTCTTCTAACGACCATCAGTATTTTACTCGAAGCTATATTTTTATTCGTCACATACTATGTGTTTTGCATGGAGCGTCTTGTATGATATGAGTTTTTTCTTCTTTTATTTTGTGTTTTAAGTCTTGATCCCTTGCTGGACACACCTATTTGAGAGAGCCAAAATTATGTCATGACTTGTTAGAATCGCTCTCTTTGCTTCACTTAAATTTTTATGAGCTATGGACGTGCTCTAGTGCTTCACTTATATCTTTTTGAGCACGGTGTGCTTTAGTATTTTTGAAGAAATGCTCTCTTTCTTCACTTAGATTTATTTGAGAGTTAGTAAAATTTTCAAGAAATTCTCTCTTGCTTCACTTAAATTAGTTTGAGAGAAAGAAATAAATATTATGCTCATGATCTTCACTTATATTTGTTTGAGCTTATGAAAAGCAACACATGAAAATTAGTCCCAAAGTGATAGATATCCAAGAAGGATATAATGAAAACTTTCATGAAGATCATTGGACAAAATAAACTTGATTCTTAGTAATAGTTTTGAGATATGATGATGTGATATTTGAGTTAGGTTGATGAATAATTATGCTTTAGTAAGAATATTGGTGTTAAGGTTTTTGATTCCCTATGCAAGCACGAAAGTCAATAATTATGCAATGAAATTATATCCTGCCTGTGGTGCATTATTAGGTGATAATTATGCTTAATGCTTGCTTTTATGAGATTATTCGTTTCTTGGTTGGTCGGTTCTCAATCTTTTGCTAGCCTTCATTTTGCACTAAGTATGATCTCTACTTGTGCATCCAAAATACTTTAAACCAGTTTTGCCACATGAGTCTACTATATCTACCTATATGCGGTATTCTTTGGCCGTTCAAAGAAAATTTGTATGTGCCATCTCTAATTTTTAAAATAAACTTCTCTTTTGTGTGTTTGTTTCGCTCGTGGAGCGGTGAGGGGAGGCTAATATTTTCCATGCTTGATGTGTTATTCTCACGATGAGTGTTTATTCACTTGTCATTGCACGAGAGTAAGGCAAAGGTTTTAGGGATGCCCAGTCCCGGAATGAAAAAAAAATGAATTTACTTTATGTTGTCAAATAATAAATTCCTTGTAAAGTGTTAGTATGGGAGGCACCCGTGGATACGGTTAGCCATGGAAAGTGAAAGTATGGTGGAAAAAGGAATAAACTTTATTTTGTGTTTGGGAACCGCCTAAGATATATCTAGCATGGAAAGTGCTGGGAACTCTAAGTCGTTTTCGTTGGTGGGATGGATACATTGTAACAGCCTGGCTTTTGGCCCTTTTCTTTTTCTTTTGATTTATTTGGTTTTTGGTCTGTTTTTCTTTTAGGAGTGGTTTTGTGGCTTTGTCACTTGGGAAATCAACCTCATTCCCCTCCCATGTGGCTCATCATTCTCAAAACTTTCCCAAGATCATTCCATTTCCATTCTAGCCCAAACCCTAAGATTCTTTTCTCAGGAATATTCCTTTTTTCTATTAAAGTAATAACCCTGTCTGCCCTAGGTTGTGAAGCAACCTATATTTCTGTCACTCCCAAAAATCGCAATTAATTCTCATAATTTCTTTGGGTCATATGTTGCTCAAATATGCCCAAACTTTCCTGTCCTAGCCCAATAATAATTCCCCAATAATTATTCTTCATTTCTGTCGAGTGTGGCTTTCTGTGAAGGAAGTGCCATCTATCCTTTCCTGATTGCTCCCAAACCTTTTGGGCATTCCCTTATGTTCAAATCATTGCCTCATGACAAAATTAAACTTTATTTGCCTAGCCAATCTTCTTCAACAATTTTTCAAACTTTCTGTCAGACAAAAGGCATTGTGAAGGAAGTACTAGCTAGGAGTTTCCAAATGAGTTTAAATTTTGCACACTCCTTAATGTGCTCATATCATCACACTCCTCCAAATTTCAGCCCCATCCAATCATCTATGTGAGCATAGGGTCAAATATTTGATTTTGTAAATATTTTCAGGTTGTGAAGCAAGTATATTTTATGTTGCTTCATTAATTCTAAGAAATTACCAGATTGTGCTCCTGCCCTTATAACATCTCTCCACCAAATTTGGTACCAATTCATCAAGCCAACATTTCTCTAGGATCTTTGCAAGTTTCTGGACAGAGAGAATAGCTGTGAAGGAAGTACCATTTTGGTGAATCCAATTGGTATGAAATTTTTACGACACCTTTATCTGTCCAAATCACTAAGCCTTGCGAAATTTGAGCTCAAGTGGCCACACCATTTGAGTGCATCATCTTGATCCATTTTCTGGACCATCTGGGTCAGTTGCAAAGCATCTATGTTAAACCTTGATCCAAATCTTCTCAAAGTTAACAAGATTATAGTCCTTTCTAAGCTGATCACCCCACACAAACTCTTTGGCTCCAATAAAGTTCTTGTTGATCACCAGTGCACGACCAAGTTTACTGCAGTAAACTTCAGACTATGATTACCATTTAACCATAGCACCCCAGATCCAGCCATGGTCTCATAAATGCTCTATCTTGGAAGGACTATCAACTAGACAATGTTTTGGGAGTTGTAGAGCATTGAATGCCCCGGTTCACGTGGTGACTATGATGATGGCGTGCCTGTGCATGTGCTCTATGCGTAGTGGCCGCGTCCAGGGCTCCGTTTCTGCTTCGTCCGCTCCCCACTCGTCGTCTTCACGTGCGTGAGCATATCCCTTGGCTTCTCCTCATCGTCGCCGTTCCCCTGGACCCCTCTCCCCCTCCGTCCGGTTCCTCACCGACGCAAGCCGCCGCGCGCCCACGGGCGAACAGTGGCGGTTTGGCTCGGAGCTCGCCGTCTTCTTCCTCCCTGCGCTCCCTTGGCCACCTCTTCCCCGTGAGCTCTCCCTCATGTTCCCTCTCGTCACCTAACTCCAAGCTCATGCGTGTGCACACGCGTCCGCGGCGACGACAGCACGGCACACCCCTCCCCCGCCTATATAAGGCCACCCCAACCCCGTCTTGCTTCACCACTGGCCTCCTGCACCTCCTCTAGCCTCCCCTGACCACTTCCCGAGCTCGAGCCGCCATCCACGACCACCATTGCCGCCAGCCTTCTTCACCTAAATTTGCATGAGCCGAGCCCTCCCTCTCCTCATAGCCACTATGAAAGCACCACCTAGTCCCCGGCGGTCCTCCCCATCTAGTTCGTTCATCGCCGGAGCCCACATCGCCGCGTGCCCCATCTTGGCCGAAGACCACGCCCCGGGTGCTCCTTGTTGTCGCTGCTACAGCGCTCCCCGACATGAGTGCAACCCCTGGATGGGTGCGGGCCTCTGTCCCGAGACCACCGGTATCCTCTCCCTGGCCGGAGATGGCCAGAGCAGCCGTGCCCGGCGACGGCAACACCCCTGCCCTGCGTCCTGTTGAGGAGAGGAGGAGCAGACGTGGGGAAAGAAGAAGGAGGCGTGGGAGGAGAAAGAAGATGTGGCGGTCCCCATGTGTCATCGACCAAGCGCCCGGCCCCGCCACTGCCACGGTGGATAAGTGGAAGCACATCCACGAGGACGCGTTTTCCCGTTCGGAAGGTGTATTTCGGTGCGGCTTAAGCCATGATGCGCTTTCCTTTCTGGAAAGCGTATTCAGCCAAATACATTTTCTGTTTTTCCACTCAGGGGCCTGTTTATGAAGATTTTCTTACAAATAAGTCCTTGGCAGAAAAACAATTGTATTTGTTTGCCCGTAGCTCCAAATCAGGTGAATCCAAAGCCCACTTCTTTGTTTCGTTGAGCCCGTTCTGATAGAGTCATTTTCACCATGTTTTTACATTCCTAAAATGACCATTATGCCCTTGCCCTTATTCAGCCCCCTCCGAGAGAGAAATATTTCTAGCAATTCATTCCGCGAGCTTCTCGCACTTTCTCCCGGTGATTTCTTCCACCCCAAGCAATCCACACCCTCCATTTGCATGATTGAAATGCAGTGTTACGGCTTATTTATTTGAACTTGTTTAAAATATTGCATTAGCTATGTATGATTTGTTCATGGAATTTCTTGGAGTATTGTTTTGATCTTGCTATTGCCATGATATTGCTTGGAGTATTAGGATGATTATGTTGCATTTTATGTGGATGACATGTGCCTTTGGATTCTTAGTGGCTATTATGATTATTTTCATGATGGTATCTGGTATTATTTTGGAGTATTGCTTTGAATATCATGTTGCATTTGGATTATTAGTGGCTAGTGTTATTTTCATCATGATGCTAGATGATATTATGTTTTGGAGTATGATGTTGCAGATGATGCTTGCATGTGGATCATAGTTGGATAGTTAGTTCTTAATATTTGATTAGTAGTATTATCGTTCTTGGATTCATCATGATAGTAGTGTTATGCTGTCCTCGGAGTATTTTGGTAAGACGATATTAAGCTTTGGATCATTTGTTGGATATTGCTATGACTTGGATTATAGGTTGATAGATGATATCGGGGTATCAGTTAATACTGTTATATTTTGGGGATAAATTCCGTGATTAAGTTGGTCAGGTGCCACTGAAACAGAATTTTTCCAGTGCAACTACATTCGCCTTTATGGGAAGGCCCTAATGCGGTCTATTGTCATGTCTCTCGCCGGTGCCTCCAATGAGGGAAGCTTATACGCGTGTGGTACCCTGGCCCGGTAAGCAGACATAACCTTGTGTGCCCGTAGTTGTTGTTAGGAGCCTTTTTGTCCCCGTTTGGGACCGTTTTTGTTTTGCCACGACGGTGGCCACCTAGGACTAAACCCAAAAGGGGTGTTGGTCGGAGCGGCCGGGAGAGTGTCATGGAAGTAGATTTGTTTCGTTAGAACATCATTGGTCAACCCGAATGGGAGCACAAGGCCATGGGTTCTATGGTGTGGGTAAAGTGCGCTACCTCTGTAGAGTGTGTGTGTTTAATCTATCGATAGCCGCGTCCTCGGTCATGGGCACAAGTTCGTACTATGTCACACCATTCGATCAACACTCACATGACAGAATGACTTATAGGCAATTTATATGTTGATACATATTGAGCAGTATAGTTTGGCAGGATGTTGATGATGATGTTGGTATGATCTCGAGGATGATTATCCAGTTTGTGATGTGTTCACGAGGTGATCATGTGGATGTTCCATTTGTGATCTATGAATGATCACCGTTTGGTTACGAGGTAACTCGTTGAACCTAGTGTGGTTCCGTTTGTGATCCGTGAATGATCACTGTTTGTTACGAGGTAACCCGTTGAACCAAGTGTGGTTCCGTTTGTGATCCGTGAATGATCACCGTTTAGTTTTGATTATGAGGTGATCGAAATGGTATATTGCTTGGCCGGTTAGTCAAGAGTGAGATGGTTATTGGCATTGAGATGTTGGTTTATCAGTATGATAGTAGTTTCATACCATTCTTAGTAGTTGCTTCATCATAATAGTTGTTAATTTAATTAACCTGTTAAATGCTATGTGATTGTCTTGCCTTGATGTTTATGGTTATTGTGAGCTTGCAAGTACTTTCAATGTACTGACCTGGCGTGTCATGCCAGATCGCAGGTGATGCCGTGATTGCTTGATTGTTTGTCGATGTGTCCGTTCGTGCGAGCTAGATCGTGTCCCAGCCAAAGTCCCTACGGAGTGGAGTTCACCACTTTCATCGTTGTTCCGCTGCTAGCATAGAGCAAGTGTATTATCGCAGGCGTAGTGTCGCCGTGCTGATGTGCTTCTTTGTAACATCAGACCCTTGTATTATTATTCTTGTAATAAGAGCATATTTGTTCTATGTCAAGCAGTGTTGTATTCTAGAGACTTCTCCTCGATCTCTGGGGCTGCAATACGGGGTGTTCCGGTTTCTCCGAGCCGGGGTGCCACATACACCTCCCAAAATGTTTTTATCTCTAAGTTTTCCGCTTTGAGCTCTGGCACCTCTACAAATCACTACCTCCCTCTGCGAAGGGCCTTTCTTTTTTACTTTATGCATTTTTGAATTTTTGAATTTGAGTCTTCATCTTCTCTTATGAAAGCACCAACTAGGAGGCAATATGATCGTACTTGAGTATTAGGTGTAGCTAATATGCGAGTGTGTTTCATGAATGGATCAATGGTTGAGCATGATGGGCTCTAGATAACTTATTTTAGCACTGCTATTTTGAAAGACATGGTTGCTTGCTGCTATGCTTGAGTATTTAAATTATCATATCAAAACTAGACTATTGCTTTGAATCGCATAAAAGTCCAAATGTCCATGCTATAAAGAAAAGAATATGATATGACATGTTAGGCAGCATTCCGCATCAAAAATTCTGTTTTTATCACTTCCTTACTCGAGGACGAGTAGGAGTTAAGCTTGGGGATGCTGATACGTCTCCAACGTATCTATAATTTTTGATTGTACCATGTTGTTATATTATCAATCTTGGATGTTTTATAATCATTTAATAGTCATTTTATATCATTTTTTGGTACTAACCTATTGACATAGTGCCAAGTGCCAGTTGGTGTTTTCTTCATGTTTTTTACATCGCAGGAAATCAATATCAGATGGAGTCCAAATGCAACAAAACTTGACGGAGATTTTTTTTGGACCAGAAGGAACATAATGGGCCCTGGCTGCGCCTGGGGGGGTGCTCCGAGGAGAGCACAACCCACCAGGGCGCACCAGGAGGCCCTGGTGGGTTGTGCCCACCTCGGGTGCCCCCCGGACCGCCTCTTTGCGCTATAAATATCCCTATATTCCCAAACCCCTAGGGGAGTCGACAAAATATTGATCCAACTGCCGCAGAGTCCAGAACCACTAGATCCAATCTAGACACCATCTCAGATGGGGATCACCACCTCCATTGGCGCCTCTCCGATGATGCGTGAGTAGTTCTTTGTAGACCTTTGGGTTCGTAGTTAGTAGCTAGATGGCTTCCTCTCTCTCTCTCTCGCTGAATTCTCAATACAATGGTCTCTTGGAGATCCATATGATGTAACTCTTTTACGGTGTGTTTGTTGGGATCGATGAACTTTGAGTTTATGATCAGATCTCTCTTTTTATATCCATGGAAGTTATTTGAGTTTCTTTGATCTCTTATATGCATGATTGCTTATAGCCTCATATTTCTTCTCCGATATTTGGGTGTTGTTTGGCCAACTTGATCTATTTATCTTGCAATGGGAAGAGGTGCTTTGTAGTGGGTTCGATCTTACGGTGTTTGATCCCAATGACAGAAGGGGAACCAGCACGTATGTATCGTTGCTGATAAGGATAAAATGATGGGGTCTATCTCTACGTAGATAGATCTTTTCTACATCATGTCATCGTTCTTATTGCATGTGACAGCCTGGATTTTTCCTTCTCTCTTTTTCCGGACTTCATTTGCCCTTGCTTTGAAATTTGGTTTTTGAATCAACTCAAATGGACTTGAACACTTGGGCTTGTCCTTGATTTTCACCCAAGTGACCCCTCCATCTCTCATTCAACTTTCTTTCTCTGAAAATTCCCAAAATAGCCCAAAGAATAATATTCAAAATCCTTTCTGAAAATCAATTCAGAAACTTGTGCTCCAAAGCAACCCTCATTTTTCTTGCTTCCAAAAATATGAGAAAATTCCCAGATATTCTTTGAACCTTGGCCCACCTCCCTGATGTAACGACCAAGCCTCGAAGGATTTGAGTCTCTATGCTTACCGTGCTAGTCCCTGGATCGAACTCGCTAGCACACACATATAGATGAATACCAGAATAGCAAGTGCATCATTTATTACAATGTATGATCCAGAATGTATAAAATAAAACAATCTGCATAGCACACGGCTAGCTTTATTCAATCAAACAACGGAAAGTTGCAGAAAATAATGATGAGTCCCATCATAGCCCACTGGCGATGCTGAGTGCAGACTCGCGACCCTAACGATACCTTACTCTTCGTCTGAATATCCTGCAACATGAGACATTGCAGCCATATAGGTCAAAACTTTGAATGTATTGGCAAGTTACATAGGAGTAATAATAAAGCAATCCTACATGTATATGCATAGTACAACAAAAGGAAGGCTTGAGGGTTTATTTTTGCAGAAAGCTGATTTTATCCTAATAACTACCTAATAGTCAAATTTTTATTTAGTTCTTTTATTACTACAATTATATACACAAGGTTGAGTTGGCAAAATCAACTCCAACCTACCCATTATTAAGTTGCCCATAAATATTATTAAGTGTCACATCTATCAAGATCATCCAACAACTGTAATGGCATAGTCGCTCAAATTTATCCATAATCGGGGACACGGCTAATCATCATTATTTTTTAATACTCTGCAGAGTTCTGCACACTTTAGCCACTAGACTCAACCCGAAGATTGAGACAAAGTCTTTCAGAGCAGTCACCTCCACCCCGCCAGTCGGTACACCTACTCATATCTACATCTGCTAGCTTACCTGGGCGAGGATCCCACAACCTACTCAACTAAGCCAGAGCCCATTTAGCTAGTGGTTGCGCATGGAAGGTACTAGTCACTAAGTCTGTCTGATCTTTTTGAGCCTGGGCGGCCGTCCACTTACTTTCAGAGGGTATAAACCATGATGTTCTTGAAACCACCCATCAATACCAATTCCGCCCAGAGGTGAATTAGGTCCTTAATTACTCCCTCCGTCCGGAAATACTTGTCGGAGAATGGATGTATCTAAACGTATTTTAGTTCTAAATACATTCATTTTTATATATTTCTCCGACAAGTATTTATGGACGGAGGATTACTCAATTTGTATATATATATATATATATATATATATATATATATATATATATATATATATATATATATATATATAATCCTCACAAGCTCAATGAATAAATGAACCACCCGTTTACAAAGCATAGCAAACTACAACTACCACGATTTGCAATGACGGGAAGATAGCTCGACAGCATAGCAAAATAATATAGTAATCCTATACATGCATATATTCATAGTGTGATATAACTACATGCATAGAAAACAATTGGTAAAGGATGATCAACATGTAACTTGCCTTGTTTCTGGTTCAGAAAGTCACACTCCTGACAATAGTTCGCATCGCACTCCGGACAATCTACACGTTTCACAGAATACAACAAATCAATCACCGAAACACGAATAAAACCAAAACAAAACCAAAAGCAAGAAAACCATTTTAAAACTCAACAACAGAAGCTTAACAACACCTAAATTTCACTACGTTCACAAAGCAAAAAAGAATCACTCGATTCCGATAAACGGTTTGAAAGTTACACCCTCCGGAAGGTTTATTTCAAATTTGAATGAATTCAAATTTAAACAGTGCAAACATGATTTTGGTAATGTGATAAAGTGCTGAATTTTGTGAGTGCATAGGAAAAAGAATCACCTAATTTGGATATGTAGACTAAAAGATATAGCTAGTTGAATTTTGGATGAAAAGCTGTGAAAAACAAAAAGAAACAGAAATCTCCTGGGCATTGTAGCAACTCATGTGCTTGTCCTGTAGCGAACTGCCACGTGGCGACATGTGATTTGCTGGAGGCGTGTGCTCACCAGAAGACAAAAGAAGCGGCGGCGGCGGTCAGGCGTTGGCGGCGACGCTCCTCCGGTGGGTCTCCGGCAAAGGCGAGGGGTTGGGCGGGTGCGGCGGTGAGTGGCGGAGGTGGTGGTGGTGTTCAACAGCGGCGAAGCTCCCTCAGTAGGCGGCGGCGATGTGAACCGCGGGTGTGGTTTCGAGCAGCGGAGGTGGTGGTGATGTTGAACGGCGACAAGGCTCCCTCTGCTTGCTGCGGTGGTGGGGCGAACTCTGGCGTGCTCTGGTGCTTCGGCTCGGCGATCTGCAGGTCACCCCGATTGGTCAAACAAGTGCGGGTTCGAGTGGGGTTCCGAGGGGAACAAGTGGCGCGGCTGGGCGTGCTCTTATGGCGACGGAAACGACTGGCGATGGCACCGGACTTCGGGCTCGATGGCGAGATCCGTTTTCGCCCAACAGCGCGTGCGGCAACAAAGAGGATCGGGACAAGAGCTGCGAGGTCTCCGCTACGGGTTTTGCTCGGCGCACTCGAGGTGGACCAGGGGCGCGGGGTGAACCGGCTCGGCCTCCGCATGCGTGCGTGTGTGCGGCGCGCGGTGTCCGGCTCGGCGGAGGGGACGAACAGGGGCGCGGGATGGGTGCAAGCGAGCAGGCGCATTGCCGCTAGGTATAGCGGGTTATGCTATTACAAGACTGGGCCGTGGTCTTTGCTGCTCACTGGGTCATGGCGTGTGTGCCTGTTATTGGCTGGCTCTATTTTTTAAAACAAAAACTAGAGCAGTAGAACAAAAGTAAAAACAACATAATAAAACTACATAGACACATAGTAAAATATATAATACTAATATAAACTACAGGAACACTAGTTCCTTACCTAATGCAATTTTTTGAAAATTTATTTATATTCAATAGACCACACAAACAGTAACAAAACATTCAAATAAAATATTTTGGAGAATAAGAAAATTACCAAAACATAACATATGAACTGGAAATTATATTCTGGACATTATGAACATTTTTTAAAACAGGGGAGAAGTCATGTTATCTCCACTCCAATAAATTGCCTTTAGTTGCATAATGAAAAGAATATTGCAGAAGAGCAAATAATGCATGGAAAATATGATATGCATATATATATGATCTATTAACATCCAAATTTAAGAAAATTGGGATGTTACACCTGAGCAAAAATATTGCATACTTATTTGGAATATTTTTGCTACAGAAAATCATTTCTGTTCTGGCCTCAAAATCTAGTTTCTACAATAAGTGCATTTTCCTTGATATTTTGAGGCTGAATTTTCTTGAGCTTGGTTACCTTCCTAGATAAACCTTAAATCCAGAAGTTTAGCCCTAATCACCTTCTAGAAGGCCTCCAAACTTGGCGATCATGTTTCTGACCAGAAACTTGCCAACAAGCTCAAGTCTCATCCAGTCGGCCTAGCAGTGTGCCATCACCCTTCCTAGACCTAACACAGCACGGACAACACCCCAGACATGGTTTGGCAACAAGTGCGCGTCGTTTTGACCATGCCAGCACGGTGACCGCGTGTGGACACGGCTCTGTCAGCGCGCCCGACGCGCTCTGCGTCACGCCCGAGCGTTTGTGCATCGCGTGATCGATCCAGAGCTCGCCGACGACTGCCGCACCGCGCCACCACCTTGGCTTCTTCACCCTTGACCGCTCCCTGGTGCTCGCCTACACTGGAGACGCCGCAGCAAGCACGGGCACGTCATGGCCAAAAGCCACAGTGCACCCCGTGCCCCTGTCTTCTTCCTCCACCGCCTCCTATGCTCGTCTGCACCTTTGCACAGCTCCCGCGTGATCACTGAGCCCCTTCAGACCTTGTTGACGCCATTCATCATTGCTCGCCGGCTTCTAGAGAGCTCCGGCGGATCCACGTACCCCCTTCCCCTCCGGCTATGAATCCGAGCACCTCCCTCCGTTCTGAGCATCCCAAACCAACCACCAAACCTCCACAACGCAGTAGGATAGCCGTGGCCCGGCCGGGCAGGCCTTTGGCAGCCGTCCCCGACCCGAGCTCGCCTGCGGTCAACCACATCCCTCCACCCTGCTCCGGTTCCTCTCGAGCTTAAACAACCACTCAGGCGACTCCCTGAGGGTTCACTGGTGCCATCTGGACGCGCTGCAACCCCTAGGACCGCCCCAATCCGTCATCTTCTTCCTCTCCGGCGAGACACGACCGCAGCCGCAGCTCGCGACCTTAGTTGCGAGCTGCTCCAGCCACCTCTCGTCGAGCCATGGGTAAAGACAGGTGCGCCTCGACCCCCTTTATCATTCAATCCCATTGGATCGGGGCAAGGAGCCCTCCTCGCCGGCGTGAGCTCCCGCAAAGCCCCGCCGCGCTCTGTTTCTGTCTCTCTCCCCTCTTTGCTGACTAGTGGGGCCCGCTGTTAGCCTCTCCACTCGCGCCCGAAGCGGTACGAGTGGAGGCGTATTATGAGAATACGTCTTCGACGTCACCCCCCTGGTTTTCTGTTTATTCAAATTTTAATTCAAAATTTGACCAGTACTTTGACCAGCCATAGCTCCTAAACTACAAGTCCAAATGAGTTGATTTTTTTGCATTGTGTTTGTTTTGAAAAGTTCTAGCAGCACACCAAAGTTGAGATTTTTCCTTGCTGTCTAGAATTTCTGGTGATTTTCAGGGTGGTTCTTGATATTCTATTTTGCTGTTTTTAATTATTTTCAGAGGGAGAAGCTTGTCTTTAAGATCACCAGGAGGAGTTTGAACCTCCTCTGCACTAAGGCAAGCCACACCAACATTTGGATGGTGTCACTTCAATATCTATGATTTTTTCAACTTGAATATGAGTTATTTGCATGCATTTAAATTATTGAAATAAATATTGCTTAGTGCTAGTTATGTTGCCATGATTGAATTACTTTAGTATGGAACTGGTTGAATGCTTGAGCTAGTTTAAGTCAGTAGAAGAAACTTTCATTGAAGTGTTTATGCTTGCATGAATAATGATAGTTTAATTTTGTGATGAAATGATATTATTATTTTTGAGACAATTAAAATGATGAATGCTAATAACCAGTATAGTTGAACTAGTAAGTTTAGTTGATGAATAGTGCAAGTAAGATATTTTGTTGATGTTGATTTGTTGCTTTGAGGGATATGTTTTGCATGTTTAGTAGTTGCATGATCATGGCCTAGGATGACTCGAGTTATTTTATTTACAAGATTAACCCGATGTTAATCCAACTTGAACATAACGTTGATCGATTCATGGTGGCACTGAATCGGGTTTTTCCTAGTGCGACCACATTTACCTTTATGGCGAGGTCTTGATTCGGTCCATTGTCGTGCCTCTGGTCGGTACTTCCAACGAGGGAAGGTTATGGGCGTGTGGTACCCTGGCCCGGTAAGCAGACATAACCTTGTGTGCCCGTTTGTTGTTATGGTACCTTGTCCCCGTTTGGGACCATTTTTGCCATGACGGTGGCCGTTGATGCCTTTGGTAGGCACAGGGCCACCCATGACTTAGCCCAGTGGGGCATTGGTCGGAGTGGTCGGGAGAGTGTCATGGCAATGGGAGGGTTTCATCGGAATGCCGTTGGTCCACCCTAATGGGGTCACGAGGCCATGGATTCCGTTGTGTGGGTAAAGTGTGCTACCTTTGTAGAGTGTATTTGATCTATTGATAGTCGCGTCCTCGGTTACAGACATAGCTTGTGAGTAAGTCACACCATGGATCAACATTAATAAATAAACTTGCACACTAAGGTTTCATTGATGGCACTGGTTATGTGATGAATTTTGTGGGATCATGAATATGATCATGGTGAGAACCAAAGTGTTGGTTTCGTTTGTGATCCAGGTATGATCACCGTTTGGTTACGAGGTAATCCGTCTGGTAAGAGAATCTGAGTGACTCAGTACACATGTTGATTTCACCACATCCATAGTATCATGTTGCATTGCATTAAAATGATTAAATGTCATGATATTGTTTTGCCATTATGCTTATGCTTGTTGTGAGCTTGCAAGTACATTCAATGTACTGACTTGGCGTGTCATGCTAGATTTCAGGCAAGTCGTTTCGAATCGGAGAGCTTCCCGCGTCTAGATCGTGTCCACATTGGTGTCCCTGTGCTATGGAGTTCCACTTCGTCGTCATTTCGCTGCCGCGTAGTTATCGTGATCGAGGCCCCTTCATGTTCATTAAATAATGTACATACTGTTCAGCCGCACCGTGTGTGCCGCTTGGCCTCACTACTTGATGTAATATCAGACCTATGTTCCGCTAGTATCAATAAAGCGGTTGTTTTCTGTACCAAGTTGTTGTGTGTTGCCAGAAGACTTGATCTCTGGGCTGGCAATGCAAAGTAAACCGGTTGCTCTGAGCTGGGGCGACACAACGCTTGGTATCAGAGCCACGCTGACTGTAGGACATACTAGACTGTCGATGCGCTAGCTAAACGGTAGTTAGCTTAGTCTGAGTGCCGTAGTAATAGAAACTGATTGTTGCATTGCATGCATTTTATTTGTTGTTATTACTGACCGCCTGATGATTGTGAGTGTAGATGGCTCCAGTTTCGATCATGTACCAGTCTGAGCCAGTCCCGTACACATCGTCGCACCTGCTTCCGAACGTGTGGCGACGACTCTACCCAGAGGGCGCTGATCCAGTGTATCAGGTGTATCGGGAGCATCTGGTCAGATCGCTATACGAGTACTACACGGAGGTCACTCTACACCATAGCTCACCTTCCGGCGCTTACACCCATTCTTCTCAGGGTGGTTTCGCTTCCACGCCGTCTCAGGCTATTCAGTTTACCGCAGTCGAGGCTCTTGTAGACTTGCGCTACAACGAGATTCGCATGCAGACCCACCCAGGTTTCTTTTTCTACCCGTCTCTACACGAGAACGGGCGTATCCACTTTCCTTTTATTGATCTGGCCTGCGATCATCCTTCTAGCCACCTTTCTCGCTATATCACTGCCAGTTATCTTTTGATCTATGAGTTAGCCCGAGAGCTGACCCGAAGCCCGGATCGCTCGTCGCTGTTCGTAATAGGTACCCTCCACCTACTATAGATTTCACTCTGTTTGTCCCCCTAGTCTCTGTTACTCCAATTACTTCGGTGACCACTCAGGGTATTACCAACCCTTTGGTAGTGACCCCTTGTAGTGCTCCTGCTGCATGGGCTTCCCTTGTCTCTACTCCTGCAGCACCTAAGCTTAGATCTCGTCCCGCACCTGCCCCTGAGGGAGAGTCCTCGAGGCAGCGCCACCGTGTCACTTTTAACCCGGAGGTATCCACTATCAGCTCAGGATTTGAGTCTGACTCAGGACAGGAGCCCGCCGTAGCGATAGCTGAGCACTAGATCGTTAGAGTATTGTGATCGTCATGAGGTTGATGTACGGATGTAGTCGTACGTGTCATGATGCTTAGTTTCATGTATGTGGGTAGTCGAACCAGTCATGATGTTACCTTTGATGTATGAGTCTATGTATAATTATGTTGGAACCTTTTTATTCGCCCTGATTTCTTTTCCCTGTTGTCTTCTGGGTTTGTCACTGGCTTTTATTCCCATTTTGGATATTTCTCATCTCTGTTGCTTTATATTGGGAAAACAGACAATAGGATGACGCGGGGAGGCAGCAGCAACCACACTTGTGAGGATGTTCCTGTTCGTCGCTCCGCAAGACAGGCAGGACATTCGCTTGAGCCGTATCAGCCACCATCGCCTCCACCGCCACATCCGCCCTCCACTTAGCAAATCATGCGTATGTTTGAAGAAATAAGGAACAACGATCTGATCGAACTGCTAAAAAGCATGCAAGCTATGGTTGGGAAGAATGGAAATTAGAATGGTCACCACTCCAAGTTGTCAGATTTTCAGAGGACCAAGCCACCCAGTTTTAGTCAAGTAATCGATCCGTTGGAAGCAGATGATTGGCTAAGGACTATTGAGAAAAAGCTTGAGATTGCTCACACTGAAGAAGCTAACAAGGTTCCATTCGCTGCGCATTATCTTGAAGGAGTTGCCGCTATATGGTGGGATAATGCTAAGGCTATGTGGCCCACGAACGAAGAAATTACTTAGACTAAATTCAAGGATCATTTCAGCAAATATCATATTCCAGCCGACATTATGAAGGTCAAGCAGCGCGAATTTCTCGCCCTCACCTAAGGAAGCCTGACAGTAAGTGAATATCTGCACAAGTTCAACCATCTGGCCCTCTATTCTCTTTATGATGTGGTCACCGAAGAAAGGAAGATCGACAGATTTCTTAGAGGACTGAATCAACACCTCAAATGTACTCTCAGCATGTTTGATTTTCCGGATTTCCAAACCTTGGTCAACAAATCTCTCATTGCAGAAAGGGAACACAAGCTCGTGCAAGACAACCAGCCTACTAATAATGACCACAAGCGCAAATTCGAGCCTAAGAAGGATGGACAGCCAGTACAGAAGGCTCATACCTGGCAGCAGACTCAGATTGAGTACTAAGCTAATTGGCAGCAGAATGTTAACAAGACCACTACCCAAGTCAAGAATGTCGTGACCAGCCCGGTGCGTGAAGAATGCCAGCGCAACAATTCCTGTTTTAGTTGTGGTCAGACCGGACATTATGCCAGACAGTGCCCCAAGAACGGCAAGCCAACAGCCCCATTCAGGCCACAAGTTAATCATCTGGAGCCCTATTCAGCTTCAAGGGCCATCCAAGGGAAAATTCACCACCTCTCAGCCGACGAAGCCCAAGAAGACCTGGAGGTCGTCATTGGTATGTTTCCTGTTAACAACATGCTTGCAATAATTTTATTTGACTCTGGGGCTTCCCACTCTTTTATTTCGCGGAGTTTTGCTGCCCAAAATAAATTCCCTTGCTCGATTTTGGGAAAGAATATGCTGGTACAATCCCCAGGATCTTTGCTCAGAAGTAATCTGGTCTGCCGAAATTTGGAAATTGATATCAAAGGAGCCAGCTTCCCAACATCCTTGATTGTTATCGAGTCTACCAAATTGGATATTATTTTGGGAATGAATTGGTTAACCCAATATCAAGTGTGCATCAACTGTGCGACCAGAGAAGTCACCTTGACTAGCCAGGAAGGTCGAAGCACGAAGTTTTATGCCAGGAGAAGCATACCCAAGAACTAAATGGTTCTCACAGCCGTGGCTGAAGAATTGGAATTAATTCTTGTGGTCAATGAGTTTCCAGATGTATTTCCAGAGGAATTACCAGGCATGCCACTAGACAGGGATCTAGAGTTTGCAATTGATCTGGTGCCTGGAACCACACCGTTATACAAGAAGTATTATCGGATGCCCTCGTCAGAATTCGTGGAATTGAAGAAACAACTTGATGAGATGCTTCAGAAAGGATACATCCGTCCGAGCTCTTTACCATGGGGCTCACCCGCGATATTTGTGGACAAGAAGGACGGTAGTCTTCGGATGTGTGTAGATTACCGTCAAAGGAATGATGTCACCATCAAGAACAAATATCCGCTGCCAAGGATTGATGATTTGTTTGATCAACTCAGTGCGGCAAAAGTATTCTCCAAGGTTGATCTAAGGACCGGATATCACCAACTAAAATGGAGAAGGAAGATATTCCCAAGACCACATTCACTACTCGATACGGTCTTTATGAATATACAGTCATGTCTTTCGGTCTCACCAATGCCCCTGCCTTTTTCATGCATATGATAAATAAGGTATTTATGGATTTCTTGGATAAGTTTGTGGTGGTCTTCATTGATGAAATCCTCATTTACTCAAAGAGTGAAGAAGAACACAAGAAACACCTCAGAGCGGTTTTGCAAAGGCTCCATGACCATCAGCTATATGCGAAGTTCAGCAAATGCAAGATCTGGCTCAAGCAAGTTGGTTTTTTGGGGCATGTGCTTTTCACAGAAGGGATAGCCGTGGACCCAAGAAATGTTAAAGATGTGCTTGATTGGGCAGCACCGACGACAGTGTTAGAAATCCGGAGTTTCCTTGGATTAGCAGGATACTACCGCCGCTTTATCAAAGGATTCTCCAAGATTTCCAAGCCAATGACAGAGCTCCTAAAAAAGGATAAGAAGTTTGAATGGACTCAGGATTGCGAAAGGAGATTCACCGAGCTAAAGACCAGGCTGACAACAGCACGAGTATTGACACTGCTAGACATCTACCGCAACTTTGATGTATATTGCGACGCATCCCGAAAAGGCCTTGGATGTGTACTCATGCGTGACGGCAAGGTTGTGGCCTACTCATCTCGATAGTTATGGCCGCAGGAAGGAAACTATCCCATGCATGATTTGGAGTTGGCCGCTGTTGTGCCTACTTTGAAAATTTGGAGACACTATCTCATTGGAAAAATGTGCCAAATTTTCACCGACCACAAGAGTCTCAAGTACATATTCACTCAACCGGACCTGAACCTTCGATAGCGAAGATGGCTTGAGCTGGTCAAGGATTATGAACTCGGGATAAATTATCATCCGGGTAAAGCCAACGTGGTTGCCGATGCCCTCAGCCGCAAGCCTGTCAGTCTGACTGTTTTAATGGATTCCATGCCTCCGGAACTCCAAGAAGAGATCGCTCAGCTCAATTTGCTGATAGTTGATGCCAGTCTTGCCAATATTTTGGAAGTTGCTCCTACCCTTGAGGATGAGATTCGCAAAGCCCAGGCAGATGACGTATTGTTGCAATTCCATGTCCAACATATGCAAGAAGGAAAGACTCAGGATTTCTCTAAGGATCGGCAAGGTACGCTAAGGTTTCGAGGAAGGATCTGCGTACCTGAGCAAGCAGACTTGAGAAAGAAGATCTTGGCAGAAGCACACGAATCTTCGTATTCAATTCATCCAGGAGGTACCAAAATGTACGAGGACCTTCGTCAGATATTTTGGTGGGATGGAATGAAGAAAGATATTGCATATTTGTCGCCTGCTGTGATATATGCAACAGAGTAAAGGCGGAATACCAAAATCCCGCCGGACTCCTTCAACCACTACCCGTCTCACAATGGAAATGGGACGATGTCTGCATGGATTTTATCACTGGCCTACCAAGGACTCACTGAGGCAATGACGCAGTATGGGTCATAGTGGACACACTGACAAAGGTGGCTCACTTCATCCCCATCCGGACCACCTATAGAGCCGATCAGCTTGCACAGTTGTATGTGTCCAGGATCGTCAGTTTGCATGGAGTGCCAAAAACAATTACTTCAGACCGAGGATCTCTCTTCACCTCGGCATTTTGGTCACGTCTTCATCAAGCATTGGGGACTGCCCTAAAATACAGCACAACCTATCATCCTCAGACGCACGGGCAGACTGAGCGAGTAAATCAGATACTGGAAGATATGCTCCGAGCATGTGCTTTAGCCCAAGGATCGAAGTGGTAAGATTGTCTGTTGTATGACGAGTTCTCCTACAACAATAGTTTTCAGACCAGCTTGAAGATGTCACCTTATGAGGCTTTGTATGAACGTAAGTGCCGCACTCCGCTAAACTGGTCTCAAACCGAAGACAGCCACATTTTCGGAACGGATTTAATGATGGAGGCTGAAAAACAAGTCAAAGAAATCCGAGATAGACGCAGTTGGCCAAGTCACGACAGAAGAGTTATTACGATGCAAAGCACCGTCAGATCAGTTTTGAGCCTGAAGAATACATGTATCTCCAAGCCACACCCATGAAAGGAGTCAAGAGATTTCATACCCGAGGAAAACTAGCACCCAGATACATTGGTCCATTCCCCATCATGTCCAGAGTTGGAACAGTTGCTTATCAGTTGGAATTGCCACCGGAATTGTCAGAAGTGCACAATATGTTCCATGTCTCACAGTTAAGGAGGTGTATCTCGCCACCGGAAAAGAGGACTGATAAGGTAGAGATAGAACTGGCTAAGGATTTAACCTATGAGGAGAGACCGATCAGAATCTTGGATGAGACAATAAGGGTCACTCGCAACAAAGTGATAAAGTTTTATAAGGTTCAGTGGGAGCACCACACCTAAGAAGAAGCAACCTGGGAAAGAGAGGAATTTTTAAGGACGTCCTACCCAGAGTTTTTTTACCGAGAAACCGGATCTCAAGGACGAGATTCATCCTAAGTGGGGGAGGTTTGTGACAGCCTGGATTTTGCCTTCTCTCTTTTTTCGGACTTCATTTGCCCTTGCTTTGAAATTTGGTTTGTGAATCAATTCAAATGGACTTGAACACTTGGGCTTGTCCTTGATTGTCACCCAAGTGACCCCTCCAAATCTAATTCAACTTTCTTTCTCTGAAAAATCCCAAAATAGCCCAAGGAATATTTTTCATAAAAGAAAAATATTCAAAATCCTTCCTGAAAATCAATTCAGAAACTTGTGCTCTAAAGCAACCCTCATTTTTCTTGCTTCCAAAAATCTAAGAAAATTACCAAATACCTCCCTGAGCAAAAGTATTGCATACTTATTTGGAATATTTTTGCTATAGAAAACCATTTCTGTTCTGGCCTCAATATCCAGTTTCTACAGCAAGTGCATTTTTCCTTGATCTTTTGAGGCTGAATTTTCTTGAGCTTGGTTACCTTCCTAGATAAATCTTAATTCTAGATGTTTATCCCTAATCACCTTCTAGAAGGCCTCCAAACTTGGCGACCAAGTTTCTGAGCAGAAATTTGCTAACAAGTTCAAGTCTCATCCGGTCGGCCTGGAAGTGTGCCATCACCCTTCCTAGACCTAACACTGCACGGACAACACCCCAGACATGGTTTGGCAACGAGTGGGCATCGTTTTGACCAAGCCAGTGCGGTGACTGCGTGTGGATATGGCTCTGTCAGGGCGCCCGATGCGCTCTACGTCGCACCCAAGCGTTTGTGCATCGCGTGATCGATCCAGAGCTCGCCGACGACTGCCGCACCGTGCCACCACCTTCGTCTCTTCACCCTTGACTGCTCCCTGGCGCTCGCCGACGCCGGAGACGCCGCAGCGAGAATGGGCACGTCGCGGCCAAAAGCCACAGTGCGCCCCGTGCCTGTGTCTTCTTCCTCCACCGGCTCATGTGCTCGTCTGCACCTTTGCACAGCTCCCGCGTGATCATTGAGCCCCTCCAGCCCTCGTTGACGCTGTTCGTCGTCGCTCGCTGGCTTCTAGAGAGCTCCGGCGGACCCACGTACCCCCTTCCACTCTGGCTATAAATCCGAGCACCTCCCTCCGTTCTGAGCATCCCAAACCAACCACCCAACCTCCACGGCGCAGTAGGATAGTCGTATCCCGGCCAAGCAGGCCTCTGGCTGCCGTCCCCGACCCGAGCTCGCTGATGATCCACAGCAGCCCTCCACCTTGCTCTGGTGCCTCTCAAGCTCAAGCAACCACTCAGGCGACTCCCTGAGGGTTCACTTGTCCCGTCTGGACGCGCTGCAGCCCCTAGGACCGCCCCAATCCGTCAGCTTCTTCCTCTCCGGCGAGACCCGACCACAGCCGCCGCTCGCGAGCTTAGTTGCGCGCTGCTCCACCCACCTCTCGTCGAGCCACGGGTACAGGCAGGTGCGCCTCGACCCCCTCTATCATTCTATCCATTTGGATTGGGCCAAGGAGCCCTCCTTTCCGGCGTGAGCTCCCGCAAAGTCCCGCCGTGCTCTATTTCTCTCTCTCTCCCTCTCTCTCCTGACCAGTGGGTCCCGCTGTCAGCCTCTCCACTCACAACCGAAGCGGCACGAGTGGAGGCGTATTCTGAGAATACGTCTTCGACGTCACCCTGCCTGGTTTTCTGTTTATTCAAAATTTGACTAGTACTTTGACCAGCCATAACTCCTAAACTACAAGTCCAAATGAGTTGATTCTTTTTGCATTGTGTTCTTTTTGAAAAGGTCTAGCAGCACACCAAAGTTGAGATTTTTCCTTGCTGTCTAGAATTTCTAGTGATTTTCATAGTGGTTCTTGATATTCTATTTTGCTGTTTCTAAATATTTTCGGAGGGAGAAGCTTGTCTTGAAGATCACCAGGAGGAGTATGAACCTCCTCTGCACTAAGGCAAGCCACACCAACATTTGGATGGTGTCACTTCAATATCTATGATTTTTCCAGCTTGAATATGAGTTATTTGCATGCATTTAAATTATTTAAATAAATATTTCTTAGTGCTAGTTATGTTACCATGATTGAATTACTTTAGTGTGGTACTGGTTGAATGCTTGAGCTAGTTTAAGTTAGTAGAAGAAACTTTCATTGAAGTGTTTATGCTTGCATTAATAATGATAGTTTCTTTTTGTGATGAAATGATATTATTATTTTTGAGACAATTAAAATGATGAATGCTAATAACTAGTATAGTTGAACCAGTGAATTTAGTTGATGAATAGTGCAAGTAAGATATTCTGATGATGTTGATCTTTTGCTTTGAGGGATATGTGTTGCATGTTTGGTAGTTGCATGATCATGGCCTATGACGACTCGAATTATTTTATGTACAAGATTAACCTGATGTTAATCTATCTTGAACATAACGTTGATCGAGTCATGGTGCCACTGAATCGGGGTTTTCCCAGTGCGACCACATTTACCTTTATGGGGAAGTCTTGATTCGGTCCATTGCCGTGCCTCTGGTCTGTATCTCCAACGAGGGAAGGTTATGGGCTTGCGGTACCCTTGCCCGGTAAGTAGACATAACCTTGTGTACCCGTTTGTTGTTATGGTACCTTGTCCCCGTTTGGGACCGTTTTTGCCATGATTGTGGCTGTTGATGCCTTTGGTAGGCACGGGGCCACCCATGACTTAGCCTAGTGGGGCATTGGTCGGAGTGGCCGGGAGAGTGTCATGGCAATGGGAGGGTTTCGTCGGAATGCCGTTGGTCCACCTGAATGGGATGACGAGGCCGTGGATTCCGTGGTGTGGGTAAAGTGGGCTACGTCCGCAGAGTGTGTTTAATCTATCGATAGCCGCGTCCTCAGTTACAGACATAGCTCGTGAGTAAGTCACGCAGTGGATCAACTTTAATAAATAAACTTGCACACTAAGGTTTCATCGTTTGTGATCCAAGTATGATCACCGTTTGGTTACGAGGTAACCCGTCTGGTAAGAGAGTCCGAGTGACTCAGTACACAGGTTGATTTCACCGCATCTGTAGTATCATGTTGCATTGCATTAAAATGATTAAATGTTATGATATTGTTTGCCATTATGCTTATGTTTGTTGTGAGCTTGCAAGTATATTCAATGTACTGACCTGGCGTGTCATGCCATATTTTAGGCAAGTCATTTTGGATCGAAGAGCTTCCCGCGTCTAGATCGTGTCCACATCAGTGTCCATGTGCTATGGAGTTCCACTTCATCATCGTTCCGCTGTCGCTTAGTTATCGTGATCGAGGCTCCTTCATGTTTTAAATAATGTACATACTGTTCAGCCGCACCGTGTGCGCCGCTTGGCCTTGCTACTTGATGTAATATCAGACATATGTTCCGGTAGTATCAATAAAGCGATTGTTATTTGTTCCAAGGATGTTGTGTGTTGCCAGAAGACTTGATCTCTGGGCTGGCAATGCAAGGTAACCGGTTTCTCTGAGCCGGGGTGCCACATTGCATTACTCCGTTTCTCCATGAACTTAATACACTAGATGTATGCTGGATAGCGGTCGATGTGTGGAGTAATAGTAGTAGATGCAGGCATGAGTCGGTCTACTTATCTTGGACGTGATGTCTATATAATGATCACTGCCTGGATATCATCATGATTATTTGAAGTTCTATCAATAGCCCAATAGTAATTTGTTTACCCACCCTTTGCTATTTTTCTAGAGAGAAGCCACTAGTGAAACCTACGGCCCCCGGGTCTCTTTCTCATATATTTTCCTTTGCGATCTACTTTTCCTTTGCATTTATTTTCAGATCTATTAAACCAAAAATACAAAAATACCTTGCTGTGTTTTAATCTCATTTATTTTATTTGGTGTTTGATCTATCAATCTACTACAATTTATGTCACGTCTGTTTGCCTATCTTGAGGCACCGTACCCTGAAGGGATTGACAACCCCTTTTACAGGTCGGGTTGCAAGGATTTCTTATCTGTGTGCAGGGGCTGTTTACGTTGTGTTGCTTGGTTCTCCTACTGGTTCGATAACCTTGGTTTCATATCTGAGGGAAATACCTACCGCCGGTGTGTTGCATCATCCCTTCCTCTTTGGGGAAATACCTACATAGCGTCAAGCAACATCAACGCTGCGACAGTGCGCCATCATGAGGCGCATCATGAGGGGCGACATCCGCCTCCTCCGGCTCCGGCTCCAGGAGAGGAGCCGCTGGCTTCGCCTCCTCCGCCCCTGCCCACGGCCAACGGCACAATGCGCGATGACGTCTACCCCTACCAGAACGCAACCTATGTCGTCTTCAGCAGCCTCAGTGACGACAAGCGTAGCAAGCGCCTGCTCCGGCAGGAGGTGAACACCGTCATCCCGGCCAAGACGGAGTACATGCATTGGTCGGAGCGCCTGATCACCTAGACCCGAGAGGACCACCCGGACGTCATGCCGAACCTGGGTGTCTACGCCCTCATCCTCGACCCCACCATTGTTGAGCCCGGCGCACCTGCAAGTTTTCGCGAGTCCTCATCGATGGCGGTAGCAGCATCAACATCCTCTACCGCGACACCATGACCAAGCTTGGTCTCAAGGCCGAGGACTTGGAGCCGTCCCGGACAGTCTTCCACGGCATCCTGCCTGGCCTCTCCCGCTCCCCCATCGTCCGGGTCCGGCTCAACGTCCTGTTCGGCACCAGCGACCATTTTCGGCATGAACTGATCTGGTTCGAGATAGTGGACCTATCTAGTGCATGCCACACGCTGCAGGGCCGGCCTGCGCTCGCCAAGTTCATGGCGGTCCCCCACTACGCTTACCTGAAGATGAAGCTGTCGGGTCCGAAGGGCCTCATCACCGTCACCGGCGACTATCGCAAGTCCCTGGAATGCGCCCAAGCCGGCGCCAAACTGGCCGAGTCGTTGGTCATAGCCGAGGAGTGTCGCCAGCTCGACCGGATCGTCGCACTGGCCACCGAGACGTCGGTCGTGCCGGCTTCAGCTAAGGAGCCAGCTGGCGAGTCCTCGTTCCAACCCTCCAAGAAAACCAAGAAGGTCAAGCTAAACTGGAGGACCCCAGCTGCAGCAAGTACGTCATCATGGGCACCCGCCTCGACAGCAAGTAGGAAGGCGAGCTCATCGACTTCCTCCTTGAGAATCAGGATATCTTTGCATGGAACCCGAAGGACATGCCGTGTATTCTGAGGAAGTACTCCGAGCGCAAACTCCACGTCTGCAAGGATGCCAAGCCTGTCCGTCAACCCCTACGTTGCTTTTCAGAAGAGAAGAACCATCGGTGAAGAGGTCGCCAAGCTCCTGGTGGCCAGCTTCATCATGGAAGTGTTCCACCCCGAGTGGCTAGCCAACCCAGTCCTTTTCATGAAGAAGAACAACACCTGGCACATGTGCATAGATTACACTAGACTATACAAGGCTTGCCCCAAGGATCCTTTCGCCCTCCCGTGGATCGCTCAAGTCATCAACTCCACCGCCGGCTGCGAGCTCCTGTCCTTCCTGGATGCTTACTCCAGCTATCATCAAATCAAGCTGGACCCAGCCGACGGCCTAAAGACTTCCTTCATCACGCCCTTTAGGGCGTATTGCTACATCACCATGTCGCTCAGATTGAAGAATGTCGGCGCCACCTTCCAGCGCTGCATGCAGAAATGCTTGCTGACACAACTCGGCCGCAACATCCACGTCTACATGGATGTCATCGTGGTGAAGACCAAGAAGCACCTCACACTCCTTTGCCAATCTGTGCGAATACCAGATCAAGCTCAACCCAGAGAAGTGCGTTTTCGGCGTGCCGGCCAAAAATATGCTCAGCTTCCTTGTCTCGTAGAGCAGCATTGAGGTGAACCCGGAGAAGATCAAGGCCATCGAGCGCATGCGCAAGCCAACCAAGCTGCGCGATGTCCAGAAATTCACCGGCTACTTGGCCTCGGTCAGCCAGTTTCTCAGCCGGCTGGGCAAGAGGTCCTTGCCCCTATATCAGCTGATGAACAAGACGACGCCATTTGAGTGGAACGACCAGGCGAACAAAGCCTTCCGGGATCTCAAGCGCATGCCCTCCACCGCACCCGTCCTGACCGCACCAGCCGATAAGGAGCCACTATTGCTATACATTTCTGCCACCTCGCGGTCGGCCAGCACAGTGCTGGTGGTCGAGCGACCAGAAAAGGGCAAGATCCAGTCTGCCCAGAGCCCGGTCTACTACCTGAGCAAGGTGCTTTCCTCCTCCAAGCAGAACTACCCGCACTACCAGAAGATGTGTTACAGCGTGTATTACACTGCCAAGAAGTTGAAGCAGTACTTCCAAGAGCATGTTGTCACCATGGTCAGCATAGCCCCCATCGGCAAGATCATGGCCTGTCGGGATGCCTCTGGCCGGGTTGCCAAGTGGGCGATCGAGCTAGCCAGCCACACTGTCTTCTATGAACCCCGCACCATGATCAAGTCCCAAGCTCTGGCGGACTTCCTCGTCGACTGGATAGAGACCCAGTAATAGTCACCGCCGGATTCAACGCACTGGCGCATGCACTTCGACGGCTCCAAGATGTGCTCCGACTTCGGTATGCGCTCCAGATCCACTTCGCCGCCTCCATCAAAGTTGCCGAATATGAAGCCCTTGCGCACGGCCTCCGTCTTGTCAAGGAACTTAGCATCTGGCGCATCCTGTGCAATGGCAATTTGGACATGGTGGTGCACAAGTGTTCCGGCAAGTGTGACGCCCGGGGTGCCAACATGGCCAGCTACTGCTTCCTCATCCAGTAGCTTTCTGGCTTCTTCGACGGCTAAGAGTTCCTCCATGTTCCGCGTGCAGAAAATGAAGCCGCCGACACACTAGACAAGATTGGCTCATCCTGGTAGGCCATACCGTCCAACATCTCCCTCGAGCACCTATACAAGCCGTCCGTCAAGCCATCTCCAGACTCTGAGTCAATCTTTGTCCCGGATAACCTGGCCGCGCCCCTCCCCAACCCGGACCCGGGGGCCACGGAACCCGACCCGGGGACTGCCGATCCCGGCACGGGAGCTGCCGCGTCCGACCCAACTACTTCTGTCTCCGATCCAATCCCGGGGGCCGCGGAACCCGGCCTGGGAATGCTGAACCCGGCTCGGGGGCTGCCATACTCGACCCAGCCGGCGCCATCTCCGACCCAGGGGCTGACACCCCAGAACCTGCCATGGTTGCCGCCTTCGCCGTGGTGAAGGCTCCATCATGGGCCCTGCCAATCTCAGAGTTCCTAGAGAACGGAGTCCTCCCCATGGACGAGACCGAGGCCCGGCAAATACAACGCCAGGTGTCCGCCTACAGCATCATCAACAACGAACTCGTCAAGCGCAACTCAATGGGCGTCTTCCAGCGCTGCGTCGAGCAAGACAAAGGCATAGAGATCCTCCTCGACATACAACAAGGCGAGTGCGGGCTCCACGCCGCCTCAAGGTCCCTGGTGGCCAAGGCTTTCCGCCATGGTTTCTTCTGGCCCACGGCCCTCCAAGACGCAAAATCGCTTGTCCTCAATGTGAGGGATGCCAGCACTTCAGCAAGCGCAACCACCAGCCGGCTGCAGCACTACAGACCATCCCCATCACTTGGCCCTTCGTGGTCTAGGGACTTGCCATGGTAGGACCTTTCAAGACTGCTTGAAGTGGCATGACACACTTGCTGGTGGCGGTGGACAAGTTCATGCTACCTCTTGAGCACTGCGTTGGTTTTCCCTTGAAGAGGAAAGGGTGATGCAGTAAAGTAGTGTAAGTATTTCCCTCAGTTTTTGAGAACCAAGGTATCAATCCAGTAGGAGACCACGCTCGAGTCCCACGCACCTACACAAACAAATAAGAACCTCGCAACCAACACGATAAAGGGGTTGTCAATCCCTTCAAGGTCACTCACGAGAGTGAGATCTGATAGAGGTGCTAAGATAATATTTTTGGCATTTTTATGATAAATACTAAAAGTAAAGAAAGCAAAATAAACGGCAATAGAAATAGCTTGTTGACGGGAGATTAATATGATGCAAATAGACCCGGGGGCCATAGGTTTCACTAGTGGCTTCTCTCAAGATAGCATAAGTATTACGGTGGGTAAACGAATTACTGTCAAGCAATTGATAGAATTGAGCATAGTTATGAGAATATCTAGGTATGATCATGTATATAGGCATCACGTCCGTGACAAGTAGACCGACTCCTGCCTGCATCTACTACTATTACTCCACACATCGACCGCTATCTAGCATGCATCTAGAGTATTAAGTTCATAAGAACGAGTAACGCTTTAAGCAAGATGACATGATGTAGAGGATAAACTCATGCAATATGATATAAACCCCATCTTTTTATCCTCGATGGCAACAATACAACACGTGTCGCTTCCCCCATCACACGGGATCGAGCACCGCAAGATTGAACCCAAAGCTAAGCACTTCTCCCATTGCAAGAAAGGTCAATCTAGTAGGCCAAACCAAATTGATAATTTGAAGAGACTTGCAAAGATAACCAATCATACATAAAAGAATTTAGAGGGGATTCAAATATTGTTCATAGATAATCTTGATCATAAACCCATAATTCATCAGATCTCGACAAACACACCGCCAAAGAAGATTTACATCAAATAGATCTCCAAGAGAATCGAGGAGAACTTTGTATTGAGATCCAAAGAGAGAGAAGAAGACATCTAGCTAATAACTATGGACCCGAAGGTCTGAGGTAAACTACTCACACATCATCGGAGAGGCTATGGTGTTGATGTAGAAGCCCTCCGTGTTGATGTAGAAGCCCTCCGTGATCGATGCCCCCTCCGGTGGAGCGCCGGAAAAGGCCCCAAGATGGGATCTCAAGGGTACAGAAGGTTGCGGCGGTGGAAATAGGGTTTTGGCTCCATGTATGATGGTTTGGGGGTACATAGGTATATATATATATATAGGAGGAAGAAGTAGGTCGGTGGAGCTACGAGGGGCCCACGAGGGTGGAGGGCGCGCCCAGGGGGGTAGGCGCACCCCCTGCTTCGTGGCCTCCTCGTTTGTTTCTTGACGTCCACTCCAAGTCCTCTAGATCACGTTTGTTCCAAAAATCACGTTCCCGAAGGTTTCATTCCGTTTGGACTCAGTTTGATATTCCTTTCCTTCGAAACACTGAAATAGGCAAAAAAACATCAATTTGGGCTGGGCCTCCGGTTAATAGGTTAGTCCAAAAAATAATATAAAAGTGTATAATAAAGCCCATTAAACATCCAAAACAGAATATATAATAGCATGGAACAATCAAAAATTATAGATACGTTGGAGACGTATCTGTTCACTAAGTGGATCAAGGCATGACTGATCAAGAAGCTGGATGGGCCAATAGCCATCCGGTTCATCAAGGATATCGCGGTGCGCTACGGCGTCCCGCACAGGATCATCACGGACAATGGCACCATCTTCGCCAAGGGCACGCTCGCGCAGTACTGCTCCGTCTCCAGCATCCGCCTTGACTTGGCCTCCGTGGCCGACCCTCCAGGTCGAGCGGGCCAACAGCCTCATCCTATCCGGCATCAAGCTGCTGCTCGTCGAGCCGCTCGTCCATTCACCAGGTAGCTGGCTCGATGAGCTGCCGGCCGTCCTCTAGAGTCTCTGCAAAACACCAAATCGATCGACCGGGTTCACCCTGTTCTTCCTCGTCTATGGAGCAAAAGCCGTCATCCCAACCAACATAGAGTTCGACTCACCGCGAATCACGATGTAGATCGAAGCCGAAGCCAAGGAAGCCCGTGAAGACGGCATCGACCTACTCAAAGAAGCATGTCTTTTGGCAGTTAGCCGATCCGCTATTTATCAGCAAGGTCTTAGGCACTACCACACCAAGAAGATCAAGCCCCTCGCATTCCGCGAGGGAGACCTCATCCTCCGGCTTGTCCAGCAGCAAGCCGGCCATCTGTCAGTTAAGCCCCGTGTGACTGCAACGCCTACTACCTCATCGACACCCGCAAGACAAACAAGCACAAGAGAGACACCGCCGGCGAAAAGACAAGCCGGCCATGGAATGCAGAACTGCTTCGTCCGTTTTACAGTTAGCTGTGTGCACGTATGTATCACTACCTTTTGTAACCGTATGTTAAACTATGGGGTCCCTGAACGACGCTCCGGGGCTGCCCTTTCCTGCCAAATTATTGTGTTCCACACATCCGTGCAAATTTTCTTAAAAATCCCCCACCGCCGGGTTGACTCGCTCAACCCGAGGGCTCAGGGGCTGGCCGGCTTGACCACCACCCGCCATCCTCCATAGCACATCTCGGCGTGTTCAGGTTGCCGCGGCCCTCCACTTCATCCTACGCCACAGTACCGGCTTCGGCTGTTGGCCGGCAAGAACTATGGGGCCAAAGCACCAACACACTGGGAAACACTAAGTTGGGCCCCCCAGATTGGCCAACCCGACCCCGCCACATTAAAACTTGCCGAACGACTGGCTGCTCACCAGCCGGCTTCGCCGGTAGCTGCCAGCCGGCCCAGTGGGTGTTTTGCTAGTGCTCAATGTTTGAAGGGCCTAAGTACCGCGTGCTCCTTCCAAGGGCTGAACTCCTTGTCACAGACTAGAACCCGGCTGTTCGACTCCCGGGGGGAGGCCCGAAGGGGAAGCAAGCAAGCAAACGGCTCGAAAAACAGAAAGCAAAGGCACAAACGCTCACAAAAATATTTACATCATGGATAAAACAGGCCCAAGGCCAGAGTTCATTACATTTCACCTAAACACCCCAGTGGGTTGGTGGACCTGCTACTTAATGAAAAATGTTGAAAAGATAAAACAGGGCAGCTTTAGCTTCAGACAGCCCCAGCGCCGGGTCGCACAGCTGCCTGCTTCCCCTCGATAGGCTCCGGGTTCACCGAGGCACTGGTGTCTTCCAACCCGGTGTTCTCGTCCTCATAAGGACCCAACTCCTCAGAGCTTCCCTCCGGATCGTCCAGCTATATGCCAAAGTCGTCGGGAGGAACGACTCCGCAGTCATCTGTTTGCTCCAGCTGGAGCTCGTCGTGCATTGAGAATCCAACTATGTAGTAGGCCCCGGCGGCGATCTGGCCGGCCTTCGCCTGCAGCTGGCACTCTGTGCCGGCTCGCTGGCCCATCAGCTGGTCCAGCACCAGGTCCGGGTACCAAGACATGACAAACCTGAGCGCCATCTCGGCGCCGGCGCGAGCGGCGGAGACACGCCACACGTGAAGCCACGCCGATCCGGCCTCCAACCACCGCGCCAGCTGTGTCAAGCTGTTCGGCGTGACGGCGCCAGACCAGGGGGCCGCCGCCATCCCCATGCTAGCCTCGGACACCCGCGCCATCTTCTCGCCCAAGACATGCAGACGAGCCTTGGCGGCAGTCATGATCTCCGAGAAAAGTCTAGGCGATGTGCGGGTCAACCCCGGCGCCCACAACTCCCTGCGGTGACCGCTTAAAGTGAACGGCCTCCTCTGCCATCCTGTGCTTCTCTAGGAAGTGCCCTATCAAAAGGCCCGTTTCACAGCCCGACAGAATCAAAGGAAGCACTTATCGGCGAAGGTCTCGTGCAAGTGCAGCACTTCAAGCAACATACCGTGCCGCTCCCTGTTGCCGGCACGGTCGTGGTCCCGGAGTGCCTTCTCCATCTCGGCAACCTTAGCGATGGCCAGCTTCAGCTCAGCGTTGTTGGCGGCGACCGCCTTCTCACGCTCCTCCTTGAGACGGAGGAGCTCCACCTGATGGACCTCCGCCACCGTGGCCACCGCCTTCAGGCACTCCACCTCAGCCTGGAGTTGGCCCTTGTCATCGGCCAGCCGGTCGTGCTGCTGGCCGACTTCAGCAAGGGCCTGCTGGGCCTGTGTTTCCTTGTCCGCCTCTGTCCTGAGGTGCTCCACCTCGGCCTCCAACCGGCACTTGTCATCGGCCAACTTCTCCTGCTGCCGGCCGGCTTCGGCAAGCACCCGCTGTGCCTCCGCCTTCAGCTCCCCCACCTCGACCCGGAGCCGGCCAGCAAAGGCAACAACTAGGTCGCGCTGGTGGCCGGCTCGGATCAGCCGGGTGCGCCATTTTGGCACCTCGGCTGCGACAACTGCACAACAAAGACTCAGAATAAGAACAACGGGAAGCTTACCTTCGGCAACGCGGAGCACCTCGTCTCTGGCGGCGAGCTGCACCTTGAGCTGTCGGTGCTTGTCCATAAGCCGGTTAAAGACACCGACCTGGTAGGCATCCAGTTGCTGCGGAGAGCACAAGTCAGCACAAGATACAGGATTTAAGATTCGAACAACTACTACATAGTTGGCCCAAATCTCGGGGGCTACACCCAGTAGCTGCACTAGCATGCACCCACTTACTAGCCGCAAGAAGAAACCAGAAGATGAAGGGAAGAACTTACCATCATGGCGCGCTCCAGCTCCCATGCCCGCTCCGCTTCGGCCCGAGCGAAGGCGTGAACCCACTCCGCGCGCCTGCGGAGACGCTGGCTGAAGGCGGCCATCGCCGCCTCCTCCTGCGTCGGAGGCCCGAAGACGACCTCACTGGGCCCAACCCTAGTTGGCTGCGACCCGGCGGCCTGACGACTCTCTGGCCTGATCACCAGGGCGTGCTCGCCGCTCGCCACCTCCTCCACGACCGGCGTCCCCTCCGGCATGACGACCGGGGCCGCTTGCGGCGCACACCGCCGGCGCTGGCGCCCCATCCGGCGTCGCCCGCAGCGCCTCCGCCGAGGCGTCCAAGCCGCCTCATCCCGCCACCTCCGCCCGCTCGACCACGTCGGTTCGCGATGGGGTGTCATCCTTGATATCCACGGCCTCCCGGTCGTCCACGACCACCTCCACCCGGCCATCCTGGCCGCGCTCCCCTCTGACGACGGCATGTAAACCGTCGCCGCCGGCTACATGCCCACCGGCATCTCGGGCCACGCCGGCTCCCCGGCGGCCCGCCCCCTCGCTGACGCGGCCCTGGCCCAAGCTTGGGCCGACGCTGCCTCCATCATCTCCTCAGCCCTGTTCCGGTCCAGCCAGGCCAGGCCGTCGGTGCCGGCCGGGTCGAGGCCGAGTTTCGGATCAGCCATCTCCTCGTCCCTGTCGATGATGCTGGACCGAGTTCTCCGGAACATAGCGCCACCGCTGGAAGCGTTCTCCGTTGCTGCCAGCGCCAGTGACATGGGCCACCTGAAGCACAACGAAATGAGTGCGCAAGGGAAAAAGCGGATTCTTTGGTTCACCCGAGTCAGCAAAAGAGGAACATAATCGGCCACAAGGGGGACGGTTCGCCTCGCTGGCGCAGCCAGTAGGACACGGCGCTTCTTCTTGGTGGGCGGCTTGGCGCCAGCCGCCTGGTCTGCCGCGCGCTTCACGGCTGGCTTTCGGGGCGCCACATCCCCATTACCATGCGGCCGGCTAGAAGCTGTCGGCGCACGGGACGACTCGGCCCCAGCCGCATCACCACCTCCTCTCCTCGGCGCGCTGCGTCACAAACCCGCGTTAGCATCCCCGCACCACCCTTCTGCCGGCATCACAAGAAATCAAAACACGGAAGCTTACCCGTGCAGTGTGTCGCGCTGGCTTCGGTGTTGGCCTACTCCGGGTCCTCGCCTAGGACCACCGCCTCCTTCGAGCGGGCCCACACCACCTGCATCGTCGCCCCATCATACGGATGTCGGATGGTGTTCAGCAGCACCTCCCTCGTCGTATTGGGACGGAGAAGAAGATGAGAAGCAGCAAAGTATAAGGACCAAGGACTCACCACCGGTGTCGGGTTACTTTGGCTGTAGGGAGGGTTCCTGAACCGCCACTCCTTTAGCCCGACCTTCGAGATGTCGTTGACCCGGTTGGCGATCTACTCCGACAGCAGGCGCCGGGCGACATCCTGTTGGGGTCTTGAAGGCCGGTCATCTGGCCGATGATGTTGGTGCGACACTGCAGCGGCATCACCCGGCGCATAACGAAGGCGGCAACGAGGTCTGTGCCAGTGAGCCTCTCCCGCGTCACCATCTCCGTCACCCGGGCGCACTAGTTCGGCACCTCCTGCGACGGATGCTTGGGGAAATAGGACCAGTTGGTCTTCCCCTGTGGCGTCGCGTCGATGAAGGGCGGCAAGTTGATGTGGTCTACGCCGAGATTACGGACGTAGAAGAAGGAGTTCTGCCATTTCTTGGCAGAATCCTCCAGCGGCATCTTGGGACACCCCCCGCGCGTCCGCGTCAAGATGACGGTGGCCCCGCAGGCGGACATCTCCCCGGCCCCTGCTGCTTTAGAAAGAAGAAGCGCACCTAGAGATCGACTATGGGCTCAACACCCAGATACCCCTCGCACAGGGTAACGAACCCCGAGAGCTATAGAATGGCGTTCGCATCCAGATGGTGTGGCTGAAGCCCGAAGAACTCCAGGAACATGCGAAAGAAGAAGCTCGCGGGGAGACCAAACCAGCGCTTGAAGTGCGTGAAGAAGACCGCGTCCTCGGTCCCCTCCAACCGCTGCTCTTGCACGCCGTTCGGCAGGCGCGCGGCCACCTCCGACCTCCGTCTCCTTCGACAGACGCCACGTGTCACGCAAGTACTTGATGTCCTCCTCGATGATGGTGGATCCCATCCACGAGCCCGACGACAACGCCATTAGTGGTGCAGGGCAGAGCAGAGAAGACGAGAAAGAATGGCGGTGAAGTCTTGCTCGAGAACGGCGGAGCATCGCAATGCGCGGCAGTTGCAAGAGCAAGAAGCGAGAGAGAAGAAAGAAGATGGGGGGCACGAGTGAGAATAATCTCCACCGCCCCTCCTCCCAATTTATAAGCTGAGGCCCAAACATGTGGAAGTGGGATCGGTTGTGCCCACCCTCCCACTTCCCTGCAATAAGTGCGCACGTACCACGCGCAATAACTGTCTTGAGAATGGCAACCGACCCGCAGATGCCGCAATAAATTCGTGCGTGTGGGCCGAGAGCACAAAGTGGCGGGCCACAGCCTGTCGCCCTGCCCTGTTGCGCGCGTGGCCTTTCAGGCCCCTTCAGCTCCCGAGGGCCACGTGGCGCCCGCGCCAAACCCAAGAGATCACACCAAAGATTCGACGGACTCCTCGGCTTCCCGCCTGTGTCGGGATGCCGCGATCCGGCTTACGGAAGCTGGCACATAGTGGTTGTTGCTGGACCCGGCGGAGGCCCCCCTGCTTGAAGCCGGCGGGCCTTCACAGCTTCGGGGACTACTATCGGGGGATGAACCCCGGGCAGGCAACGGAACCCGGATCCATTTCAAAAACATCGGGGCCGACATCGCCCCTCAATCCGGCTCGCACTTGGATTGGTTCGTCGACACGACCAAGTCCCTCAACCCGGCCTAACTCCTCAACCCGGCCCAGACGACTAGTGCAAGCAGGCCGAGCCCCGCAAAGCCAAGACTTCTCTAGAAAGCCAACTCCCGCGTGGCGTCTTCCTCAACCCGGCCACAGGTCAAGTCCCGTTCCATCCATGGCGTGCGACGGGACAAGTCCCCATAAAGGGATGAGCGTGGCCACAGTGTCCCGCCAAATCCTCTGACTAGCAGGGGCGTGGCAACAGTGCCCCATGTACCCCGCTGACCAAGGCCGACGTGGCTACAATGCGCCCATCATCACTGCTGACGCAAGCCCACGGCGACCGGGCGGTGCGCCACTTTAGCCAAGTCGACCCTGCCACTGCGTGATGATCGAAAAGATGGAGAACAGTGCGCCCTGGTGCACGGGCCCCATGCCCGGAGAACCCAGCGAGCCCTGGCACCTGGCGGGCCCTAGCGCCGGCTTCCGGGACGCTGACATCTCGACCGCACAGCCTTGTAACTTTACCATTATAACCCTGGGGGGTTGACCTATAAAACCCCCAGGAGCCATTCATGTTCACGGGTAGCCACCATATGCATCACACGATCATACAATCAGTAGAACACACACACAAGGAGAAGGAGCAGCCTATGCTTTGGCATGTCTTCCTTCCTCCTCAAAACAGCTCGAGGAGCAAGCTTGTAACATCCACATATAAACCACACTCGGCAGGAGTAGGGGTGCTATCTCTCTGGATAACCCCGAACATGGGTATGTCTTGCGTCCCTCGCTCAGTCATACTGACCTCGCCTCTGGAGCCCACCAGTGCCCTCAAGCCTCCTCCCCTCTTTATCCATCCTTTGGCATCTTCCGTGCGCCCAGCACGACATCGGTGGTAGGACGGTAATCCCAGGTGTCCCAAATAGTGGGCGGGAGCGATTTCGGCCGAGCGCATGTGTGCTTAGGCGGTCATGGTATATGAATGTTTTTCGGAGGCGGTTGCGTGGCGTCTAGACGAAGCTACAAACATACCCCGGTTTAGACCTTTGGACGCCGGGCCGGTAGGATTCACGGGTCGAAGTTAGAAAAGTAATTTCCTTGTACCAAACATTGTTCTCACGCAGTTTCGGGCGAGTAGAGGCTCTTTTGGTGCTTCGTTCGAAATTTGAAACAGAAGCATTCACGTTTAGAGTACTCTTGAACTTTGAGGATTGACCTAAATAGACAACGTTAAATTTGACCTTGTATGTTTGAAAACCTCATTAAATTATGCGCTTCTTTTTGAAATTTTGACACTTGAAAATCCTATTACTATGATTATTTTGGAATGGAGGTGGTAAATTTGAATCTATTTTGTACACGACTATATATGCTATTATGTACAAAAGCATAGCAAAGATTGGTGCCCCCATAATTTAGGTATGGTTTACAAATGCCATGATATCAAATTCAAATAATTGAATGGACTTCATCTTGAATTCGAATTTTTAAACCACCTTATGTTTAATTCAAATGTATGCTAGTTCATAGCTGGCTATTATAATGTTCATTGCATAACTTTTGTATGTATAATGTGCTTTACACACACAACATGAACTATACTCACGTTTATATTCGATTGCTAAAGCGATGCATTGTCTAGAGTTCAAACTACTAACTCTATGGATCAATTATGTCGATAATAACATAGACATCCTCAAATTCAATAGAATATAGATGTCTGTTGGATCAATGACCGTTCCTTACGCGAATTGCAAATATCATGATCCCATCCTAATATTTGGATACAATTTATATTTTTTATCAGTGTGTACATCAGTCTTTTACATGTACTTCCACTCTCCATAGGCCCCTCCTCACACACACGCTGACTTTCTCTCTCACACATACGCGCACACGGTGTATATCCATCGGTGTTCTCTCACACATGCTCACACACTCTCTCCCGAGGTGTGTTTCTCACAGACATGCTCTAGATATAACCCTCCCTCCCTCTCGCAACCATTTACGACTGTTTTCACTAATGTTTATCACAAGCACTCTTCCTATCACTACACACGCACAATCCCCATTGACACTTTCTATATACATAGACCTGCCTACGTGTCTCCCGCACGCACATTATCTTTAGGCCTGTCTCTCACGCATTGTCTCCACCTCTCTTCCTAATTAACGAGTATGATTCTAGCAGAGCATTTTGTTGGACGCCCCTTAAACTTAGGTTGGATGAATGGCAATATCAGAGATAAGGGGTTACCTTAGTCCGAGGATCTAGGGTTACAAATCCTAGCCGGCTTTGTTTGTGGACACAGAGTCCTTTACGACTCTGCTATCTTTGTCTTGTGCGACTAGTCCTCCATGGGTCTCCCTAAATGCGTCACGGACCGACCAATGTGGCGCATGACGGAACCGAACCAAGGGCCTTACCTCGGCCCACCATACCTCATGCGGTGACACACCCTCTGCCCCTAGGTCTCGTTATCTTCTCACACCCACACATACCAACACAGACACCACACAAAATATTTTCTCCTCGTGCCTCTATCCCCACCCCCTTGCATATACACACTCAAGGGCATCTCTCGCCATGACATACTATTCATCTCTCTCTCTCTCTAGGCCTCTCTCCTTTCTCATGCTATCTCTCCCACGTCTCGCCCGCCGGCCCCTCTATCCATGCCTCTCTCGAATACGTAATACATACACATACCTCTCTAGACCCTGCCAAATACATCAACAACACATTCACACATGTTACATCACGTACCCCATTGATCTAAAAATCCATCTCTTCATGTTTATTTCACATCCAACATTCCTTTTGAATAAAACCACACAAAGTGTGGCCAAAAAATTATTTTAGAATTTCTACATATATACAACGTTACAAAGTTATATGGAGGAGTATGAACGTTAATTTGCATTGCATGGTGCACCCAATGATATTTATTCCACACTGTGAATTTTTATACGTTTATACTATATATAAAGTTAGTCATAATGAAGAGAAATGAAGAGCATCTCTCTCTCCATCGCATACACCCCTTCTATGCCCCTTTCACGTATGCACAAAAACTATCTCCAGGTCCTCTAAAAGTATGCCCCCAGCACATTCACGCATGTTTCATCTTTCTCTCGTGATGTATACAGTGAAGATCATTGTATTTGAAGCGAAAGTATGATATGTACATTGGACTTCAGAATCCACTCATTACAGTCACCATTTACATTTTGTGGTTATTATATAGTCACGGGCTCACCGTACAGCTCTGTATTTGCTCAAGACATGACTAGTTGACCAGTTAAACGCTCCACGTGGCATCTCAAGTGTTGCATCACATTATCTCACTACCATTGGGCCCACCTGTCGCGCGTGTATAAGAATGAAAACAGACGATAAGAAAATATTGGACGGTGGTTCAAAGTCATGACCGCGGGCAAAGCGGACAAGGTGGCCTTGTATTGGTTTGCCGAGCCGTCTGTTTTAACATACAGGAGCTGGTGTGGTGATTATACACACATGCACGCGCACGAACTGTATGCACACAACACTCACACGAAAACACGCAGCCACACACGCACGCAACACTCACACGCACACACGCACACATGCATGCACACACGACACAACCAACACACACTCTGACGCTTAAGTGCTCGACCTACATGTGCATGCGCACACATCAGGCCCTAACAGACACATACACAACCAGGTGGTTCCCACACACGGGTTGGAGTCTTGTCGCACATGCATAAATTTGTGTTTATCTGACCTTTTTCCTAGGCGAACTGACAGGTGGGACCCACAAGGAACATGGTCAATTTAACTAGTCAACATAGTGCCACATAGACTATTTGGCCGGTCAAGAGAGTGCAATCCGATGTTGAACAGTGAGCAAGTGACCATATAATCAGCGCAAAACATATATAGTGATCGTAATGAGCGTATTCTGAAGTCCAATAACTGTATTACGCTTTTTGCTTGAAATACACTAACCGCCCATGTATTTATCTCTTCTCTCGCTCTCTCTATGGAGCTGAGTAGGCCAACGTGCGAGTGCCTAAATTGGCGCAGGCCACCCCATTATTGTTGTACTGGTTTCGTAAGAGCGAACAAGCATTCACGTCTACTTTACAAACTATAGATATGAGTTACAAATGCTATGAAGATGAATACTAATATTTGAATCCACTTTATGCCCAATTTCTCTCTGTAGGGCCTCCAAAAGTACATCTCTACACGTTCTCGCATGTTACATCTAACAACTATGCAATACATCACTACTACTACACTCTAAAACAATAAATCATATGTGTTTTTAGTTTTATTAGATCTCATGTTGTTACTTAATAATGCAGTTTGCATACACTAAAATCGCCTTTTAAATGTGTGGCTAGTATGATCTACTGCGCGGGAAAAATCCCGCCCTTGCCTGTTTAATCGGGTTTGTATCGATGGATCATGCGAAATAGCAAAACTATAGTAGTACTACAGTACAAGTAATAGTTCACTTGGCCGCCATATCATGTACTCCTCTGTCGTAAGAGTAGAGCACTCGCTTTCATAAATGTTCTAGTCCCTTTCGCCGACATGTGGGACATCAAGCAACCAGGTCCACGTGCCATACCGAAATAACAGTGCAGAGCAGCAGGGGGAAGCCCCCCAGTCATGGCTCCGGCGTAGTAATGAGCAATGAGGCGTCAAATCACAAATCTGGACCTTTCCTACAGTTAAGTTGGAGGGACGAAGTAATAATGCTAAAAAAGAAATTTGAGGGACGAAGGAACCATCATTTCACTCGTTGCTGAATCCGCTTCTCCCTCATCTTATTCAAGTTAACCACGTGTTGCTTCTGCTATTGTTCTACCTCATGTGGGACACGGATTGGCTTGGTAAAGCACTAACACATGGGACCGCATGTTAGCAAACCTCTAGGCCAACGTCCTCTAAAAATAAGAAACCTCCCCCGCCATCCGCGCGACAAAATCACCTCCTTTTTACTAATCTCGATACTATAATTTTTTAGATCAATACAATCTAGATTTGTATTGATAGGACAGAGGAGCAAAACAAAGTGGTACTATTAAGGGCATCCACAACGTGTAGCCAAATGTGAAAATAGCTTTTGGCATCGATGGGAACCATTGTGGATGGTGCTGCCAAAGCCAAAAGATAGAACCAAAGCTCCCTAATTGATTGATTGAAGGAATAGAAAAATGCAACCTCTCTCCTCTTTCTCCCGTGCTTGGATGCATGTACCGTATAGAGCATAGAGTCTACTCCCATGTCCCTTCTATCACAAATCACAAAGTAGTGAGGCATCAAATCACAAAGCACGGACGAAGCAACCCTCATTTCACTCTTTGCTGACTCTGCTTCTCCATCGTCTTCTTCGAGTTACCGCACTAAGCTGGACGGATGATGCTATTGTGTAGTGCTAGTGCACTTACGCGTCCTTTGGTTCAATAGACTTCCTGGAAGCAAAGAGGGCGGTTGTCTCGGCTTGCTGTCGGTGTACTAGAGTAGGGGTACCCTAGTATCCCGAACTTGTGCACGGGCAGTTGCAAGACACCATGGGCAAGGCTTGCCGGTGACCGCCAAGGTCCTCCGTGGTTCCTTTGGAGCCATTCAAGAACAAAGTATTCAAGCCAAGGAGATAAGGCCCCGCAAGAGGAGCTTGCCGGAAGGCCAACCAAGGCATGACCAAAGTATTTAAGCCAAGGAGACAAGGCCCGGCAAGAGGAGCTTGCCGGAAGGCCAACCAAGGCATCTCAAGGAACTTGTCATGACGCTACCACGCTGCCCGGCGAGGCCCGTGAGCGACAAGCTTCCGGACGCGACAAGACAACGATCAAGGCAAGACGCTGTCGCGGCAAACTACCATTCTGCACTCCGCTCCAAAGACATCCACCAACGTGTCGCCCTGGGACCTTTCCAGGCGCGCATGGCAAGAGGCTGTACGGCCAGCAGTGCGCGGTTGCAAGCGACGCTAACAAGATTGCCATCGTGGCAAGCGGTGGCATCCCTGACGGTCCCTTTTTGCACTGTTTGGGTGAATAGACGGGCATTTAATGCCTTTGTCCCCTGCCGTCAGGGTTAGGTATGATACATCGCATGTAGTTGTACCAACCGCAATTCCTTTTCCATTTTTACCCTTGTCTACGTTGCCACCTGTCGGAGACCCCTTGAGCATATAAAAGGAGGCCCATGCGCAACGTAGAGGGGGGTTCGAAGGCAGAAAACACTCACGCTTAGGTCTCGTTAGCAGCTGGTGTGTATTGTAGCACTCAGCGCCCCGAGCAAGAACTCAATACACTCAGACATGCAGCAGAGGAGTGTTATCTCTCGAGAGCTCTGAAGCTGGGTAAACTGCTCGTGTGTGCTTCGCCGATCCGCTCTTCATGCGATCTCCGCCTCGCCAACCGAAAGGGGCTCGGTCCGCCGGCCCCATAGGTGTTCGTGGATCAGCCTCCCCGACATCTTTGGCGTGCCAGGTAGGGGCTGTCGAGATTGTGTGAACCTGATCCGGCGTTCACACGAGCTAGATCTTCATCTTCTTCATCAACATGCCATCGAAGAAGAAGGCTTCGGCGGCAGATGTTCCGTCCACGTCGATCCCACCACCACCGGAGCAAACGGGTGGTGGGGTAGACGCCGGTGGAAGAACGGGCGTCGACGAGGGAGCCAACGGTGCTGCCTGGTCCAAGGACAAGGCTGCGCAGACCTCGGCATCCGTACATGCACCGTACCCATCTCAGGAGGTGCGGGACCGACAGCGTCATGGTATTCACAGTACCATACGTTCGTTGGACCAAGATCGAGCTGGTGGATTTCGGGGTGCTCAGGACCAGCATGCACGCCAACATGTCGGCACGAGCAAGGCACGGTCGCTCGACGGATATCGCTCCTTCTAACATAGTTAGAAGTCCGAGCATATCCCGCCTCGCGCCGTTCGCCATCGCCGCCCACCACTCCAGCGAAGCTTTGGCAGAGCTCAAGCGCTCTGGATTACCCTCCAACGGCAGACAAGATCGATGAATGGAGGCCACCATTCAGAGTCTCATCGGCTTTGCTAACGGCGACACTCGCGCAGCCGAGTACATCGCTGCCGCGGCAGGACTGCCAAGCACGAGCCGGTGGCGACGAAACCGGTGGGGGTGCAACCAACATGCACTCTCCACCCCGAAGGCCAAGATCGCCGACTCGCCGGATCCACCTCGACAGCGACTCCACCGCATCATCGGATCCACGAGCTCGTCGCGATCAGCGCCAAGTTCTTCACGAACGACAGCAAGAAGATGCTCGAACTCGCATCGAGCGCCGAAGAGAAGCGCGACGTCAATCAGACCAGCGCGCTGGGCCCCCTGTCGACATGCATGCACCAGGGGAACCAGCGATTTGCCAGACGCTGTAGGTTGCCCTGCGTTCACTCGTGAGTTGCGGCAAGTCCAGTGGCCCAGCACGAAGACTTTCAAGCCAGACGTACCAGAGAAGTATGACGGCAAGTCGCATCCGTCGGAGTTCCTCAGCATCTACACCATTGCGGTTAAAGCTGCCGGGCGGACGACAAGATCCTCGCCAACTACTTCGCCGGTGCTCAAGCCCAATGTCGATCCTGGCTCATGCACTTGCCGGACAACTCCATATCCTCCTGGCAGACCTATGCCATCAGTTTGTCGGCGCTTTACAGCGGCCACAAGCCTCATGGCCAAGAGAGCGACCTTCATCTCGCCGCCTGTAAGGAAGGAGAGCCCCTGCGCAAGTACATTCAGAGATTCAGCCACAGATAGCACAACATCCCAGATGTCCACCCTGCCAAGGTAATAAGCGCTGCTCCATCGAACGCGCGAAACCGCAGGATGCGGAGGAGATGGCGATGTGCAAGATCGTAGACGCCGGTGAGCTATATGCCCCGGCCGACAAGTGTGCGTCTTTGAGGAAGGGAGGAAACTCCCAGAGAGAATACTGTAGCAGGAGGATCTGATAGTGAGGAGGCTGCCCCGGCAAAGAAAAACCGGCGGCGGAACAACAGGAAGAAGAAAGGCAAAGATGTGCTAGTCGTTGAGCAGTCCGGCAACGGAGGTAGCGCCAAGAAAGCCAAAGCTGGTAGCTCCGGCAAGGAGATTGCTGTAACACCCCGGAAGTAACTTTCCATATTTGTAACTCCAACTCTTGCCATTTTCGGCTTTGATATATGATATTCCCTCCGTGGTTGGGTTTTCTTCATTTTGCATTTTGTCCATGTCATGCATTTTATATCATGTCATCATGTGCATCGATTTGCATACGTGTTCGCCTCATGATTCCGAGCATTTTTCCCGTTGTCCGCTTTTGCAATCCGCACTCCTATCTCCCCGGCGGTCCCTTTTACGCTTTTTCCGTGTGCGGGTACTAAACCTTCTCGAAATGGACCGAGGTTTGTCTAGTGGCCTTGGTATACCACCCATAGACCACCGGTCAAGTTTCGGTCATTTGGAGCTCGTTTGGTACTCCAACGGTTAACCGTGACTCTCGCAAAGACCTCTTTTAAGTTGCAGCCCAACACCCCTTCAAAAGAGCCCAATAACCCATCTAAGTCACTTCCATGCTCTCCGTCGCTCGATCACGATCGTGGCGAAAACTGCTCCTCATTTGACTCTCCTAGCTCCTCTACCTATATATATGTGCTCCTCCCAAAATTCGCGGTCAATCCACCCCTAACCCTAGTAGTTTTCCCTCCGCGCCATACGACGCTGTCGCTCGCGCGCCGGACACGTCCGCACGCCACGTCGCCGGACCAATCCTGGGCAACACGTCATCGCCGCCGCCGCCTCAGCCTAACCCCCTCGCGACATCGCCATCGCCACCCGCCTCCACACAGGCCGGCGAGCCAGCCATGAGCCCGCCGGCCGCCGCCGCGCGCGCCCGGCCGCCAGGCCACAGCGCCTGCCGCCGCGCGCCCTCTTCCTCCGGTGCGCCGCCGCGCCCTCTTCCTCCGGCTGCTTGCCGCCGCCACCGGCCGGCCCCGCCGCCGGATCTCGCCGCGGTGGTCGCCGCCCGCATCCGGCGAGCTCCTCCTCCGCGCTCGGCCGAGCTCGCCGGCGCTCACCCCGCCGGGCGACCGCCTTCCTCCTCGCCCGGGCTCGGGAGCCCTCGCGCCGAGATCCCGCGCCCGATCCGCCTCGGGAAGCGCACCGCTGACCTCTTTTTCCCTCTTTTCTTCAAAGTCCTATATCTCATTGATTTTTGTTGCATTTTCAAAGTGGTATATCTTTGCATCTGTAGATCCATTTTGCGCGTATAATATGTCGAAATGTTCGTCTTGAAGAGTAGATCATTTCATCTCATTGCATCATTTTCGTTTGAGCTCATCTTGATGCCCGAAATGCTGTTGGAAGAGTGCTATGTGACGTTAGTTTCTGATTTTTATCAGAACTTGCACTTTTGTTATTTTTGCCATGATTATTGTGTGCACCCTATGAATTTGAGTCCTACATGTGTTTTGAAATATGCCATGCCATATTTCCAGGGGTGTATGCCATGTATTTTTGTGATCTATGTGGTGACTAGCACAAGCATGCAAAGTAGGTGTCCTGATGTTGCTGATTTCAGCCCTGTTTTAGCTGATTTTGATGCCATGTTAACTTGATGCTACCGAGAGATCTATGCATATTTTGAGATACTTCAATAAGGGTGTTTTGTAAAGCATGTCTTTCTCTATCCATCCATGCCCTTGTTTGAAATTATGGGATGCCATAGCTTGAGTCAATCGAGCTCTACTTTTGCTATCAATTGTTTCCTGGCAGATTGTATACATGTTATTCAATTTTGCCTAGGTTGTTGTGGTTGACCCATGTATGCTATGTTATTGTTCTTGCCATGTATGTCTTCTATGCCATGTCTTCTTGATGTATGTATTCTTAGTTTACCATATAAAGCTCTGTTATGAGTGCATTGAGCTTGTAAACATGCCTACTCGTTATCAGTTTTTGGACATGTCATGTTGCTGAATCTGTTAACGAAACTTTCAATTTTGACATGGGTGTTACTATATTTTCTAGTCCTTTTTGGCTTATGGTCAGTAAGGGACTTTTGTTCTAGGCTTTGAGTAGATTCATGCCATGCCATGTTTTGCTATTTTAAGTTCCTGTAGCATGTAGTTTTGCTGCTCTAAACATTGCAACCTGATGCTGTTTTTGCCATGTCCAGCCTGATATTTTGTGCACTTTTGCCATGCTTGTTTGAACCTGTTATGATGTGAACTAGCCGTAGCTCAGTGCTCATCTTTTGTCGAGCATCTTGTGTAGATCACTGCCATGTACTTTGTTGGTACGTTTGGGTGCAGTAGCTTAATTAATTGTTGCTTGCTAAGTGGCATCATGCTGTTAATGGCAGATTTGCGCCATTCTTGTTTTGCTTGTCATTTCCAAACCGTGCATCCGATTCCGGTGATCTTTATATCGATTTCAACCGAAATCATCTCATCTTTCCAGTGGCATACTTGGTTTGCCAAGTTGATGCCTGGTTCATCATTTACCGTCCGGAGCGCACGTACGCATTGCATATCGCATCTCGCATATCATGTCATGTTTTGCATCATGTTGATTGTGCATTGCACCGTGATTTATTGTGGTTCCTTTGTTTGTGTTGTTGCTTTGGGTAGAGCCGGGAGACGAGTACGTGAACGAGGAACCTGTTGAGAACGCTTACGAGGATCAAGCTTTCGACAACTCTGAGAACATTGCAGGCAAGATGACCATACCCTCGAAATCACTTCTATCTTTGCTATGCTAGTTGCTCGCTCTTTTGCTATGCCTATGCTGCGATGCCTACCACTTGCTATATCATGACACCCATATTGCCATGTCAGCCCCTAACCATCCTTTCCTAGCAAACCGTTGATTGGCTATGTTACCGCTTTGCTCAGCCCTCTTATAGCGTTGCTAGTTGCAGTGAAGCTGAAGTTTGTTCCTTGTTGAACATGGAGATGTTGTTCCTTGTTGGAACATGTTTACTTGTTGGGGATATCACAATATATATCTGCTATAATTAATACATCTATATACTTGGTAAAGGGTGGAAGGCTCGACCTTATGCCTGGTGTTTTGTTCCACTCTTGCCACCCTAGTTTCCGCCATACCGGTGTTATGTTCCTTGATTTAGCGTTCCTTACACGGTTGGGTGATTTATGGGACCCCTTGACAGTTCGCTTTGAATAAGACTCGCCCAAAGAAGGCCCAACTTTGGTTTTACCATTTGCCACCTAAGCCTTTTTCCCCGGTTTTCGCGAGCCCGAGGGTCATCTTTATTTTAAACCCCGGACAAAGTGCTCCTTCGAGTGCTGGCCTGAACCGAGAGCAGCCTGCATGGGCCACCACGGGAAACTCGAGGCTTGGTTTTACTCGTAGCTTGACTTATCCGGATGTGCCTCGAGAACGAGATATGTGCAGCTCCTATCGGGATTTGTCGGCACAATCGGGCGGCTTTGCTGGTCTTGTTTTATTGCTGTCGAAATGTCTTGTAGTCCGGATTCCGAGATTGATCGGGTCTTCCGGTAGAAGGAATATCCTTCGTTGACCGTGAGAGCTTATAATGGGCTTGTTGGGACACCCCGCAGGTAATATCTTTCAAAGCCGTGCCCGCGGTTATGAGGCAGATGGGAATTTGTTAATGTCGGTTGTAGAAAACCCAAGTTGACCTCAAATAAAATACACATCAACGCGTGTGTAACGTGATGGTCTCTTCTCGGCGGAGTCCGGAAGTGAACACGGTGTTGGAGTTATGTCGACGTAAGTAGTTCAGATCACTTCTTGATCGCTACTAGTTTCACGACCGTGCTTTGCTTCTCTTCTCGCTCTCTTTTGCGATGTAGCCACCATATATGCTAGTCGCTTGCTGCAGCTCCACTTTACTACTCTGTCCTTCCTATAAGCTTAAATAGTCTTGATCTCATGGTGTGAGATTGCTGAGTCCCGTGACTCACAGATACTTCCAAAACAGTTGCAGGTTCCGATGAGGCCAGTGCAGGTGATTCAACCGAGCTCAAGTGGGAGTTCGACGAGGAACGTGGTCGTTACTATGTGTCTTTTCCATATGATCAGTAGTGGTGCCCAGTTGGGACGATTCGGGGATCTGTGTAGCATTTGGGGTATCTTCTTTTATTTTGGTTCCGTAGTCGGACCTTGAGTGTACTCTAAATGATGGATGTTTATTTATGTACTGTGTGAAGTGGCGACTGTAAGCCAACTATGTACCTCTTTCCCTTAATTATTACATGGGTTGTGTGAAGATTACCTCACTTGCGACATTGCTTTCAATGCGGTTATGCCTCTAAGTCGTGCCTCGACACGTGGGAGATATAGCCGCATCGGGGCGTTAAGTTGGTAATCAGAGCCTTCCCCGACTTAGGAGCCCCCTACTTGATTGTTTGCTGGCGTTGTTGAGTCTAGAATGGAAAATGTTTTGAGTCTTAGGATTATATATATCGGAGAGTAGGATTATTTTTACTCCCAGTCCCTTCTGTCAGCTCTGTGAGGTCTCCCGACGAGAGTTTTGACTCTTCTCTCCTCAAATTTCACTAAAAAAATTTTTAGGATCACGTGGGTATCTTGGAATCGTTCCGATGGTTTTGTGACGAGAAAATTGTTCTTGGTGCCTCCTGACATTTAGGGGTTGTGGCAGTGTCCCGGGAGTTGAGCTCCGAGGTGTTGTCGCCACAATTTTATCGTTGCGAGCTCGAATACCGAGTTTTGCCGACATCGAAATCTCTTTTGTGCAGTTGTTGGTGAGATAACCCGATAGCCCAAAGATCGTGGCGAAAAGGGAGTATTGCCATGACTTGTATAACGGATGTTTTTCAAGGTCGAGGTACAAGATTTCGAGGATTTCTTGGTTATGTGTTGACGGATGGATACAATGGATCTAGGTATTGTTAGTTTGGGTGATATATATTGTGTCCCTGTATCCCCAACACCAGATTGCATAACCAGAAAGTTTCGGGAGTTTATAGGTGGGAATTCTAGTAGCTTACAGGATATTCTTTCCGGCGGATGTATGATTTGAGATTGGGGTTCAACGTCTAGTGGTCCGCCCATTCACGGTCGATTACAAAGTGGTCGCGAGACGCCTTAAAGAATCCTTGGCTATGCTGATTCGGGACGCCTTGTTTGTCATTCGTGACGTCCGCTATCGTCGTGTCCGTGTGGGCCCCACCACTAACACTTTGGGCGTAAATCTCTATCATGTGTTTGTTCCGCTCATTCTAGAAGCCAATCTTTTGTTTTCAGTTGTGATATTGAATTGTTTCTAAGCAGATGTTGTTTCCATATCTTTATCTAAGTGGCTTCTCACCTTAATGGACGTGTGATGATTAACTTTGAATTCATTCGCTCATTCTTGTTCAATGTTTATTGTGAAGACTATATGTTGCAATTTCTATCCGTTGATTCTACTTATCTATTTTTCTATCAAAGGACTAACGGATGTCACCCTCTTCAGATGGCTCCGCCAACGCGTCGAATCCGGATCGCAATGATGGGGATCATCGAACCTCCACCTCCACCTCCACCTCCGCCTCCGGAGGCCCGGCAAGCTATCATGGCAGCCACCAATGCCAATGCTCGATGATTTTGCAGCTCTTGCAAGAACGTACTCAGGGCAAGGCAATCAAGGAAATCAAGGTCAAGGCAACAATCAGCCACACTTTGCTACTCTCGATCGGTTCCTCGCTAATCAGCGAAGTCTTTCGGTTTACGTGTCGAGGCCACGACGCCGACGATTGGTTAGTGGACATCTGCAAGCACTTTGATTGTAGCAATGTCGGACCCGAGGACTTTGTCAAGTTTGCATCGCTTCAACTCAAGGATCAAGCAGCTGAGTGGTACCAAGAATACAAAGATTCCAGAGGAGGTCGTGTCATTACAGGATGAGTTCCGCCGTGATTTGAGCTCATCACATTCCAAAAGTGTTGTTGAGAGCAAGCGTGAGGAGTTCCGCAATCTCAAGCAGGGCAACATGTCTGTCTATCAATACAATATCCAGTTCGTAAACTCGCTCGTTTTGCTAAGCAAGACGACACGATGAAAAGAGTATGATCTATCAATTCAGAGGTGGTCCGAGAGAAGATCTGCAATTAGCTCTTGTGCTTTTTGAGCGAGATAAGTATGATGATTTCTACAACATGGCACTCAAGCAAGAAGCTGCCCAGCTCAAATGTGAGGCTTCTAAGAAGAGAATCGGGGATGCAGTTCAGTCTTCTTCTTCCTCTCAAGTGGCAGCTAAGCAGCGAAGTTCTACCTTCCTCCTCCTCCGTTCCGTCAGCCTTATCGCAGAAGAACTCAGGTGGCCGTGGATCTTCCCACCCACCCAACCCAAGCTATCGTAACAAGTCTAATTCTCAAGCTCCAAGGTCAAGTGCTCCTTACCACCGTCCGCTCTCTCGAGGTGACTTGCAACAAATGTCGCAGAAGGTCACTATGCGAACAAGTGCTTCAACCAGAGGCTTCTTCCGCCTCCTCCTCTGTGAAATCTTCCAGCAATGCAAAGTGGTCAAGCATAATCCAAAGCATGCCAAGGTCAATATGATGAATGCAGCTCAAGCAGAGGAATCTTCCGATGTGATAATGGGTAATCTCTCGATTAATGATATTCTGCAAAAGTCTTATTTGATACCGTGCATCGCATTGTTTCATGTCAAGACCGTTTTTGCCAAGCATGAATTCACTTCTTCTCATTTGGGAAACCCATGGATGTCATTTCTCCGGTAAACGGTTGAGCTCCAGTTTGGTGGTTCCGGATGTTTCTATCAAGATGGGCGATTATAGATTTCTTTCTAAACCAATTGTTCTTGGTGACTCGGATATTGATCTTATTCTCGGAATGGATCGGCTTTATCAAGACAAAGCTCAGCTTGATTGTGCTGCTGGGAAATTCAATTGACTCACTCTTCTAATGATGTGATCATCTATGCCGCTCGTGATGAAACCATTGGTTGTTTTCTCTCAATGAGAAGGGCGAACTGAATGCCATCTCTCGATTCCAATCGTTTGTGAGTACCAAGATGTCTTTCCGTAAGAGCTTCCGGTATGCCTCCTCATCGCCGCTTGAGTTCGTTATCGATCTTGAGCCCGCATCGAACCCGCTTGCAAGCGCCCATACAAGCTTGGACCTGATGAGCTGAAGGAATTGAAGAAGCAGCTCGATGAACAAGAGCGTCTGGTTTGATCGGACCGAGTTCATCTCCTTGGGGTTGTGGTGTTCTTTTGTCCGAAGAAGGATGGCACGGACCGACTTTGCGCCGACACCGCCCATTGAATAAGAAGACAATCAAGAACAAGTATCCACTTCCCAACATCAATGAGCTTTTCGAGCAACTCAAAGGTGCTACAGTGTTTTCTAAGCTTGACCTTCGATGGGGTATCATCAGATTCGTGATTCGTGAACAAGATATTCCCAAGACAGATTCGAACAAGCTTTGGTTCTTGTGAATATCTTGTCATGTCTTTCGCCTCGTCAATGCTCCTCCAACATTCTCTCGGATGATGAACTTCATATTCAACCCCTACACCAATGAATTCGTCTTGGTCTATCTTGATGATATTTTGGTCTTCCAAGAATAAGAAGGATCATGCCAAACATTTGCGATTGGTGCTAGACAAGCTCAGAGAGTATCAATTCTATGCTAAGTTCTCCAAATGTGAATTTTGGCTTGATGAAGTGCTTTATCTTGGTCATATCATCTCCGCCAAGGGCATCGCAGTTAATCCCGAGAAGGTGTCCGCAATTGTGAATTGGGAACCTCCTCAAATGTCAAAGCAGCTCCGCAGTTTTTCTTGGTCTTGCAAGCTATTGCCAAGATTCGTTGAGAACTTCTCCAAGATTGCAAAGCCTCTTTCCAACCTCCTCCAGAAGCATGTGAAGTATGTCTGGTCTCCCGAGTGTGACGTTGCTTTCAATACCCTCAAAGAGAAACTCGTCACAGCTCCTGTTCTGACTCCTCCTGATGAATCCAAGCCATTTGAAGTTTTCTGTGATGCTTCTCTTCAAGGTCTCGGTGCTGTGTTAATGCAAGAGAAGAGAGTTGTGGCTTATACCTCTCGCCAGTTGAAGCCCAACGAGAAGAACTACCCCACTCACGATCTTGAGTTGGCGGCAGTTGTCCATGCATTGATAACGTGGAGACATCTCTTGTTGGGAAGGAAAGTGGACATTTTCACCGATCACAAGAGTCTCAAGTACATCTTCACCCAGCCCAACCTCAACCTCAGGCAGACTCAATGGGTCGAAATGATTCAAGAGTACAACCCAAGTATTGAATATACTCCGGGCAAAGCCAATGTCATTGCAGATGCTTTGAGCAGGAAGGCTTACTGCAACAGTCTAATCCTCAAGCCTTTTCACCGGATCTCGTGAAGCTTTCCATAAGCTGAATCTTCAAGTTGTTCCTCAAGGCTTTCTTGCCAACCTCATAGTCTCTCCTACTTTGGAAGATCAGATTCGTGAGGCTCAACTTCTGGATACCATGGTGAAGAAGGTGAAACGTGGTATCGACAAGGGCATTTCCAAGTATAAGTGCTTCCACGTTGATGACAAAGACACTCTGTTCTTTGAGGACCGGATTGTGGTTCCTAACGGTGATCTGAGAAAAGTCATTATGAACGAGGCTCACAATTCGCTTCTATCCATTCATCCTGGAAGTACGAAGATGTACCATGACCTCAAGCAGTCATATTGGTGGACTCGAATGAAGCGAGAAATTGCTCAATTCGTGAATGAATGTGATGTCTGCATAAGAGTGAAAGCAGAACACCAAAGACCAGCTGGTCTCCTTCAACCTCTTGCTATTCCAGAGTGGAAGTTTGATCATATCGAGATGGACTTCGTGACTGGCTTTCCAAAGTCCAAGCGTGGAAATGATGCTATCTTCGTTGTCATTGACAAGCTTACTAAAGTGGCTCATTTTCTTCCTATCAAAGAATCCATCACAGCAGCTCAGTTGGCAGAGCTATACACCTCCAGGATTGTCTCCTTGCACGGCATTCCACAAGTGATCTCTTGGACCGTGGCAGCATCTTTACCTCCAAGTTTTGGGATTCTTTTCGAAGGCCATGGGCACCAACATTCGTTTCAACACAGCTTTCCATCCTCAAACAAGTGGCCAAGTTGAGTGAGTAAATCAAATCCTTGAAGATATGCTCAGGGCTTGTGTCATTTCTTTCGGTATGAAGTGGGAAGATTGTCTTCCATATGCCGAAGTTCTCCTACAACAACAGCTTCCAAGCGAGTTGGGCAAGGCCCCATTCGAAATTCTCTATGGCGAAAGTGCCGTACTCCTCTCAATTGGTGCGAGACGGTGAACGCCAACTTCTTGGCAATGACTTGATCACGTATGTAAGAAATGTGCCAAGTCATTCGTGAGAATCTCAAAGCCGCACAATCGCGCCAGAAGAGCTATTATGATGATAAGCACCGTGATGTGGCTTTTGAAATCGGAGACCATGTCTACCTCCGCGTCTCTCCAATGAAAGGCACTCGTCGCTTCGGTATCAAAGGGAAGCTTGCCCCTAGATACGTGGGTCCTTTCAAGATCATTGGGAAAAGAGGCGATCTCGCCTATCAACTTGAGCTTCCATCCAACTTTGCAAACGTGCACGATGTGTTTCACGTGTCACAGCTTCGCAAGTGCTTCAAGACTCTGAACGGACTATCAACTTCAAGAGATTGACCTTCAAGAAGATCTCTCTTATCATGAGCACCCCGTTGCTATTCTTGAAGAAACCGAGCGCAAGACTCGCAACAAGTCAATCAAATTCCTGAAAGTGAAGTGGTCACACCATTCCGACCGAGAAGCTACCTGGGAGCGTGAGGATCACCTCCGTTCTGAGTATCCGGAGTTCTTTCAGTCCTAGATCTCGGGACGAGATCCTCTTGTAGTGGTGGAGTGTTGTAACACCCCGGAAGTAACTTTCCATATTTGTAACTCCAACTCTTGCCATTTTCGGCTTTGATATATGATATTCCCTCCGTGGTTGGGTTTTCTTCATTTTGCATTTTGTCCATGTCATGCATTTTATATCATGTCATCATGTGCATCGCATTTGCATACGTGTTCGTCTCATGATTCCGAGCATTTTTCCCGTTGTCCGCTTTTGCAATCCGGCACTCCTATCTCCCCGGCGGTCCTTTTACGCTTTTTCGTGTGCGGGTACTAAACCTTCTCGAAATGGACCGAGGTTTGTCTAGTGGCCTTGGTATACCACCCGTAGACCACCGGTCAAGTTTGGTCATTTGAGCTCGTTTGGTACTCCAACGGTTAACCGACTCTCGCAAAGGCCTCTTTTAAGTTGCAGCCCAACACCCTTCAAAACAGCCCAATAACCCATCTAAGTCACTTCCATGCTCTCCGTCGTTCGATCACGATCGCGTGGCAAAAACGCACCTCATTTGGACTCTCCTAGCTCCCTCTACCTATATATATGTGCTCCTCCCAAAATTCGCGGTCAATCCACCCCTAACCCTAGCAGCTTTTCCTCCTCGCGCGCCGGACGCGTCCACCCGCGCGGACCGTCCTCCGCCCGTCGCCGGACCAATCCGGGCGACACGTCATCGCCCGCCGCCGCCTCAGTAACCCCTCGCGACATCGCCATCGCCACCCGCTCCCGCGCGCCACAGTTCGGCGAGCCTGGCCCGCCCGCCCGCCGCCGCCGCCGCCCGCCGCGCCGGCCGCCCAGCGCCTCCAGCGCCGGCGCCGCCGCGCCCTCTTCCTCCGGGCCTGCCGCCGCCGCCACTGCCGCCCGGCCTTCGCCGGATCCCGCCGCGGTGGTCGCCGCCCGCCCGGCTGAGCCTCCTCCCGCGCCCGGCCGAGCTCCGCCGGCGCCGACGACCCCCGCGGCGACCGCCTTCCTCCTCGCGGGCTCCGGAGCCCGCGCGCCACCGAGATCCCGCGCCCGATCCGGCCTCGGGAAGCGCACCCGTTGACCTCTTTTTCCCCTCTTTCTTCCAAGTCCTATATCTCATTGATTTTTGTTGCATTTTCAAAGTGGTATATCTTTGCATCTGTAGATCCATTTTGTGCGTATAATATGTCGAAATGTTCGTCTCGAAGAGTAGACCATTTCATCTCATTGCATCATTTTCATTTGAGCTCATCTTGATGCCCGAAATGCTGTTGGAAGAGTGCTATGTGACTTTAGTTTCTGATTTTTATCAGAACTTGCACTTTTGTTATTTTTGCCATGATTATTGTGTGCACCCTATGAATTTGAGTCCTACATGTGTTTTGAAATATGCCATGCCATATTTCCAGGGGTGTATGCCATGTATTTTTGTGATCTATGTGGTGACTAGCACAAGCATGCAAAGTAGGTGTCCTGATGTTGCTGATTTCAGCCCTGTTTTAGCTGATTTTGATGCCATGTTAACTTGATGCTACCGAGAGATCTATGCATATTTTGAGATACTTCAGTAAGGGTGTTTTGTAAAGCATGTCTTGATCTATCCATCCATGCCCTTGTTTGCAATTATGGGATGCCATAGCTTGAGTCAATCGAGCTCTACTTTTGCTATCAATTGTTTCCTGGCAGATTGTATACATGTTATTCAATTTTGTCTAGGTTGTTGTGGTTGACCCATGTATGCTATGTTATTGTTCTTGCCATGTATGTCTTCTATGCCATGTCTTCTTGATGTATGTATGCTTAGTTTACCATATAAGGCTCTGTAGTGAGTGCATTGAGCTTGTAAACATGCCTACTCGTTATCAGTTTTTGGACATGTCATGTTGCTGAATCTGTTAACGAAACTTTGAATTTTGACATGGGTGTTACTATATTTTCTATTCCTTTTTGGCTTATGGTTAGTAAGGGACTTTTGTTTTAGGCTTTGAGTAGATTCATGCCATGCCATGTTTTGCTATTTTAAGTTCCTGTAGCATGTAGTTTTGCTGCTCTAAACATTGCAACCTGATGCTGTTTTTGCCATGTCCAGCCTGATATTTTGTGCACTTTTGCCATGCTTGTTTGAACCTGTTATGATGTGAACTAGCCGTAGCTCAGTGCTCATCTTTTGTCGAGAACCTTGTGTAGATCACTGCCATGTACTTTGTTGGTACGTTTGGGTGCAGTAGCTTAATTAATTGTTGCTTGCTAAGTGGCATCATGCTGTTAATGGCAGTTTTGCGCCATTCTTGTTTTGCTTGTCATTTCCAAACCGTGCATCCGATTCCGGTGATCTTTATATCGATTTCAACCGAAATCATCTCATCTTTCCAGTGGCATACTTGGTTTGCCAAGTTGATGCCTGGTTCATCATTTACCGTCCGGAGCGCACATACGCATTGCATATCGCATCTCGCATATCATGTCATGTTTTGCATCATGTTGATTGTGCATTGCACCGTGATTTATTGTGGTTCCTTTGTTTGTGTTGTTGCTTTGGGTAGAGCCGGGAGACGAGTACATGAACGAGGAACCTGTTGAGAACGCTTACGAGGATCAAGCTTTCGACAACTCGAGAACATTGCGAGCAAGATGACCATACCCTCGAAATCACTTCTATCTTTGCTATGCTAGTTGCTCGCTCTTTTGCTATGCCTATGCTGCGATGCCTACCACTTGCTATATCATGCCACCCATATTGCCATGTCAGCCCTAACCATCCTTTCCTAGCAAACCGTTGTTTGGCTATGTTACCGCTTTGCTCAGCCCTCTTATAGCGTTGCTAGTTGCAGTGAAGCTGAAGTTTGTTCCTTGTTGAACATGGAGATGTTGTTCCTTGTTGGAACATGTTTACTTGTTGGGGATATCACAATATATATCTGCTATAATTAATACATCTATATACTTGGTAAAGGGTGGAAGGCTCGACCTTATGCCTGGTGTTTTGTTCCACTCTTGCCACCCTAGTTTCCGTCATACCGTGTTATGTTCCTTGATTTCGCGTTCTTACACGGTTGGGTGATTTATGGACCCCTTGACAGTTCGCTTTGAATAAGACTCGCCAAAGAAGGCCCAACTTTGGTTTTACCATTTGCCACCTAAGCCTTTTCCCCGGTTTTCGCGAGCCCGAGGGTCATCTTTATTTTAACCCCGACCAGTGCTCCTTCGAGTGCTGGCCCGAACCGAGCAGACTCTTGGGGCCACCACGGGAAACTCGAGGCTTGGTTTTACTCGTAGCTTGACTTATCCGGATGTGCCACGAGAACGAGATATGTGCAGCTCCTATCGGGATTTGTCGCACAATCGGGCGGCTTTGCTGGTCTTGTTTTATTGCTGTCGAAATGTCTTGTAGTCCGGGATTCCGAGATTGATCGGTCTTCCCGGTAGAAGGAATATCCTTCGCTGACCGTGAGAGCTTATAATGGGCTGTTGGGACACCCCGCAGGTAATATCTTTCAAAGCCGTGCCCGCGGTTATGAGGCAGATGGGAATTTGTTAATGTTCGGTTGTAGAAAACCCGAAGTTGACCTCAAATAAAATACACATCAACCGCGTGTGTAACCGTGATGGTCTCTTCTCGGCGGAGTCCGGGAAGTGAACACGGTGTTGGAGTTATGTCTGACGTAAGTAGTTCAGGATCACTTCTTGATCGCTACTAGTTTCACGACCGTGCTTTGCTTCTCTTCTCGCTCTCTTTTGCGATGTAGCCACCATATATGCTAGTCGCTTGCTGCAGCTCCACTTTACTACTCTGTCCTTCCTATAAGCTTAAATAGTCTTGATCTCGCGGGTGTGAGATTGCTGAGTCCCCGTGACTCATGATACTTCCAAAACAGTGCAGGTTCGATGAGGCCGGTCAGGTGATTCAACCGAGCTCAAGTGGGAGTTCGACGAGGAACGTGGTCGTTACTATGTGTCTTTTCCAGATGATCAGTAGTGGTGCCCAGTTGGGACGATTCGGGATCTGTAGCATTTGGGGTATGTTCTTTTATTTTGGTTCCGTAGTCGGACCTTGAGTGTACTCTGAATGATGGATGTTTATTTATGTACTGTGTGAAGTGGCGACTGTAAGCCAACTATGTACCTCTTTCCCTTAATTATTACATGGGTTGTGTGAAGATTACCTCACTTGCGACATTGCTTTCAATGCGGTTATGCCTCTAAGTCGTGCCTCGACACGTGGGAGATATAGCCGCATCGGGGGCGTTACAATTGCCGCGGGCACCAACTACCAGGCTGTGGTGGTCGCCGACAAGCAGGACGGCACCAAAAAGCAGTACTGCAAGATCCACCGCACCAAGGGCCATGACCTCCAGAGCTGCAAGAAGGTCGAGCAGCTCGTCGAGCAGCAAAAGGCTGAATACGAGCGACGCGACAAGGAGAAGGCCCAGGAAGGTGCTGGAGGAGCCAGCAAGAAACGCCCCGGCCGAGGAGGACGCCGCGGCAAGGCCAAGCAGCGGCAAGGAGACAGACCTCCCCGCGGCCGCGACAAGGATGAAGATGACAGCGACGATGAAGATATGGATGATGACGAAACCGATGAGTAGGAGTTCCAGAAAGCCACAGAGGTCTTGTGCGTTGACGGCGGTGCTTCTCTGCATACTTCACACCGCCAGCTCAAGCAGTGGATGCGGGAAGTCAATGCGGCAGAACCATCCGTCGAGTCACGCAAGCCTCTGAAATGGTCCAGCACGCCTATCATCTTCGATATTGAGGACCACCCTGATCGCATAACTGCAGTCGGGTGCTTGCCGATGTTGGTTTCACCAACTATCCGCAACCTCAAGGTCACTAAGATGCTAGCTGACGGCGGGGCCAGCTTGAACCTGATCTCCTCCGCGGTACTCCAGAAACTCCAGATTCCTGATGGCGAGCTCGAAGAGACCGGCACATTCCAAGGAATCAATCCGGGAAGGAGCAAGCCGAAGGGAAAGATCACGCTGCCGGTGACATTTGGCAGCGAGTTGAACTTCAGAACTGAGAGGGTCACTTTTGACGTTGCTGACTTTCCATTGCCTTACAATGGGATACTCGGCCGTCCAGCACTCGCCAAATTCATGGCAGCCTCTCACTATGCATACAACATGCTGAAGATGCCAGGCCCGATAAGTGTCATCTCTGTCCCTGGCGACAAGAAGGACGCTCTTATCTGTGCCGACAAGATCTACCGGGAAGCAGCAGCCGCAGCACATCGCAAGTCACTTGCCATTGAAGCTCCCGGGGCGAAGAAGAAGACCAAGTCCAGCAAGAGTTCTGATGCCCACTCCGGCAAGCGCACCTCTTCGTAGTGCTGCGCTACCGTCGAGGACGCACCATCGAGCTCCACCGGCAAGTGTAAGAAGACAATGGCAGCTCCACCAGAGACCAAGAAGGTGTCCGCCAAGGAGGACGGCACTAGTGGTACCTTCACCATCAGTGCCACTCTCGACCCTAAATAGGAAAGCGCGCTCGTTGCTTTCCTGTGGGCGAACGTTGACATATTTGCGTGGCAACCGTCGACATCCCCGTGTTCCTGTGAAAGTAATCGAGCACCATCTTGCCGTCTGTCCTCATGCGCGCCCGTCAAGCGAAAGTCGAAGGTGCAAGTGAGCGCCAAGAATTCATCGCAGAAGAAATCAAGAAATTGGAAGCAGCAGGCCTTGTCAGAGGAGTGCTCCATCCTACGTGGTTGGCCAACCCTCTAGTCGTGCGCAAGGCAAACAGGAAATGGAGGCTTTGTATCGACTTTACCGATGTCAATAAAGCTTGTCCCAAAGACCCATTTCCCTAGCCGCGCATCGACCGGATTGTTGACTCCATGACCGGATGTGACTTGCTTTCATTTCTTGATGCATGCTCAGGATACCATCAGATCTTCATGGCAGAAGAGGATGAGGAGAAGACCGCATTCATCGCCCCATGTGGCACATACTGTTTCGTACGGATGCCTTTCGGTTTAAAGAATGCTGGTTCAACATTTGCGAGGGTAGTCCATGACGCTTTTGAGCCGCAAATACACAGAAATGTGGAAGCCTACATGGATGACATAGTGGTCAAGAGCAAGGACAAGGCGACTCTGATTCAAGATTTAGACGAAACCTTTGCAAATCTGCGCAAGATCAACCTCAAGCTTAACCCCGAGAAGTGTGTGTTTGGAGTCCCTCCGCAAGCTTCTCGGTTCTTCGTGTCTCAGCGGGGAATTGAAGCCAATCCCGACAAGATCAAGGCCATTGAGCAGATTGAAGCACCAAAGCGCGTCAAGGATGTACGAAGACTTGTCGGTTGCATAGCTGCTCTCAGCAGGTTTATCTCTAGGTCTGCTGAGCGCGCCCTGCCATTTTTCAAAATATTGAAAAGGGTAGGTCCAATGAAATGGACTCCGGAAGCGGAGGCTGCACTGCAGGACTTAAAGAGATACATGTCCTCCATTCCAACACTTGTCGCACCTAAGCCACAAGAGAAGTTGCTGCTATATATAGCGGCAACCAATCAAGTGGTTAGTGTTGCGTTAGTAGCGGAGAGGGAGGCGGATGATGAGCCAGCAACCACGGCAGATGCATCCAGCGCCAAGCAGGGGACTTCACCGGCAAGCTCTGGTCCCGACAAAGATGGATCTGCGCAGGCGCGCGAGAAGATGCAGAAAAGAATGGTGCAGCGCCCAGTTTACTTTGTCAGTTCCCTTCTGTAGGGGGGCTAGGTCAAGGTACTCTGGTGTGCAGAAATTGCTTTTCGGCCTTCTCATGGCCTCGAGAAAGCTGCGCCATTACTTCCAAGCACATGAGGTCACAGTCGTCACTCGTTTTCCGCTGAAGAGGATACTGCAAAATCCAGAAGCAACAGGCAGGATTGTCGAGTGGGCACTGGAACTGTCAAGCTTTGGCCTCAAGTTTGAGAGCACCTCAACTATCCAAAGCAGAGGATTGGCGGAGTTCATAGCAGAATGGACGCCAACACAAGATGAAGAAATTCGTAAACGAGCATCCCGTCAAGGAAGCAAGCAAAGAGTGGCTGATGTACTTTGATGGTGCCTTCTCGCTGCAAAGGCGCCCGTCTGGGCGTGCTACTTGTTGCACCCACCGGAGAGCACCTCAAGCACGTAGTCCGATGCACTTTCCCAAGGAGCAAGCAACAAACAATACCGCAGAGTATGAAGGTTTGCTTGCGGTCTCGAGATCGCAGCAGACCTTGGGATCAAGAAGCTCATTGTCGGGGTGACTCACAGCTTGTCGTCCGCCAAGTGAACAAGAATTATCAGAGTCCGTTGATGGAAGCTTACGTTGATGAAGTAAGAAAGCTAGAAGAGCACTTTGACGGCCTACAGATGGAACATGTTCCAAGAGCTCGAACGACATTGCCGATGGCTCGTCAAGCGCGCCGCGACTTAAGTTACCTGTGGAACCAGGATCTTTGTGCTCAAACTGACTCAACCGTCTCAGTAACGCCATCAACTGGACAGAACAAGAAGAGGAAGTTGATTTCTGGTGACTATTTTCCGGAAGAGCTCCCCGAAGCCGCCGCCAAGAAGGTCCTCAAGATCAACACCAAGGGTGCTGAGGAGCAGTCTGCTCCGGCAAGCCCTAGGGTTTGTTCCGTTGAAGCAGACGCTCCCGACAAGTTTTGCTCCGGCAAGCTTGCCGGAGAACGTCAAGCTCCGGCTGAGCCCCAGATTCTCGCCGTGGAAGCGGATGTTCCCGCAGCAGCAGATGTGCCTTTAGTCCTTGTTGTCGAGCCGCAAGCTCCAGCATGGGCACAGCAGGTTGTCCGTTTCCTTCAAATAGGAGAACTTCCCGAAGAGCAAGAAGAAGCGAAAAGAGTAGCCCGACAGTCAAGTATGTACCAGTTTGTCGACAACACACTGTACAGAAGAAGACTCAATGGCGTGAAATTGAAGTGTATTCACCGGGAAGACGGACAAAAGGTGTTGGCAGAGATACATGGAGGCATATGTGGTCACCACATTGGCGCAAGAGCACTTGCCGCAAAGCGTTCCGCAAGGTTTCTTTTGGCCGACAGCCCTCCGTGATGCAACTGCACAAGTAACCAAGTGTGAAGCGTGCAGGCCCATTCCAAGCAGATACACCAGCCAGCTCAAGCTCTCCAGACGATCCCTTTATCCTGGCCATTTTCGGTCTGGGGGCTCGACATCCTCGGCCCCTTTCCCCGAGCTGTCGGGGGCTTTGAGTACTTGTACGTTGCGATCGACGAGTTCACAAAGTGGCCATAAGTGGAAGCAGTGAGGAAGGTGACAACACAGTCAGCAGTCAAGTTCTTCAGGTCAATTGTTTGCCGTTTCGGGATCCCTAACAAGATCATCACCGACAACGGCACGCAATTCACGAGCCGCACCTTCATGCAGTACGTCTAAGATCTTGGCGCCAAGGTCTGCTTCGCTTCTGTTGCTCATCCGAGAAGTAACGGTCAAGCGGAGAGGGCGAATGCTGAAGTGCTGCGCGGGCTCAAGACCAGGACTTTTGACAGGCTGCGCAAGTGCAGAAAAAACTGGATTGAGGAGCTGCCGGTGGTTCTCTGGTCGATCAGGACGACGCCAAATCGAGCCACTGGCCAGACACCTTTCGCTCTAGTCTATGGAGCAGAGGCAGTTCTCCCCAAGGAACTCGTATACGGGTCACCTCGAGTGCTCGCTTATGATGAGCTTGAGCAAGAGCGATTGCGATAAGATGACACGCTGCTCCTTGAGGAGGACCGTCTTCAGGCCGCTGTACGAGCTGCTCGATACCAGCAAGCTTTGCGCCGCTACCATAGCTGCAAAGTTAATGCCAGAAGTCTCGAGGAAGGCGACCTTGTTCTTTGGCGCGTTCAGTCCGCCAAGAATTCCAACAAGTTGACGCCGAAGTGGGAAGGCCCTTACCGGGTGAAACGAGTCACTAGGCCTGGCGCTGTCCGCCTTGAGACCGAAGATGGCATTCCGGTGAGCAACTCCTGGAACATTGAGCATCTTCGTAAGTTTTACCCATAGGGCGGTTGTTGAACCTGTTCCGGCAACCACCTTTTGTACAAGTCTTGCCGATGTTGCATGTAATCCTTTGTACAAAGCCGGGCGCAGACCCCGTGCATAAGTAAAGCTCATGTGCTCCGCACATCTTGTCAATTTCATGCTTTCTACTTTATTTTTGCATGCGTTATCTGACACTTTGTGCAGCGCCTACCTCCGGTAAGCAATAACGAGCCATAAGGCTCCATATCATTATTTTCTCTTCTTTCTTTTTCTCAAAGAAAGGAAGGTTCCCTCGCCCACAAGTTTGCCGGGGGGAAAGGAGAAGATAAGAGAAGATAATGGTGTGGACCAAGCGTCGCTCGAGGAAGTTTCGCCTTACCGGGAAGCAAACGACAGAAAAGCTAAGTTGCTAAAGTTTGAGCAATCAGTTTTAAATTTTTTGAAGTTATTTTCCTCGAACGACCGTGCTTTGTATGGAAAACCTGTGCGTGGAGGAACCAACTCGTAGCTAGTTGCGCCCTTACTTTGTTTCGAGTCCGCTCAACAACTTAAGTGAGCTGCGACTAGCTGCGACAAGGTTTCTTGTCGGTAGCGGCATCGCCAGACAGAAGGCCGACATCCCAAGACTCAGCCAATGCTAGGGTGCCTGCGCCGACAAGTTCCCTAAAAAGCGTAGGGCAAAAACATACAAAGGAAGGGATCAAGTAAAGGAAATAACATAGCAATCGCTACCTGAAATAGAGTCATATTACAAGATAGCTTGTCGCAGCTCTAATAGATTGTTCTCATAACATGACCAGCAGCGACAAGAAAAAGAGAAAACGGGCGGCCTAATCTACGCGATCGCCCTCAACCCTCTTGATCCCGCCACCTTGTCCACAATGGGTGTGACAAGGGTCTTGAGCGCTTCAGATCAGCATCCGCGGCAAGGTCTTGAGGACGTTGGTGAGGTTGAGGCCACAGGTTGCGGAAGGCCACCTTCACCAAGACCTTTTGAAGAGCTCCCGCGCAGATCATGCGCGACTCAGAGGCCAGCTGCTTTGGGATCTTCTCCCGAGTCGCTGGAGGGCCGCCGCCACGCCCTTGAAGAACAAGCTGAGCTTGGCCCGGGTTGGAGGTGCTCATCGAAGGAATACCGAGATCATCCATCCCAGCTGCGCCAGCTCCCCTGTCGATGATCTGCAGCAACATCCACGAGACCCTCGGTCCAAAGGCTCCAATTCTCCCTAAAAGTGTTCAGGCGGCAGAAGACTTCGCCAAAGAGGGCCTCGTCGGCCTTGATCTTCTCCTCCAAGGCCACCTCCGCTCCTCGGGCGCTGGCCCAGCGTCTCGAGTCAAGGTGGTCAGCTTCAACTCAAGATCTGCGTTGAGTCCTTGGCGGCGCTAAGCTCCTTGCTCCTCTCGGCGAGACGACCCTACAGCTCGCCAAGGGTGTAGGCATCCTTCTCGCGCTCAAGCTTGAGCACAGCAAGCTCCTCGCCGCTCAACTTGAGATCGGCCTTCAGCTGCGCCACCTTCGTCTCCAGCTCCTTCTTGGCGGCCTCGGCAGCTGCGGCAGCATCCTCTGCTTCCTTGAGAGCCCCGCGAATGTTTGTTCGCTGCAAGATCCTCCTCGTGGCTGTCAAGGTTAACCTTCCGCTGCGCCAACTCGCCTTCATGCGCAGACAGCTTCTCGGCAGCAAGCCGCTGTTGCTCTTCAACTTCAGCCTTCTCGAGGAGGAAGGCTTTACGCTCCTCGGCGAGTCGCTCCCGCTCCTCTGCCAAGGACCGGAGAGCTTCCTGGATGAGGCCCCGGAGCTCCTCCGCGCGCTTCTCGATGTCTGCTCCCGCCTTCGCGACAAGCGCTTCTCGGGATACCAGCTTGGCCTATCGAGCGTGGTAGAGCGACAACAGCTTCCGCAGCAGCTGCTCCTCCTCAGGCTCGCCGCTGCTGCTGTCCGGCGCGTCGACTAGCGTCAGCCCAACGGAGGCGAGCAACTCTTCATCGAAGATTACTCCTTCAATCGGCGCCCTGGAGCTCGACGCCCAGGGGAGCTTGATGAAGACGCCATCGCCGGCCTTCAAATAGGCGCTGGCTGGGGCTCTTGAACTGACGCTGCAGCAGCGGGCGGTGGGATCGGCGGTCGGCGAAGCGCCGATGCTCCTCGCGCCTCGGGGTTGTCGGCGATCGCCGGACCCTCGCTAGCTTCTGCGGCGGCGGCTTTGGCGGCCTCTCCGCCGGCGGGATCATCAGCGCCGGCTTCTTCTTCGATGACAGCGGCGTCGTCGGTATCGCCGCGCGCGTTCTCCTCGCCGGCGAGCCTGAGGAGGAGCAGCCTGAGATGGATCTGACGACCGGAAAAGAAAGAAAAGTCAAGCAAATATCCAAAAAGAAAATCAGAAGAAGAAGAACACAAGGGAATTTTTCAAGCGAGAGGACCTGTACTAGGATCTGCAGTCGTGGTCTCAACCACCGGAGGGTCGCTGGTGCTATCCCTTGGCGTCGTCGGTATCGCCGCGCGCGTTCTCCTCGCCGGCGACCTCGGTTTCCATCGGCTCCGTGGCAGATGGATCTGACGACCGGAAAAGAAAGAAAAGTCAAGCAAATATCCAAAAAGAAAATCAGAAGAAGAAGAACACAAGGGAATTTTTCAAGCGAGAGGATTACCTGTACTAGGATCTGCAGTCGTGGTCTCAACCACCGGAGGGTCGCTGGTGCTATCCCTTGCCGGAGAACTGTCCCTTGCCGGAGAAGTCTCCCTTGCCGGAGAACGCTCCCTTGCCGGAGAATCCTCCCTTGGCGGTGTAGTCGAAGCAGATGGCATTTTGGGAGCGGCTTCCGGGCACTCCTGGTGAGGCTGCTCTGCTCCTACACAAACCAATAGTCAGATATCAGCAAAGAAAGAGCACCCATGCACGCCTAACAGCAGGAAGTAAACCATATACTTACGATGGGGGCTGCGCTGGGGGCTGCTTTGAGGAAGGGTTGCCGGGTCCAGCAAGGTGGTCTCGGACACGCCTCCTGCTGTCGCGGTGGGTTCGTCCTCGATGACAATCACCGGGACCTTGGCTCTCTTCGCCGCTCTCTGGGCCAGCGTCCTGAAAAGGAATGGGTTTAGAGTGAAGCAAATCAGATACAAGACAAAGCAACAAAATTGAAGAACTACAAATACAGCAAAGAATCTTACTCTTCCTCTTCCTCGTCGGAGCTGATCACGGAGAGATCGAATTCCGGCTCGCCTCCGGTGCGACGAGGCGGAGGAGTAGGTTCCCTTGTCCGCTTGGCAGGAGCAGTAGCGGTAGACCGGGAAGACCCCGCTCCGGTTGCCGCAGCGGCGTGAGGTGCTCCCGCGGCAATAGTGCTTGCCACGGTGGAGCGCGTCGCGCGGTGCGGCGGCTGTTGACCCGTCTGCCGCCCCGCTACATCCCCGGCCCTGCGAAGACGCCTTCTTGGTGGAGGTGGGGGCTCCGCTTGCGGCAAGCTGTCTGAAGGTGAGCAAGAGGAGGAGGCGATCTTCAACGAGTTGCTCGCGCCCTCTGCGGGCTCGCTCGACTCAGCTTCAGGCTCGACAAGCTCTTCCTCGCCGGCAAGCTCCTCTCGCTCGACAAGGCTTGCCGCCTCTGCTGCCTCTGCCTCCTCCACGGTGAATCCGAACTCGCCCGCGGCAGCGGCTGCTGCCGCCTCTTCTAGCCTGGTGGCGATGCGCTGCATCTCATCATCGGTGGTGTCGCGGGTGAGGCTCTTCTGTTCATCGGGGCGGACCGGCACTTCTACCAAGCCGTCAAAGAACTCCCGCACGACGTCGTCTGCAGGCTCTTGCCAAGTTGGGACAATTCCATGCGAATCGCACAGCGGCATCATTGCACGGATGCGGTCGAGCGAGGAGTTGTTGCACTGTGAACGAGACCCTCGGCAACCTGAACACTTCGGGATGATCAGGATCGTGCTTGAACAATTCCAGAGCATCGCGTCGGTTCTGTGACAGTGAAGTTGAAATTGAGGCCCGGCGCAGCCTCATGATATCCGCGCAGATTCGGAACTCCCAGCGGGTCTCCTCCTCTCCTGCTGTGGAGGCGGCGCGGCGACGAAGAAAATCCGCGCAACAGCGCCTACTGATGAGCCCGGCAAGCCTAAGGCGAGGATCCGGTGACGGCAATCTTCAGCCTAGCGTCTTCCGGGGCCACGCTGCTCCAATCGTTGCGCCAAGACCACTCGGGGTTTGGCGCTGGGCGGTAAACGGCTGCGGGTTCTCCTCGACAATCCAGCACCAGTCTGCTCTCCATTCATCCCACTTGCTGCGGAGCTCTCCCTCCAGATAAGCTTCCTTCTTGCCAGTTCTCGAGATCCAAGTGATTCCGCCGGAAAGAGGCTCCCCTCTCTCAACTCGGGGCATAAAGAAGTGGCGGAAAAGAGCTACGTTTGGATAGACTCCGACAAAGTTTTCGCAGAGTTGTGCGAAAACTGCCATGGTCAGAACGACATTGGGGGTGAAGTCAAGGAGGCGGAACCCGTAGGTGTTCATGAATCACAGAAAAATTCAGAGAAAGGCGGGCAGAGCCCGCAGTAGAAGAACAACGCGAAGAAGGGATATCCATTCGGAGCCAGTTCCGAAGAGGCAGCTGGGAGTACCTTCGTGCGCGGATGCGCTCGCGTCTCCGTCGACCAGAAGAGGTAGTAGTACTCCCTCAGATCCTTCACGGCGAGCTTAGGGGGGAAGATAGCCCGCTCCTTTCGCAGCACCGCGAGCCGCTGCGCCTTGGCCGACTTCACGACCTTCCCCTTGTCGGCTTTCGGAGCCATGGCGGAGGTGGTGGGGGAGATCGACGGCGTTGGTGATGCTGGTGGCGATGGGGGGCGGAGCGCTGCTCTCTTTTCAGCCTTGGGAAGAAGGGGGGAGCGGCGGAGGTTTTCGAGATTGGAAAAGCAACCGGCGATGTGGGCGTCTGCCCCTGTTTCCCCTGCTTATAAAGAGGGAGGGGGCAGACGTTCCGCCTTTCCGAATAAAGAAACCACCCACGATCTCTCCCACGACGCCAGATTCGACGCGTGCTGCTCATGGAGGGTGGTGGGTCCGGAGTGAACACGGCGTAACCCAGGCGCGGCGTGCCCGTGCCCTGTTTTGGGCCTGGCCCAACAGCCGCGGCACTGCAGGTGGCCCAAGCCCGGGGCTCTGCCGGTGTACTAGAGTAGGGGTACCCTAGTATCCCAAACTTGTGCAGGGGATTCTGCAGCACCTGCAGCAAGGCTTGCCGGGTGACCGCCAAGGTCCTCCGTGGTTCCTTTGGAGCCATTCAAGAACAAAGTATTCAAGCCAAGGAGACAAGGCCCCGGCAAGAGGAGCTTGCCAGGAAGGCCAACCAAGGCATGACTAAAGTATTTAAGCCAAGGAGACAAGGCCCCGGCAAGAGGAGCTTGCCGGGAAGGCCAACCAAGGCATCTCAAGGAACTTGCCGCGACGGGCCACGCGTCCCGGCGAGGCCCGGTGAGCGACAAGCTTCCGGACGCGACAAGACAACGACCGCGGCAAGACGCTTGCCGCGGCAAACTACCATTCTGTACCCGCGCTCCAGCACATCCACCAACGTGTCGCCCTGGGACCTTTCCAGACGCGCGTGGCAAGAGGTTGTACGGCTAGCAGTGCGCGGTGGCGTTTACACCGACAAGATTGCCATCGTGGCAGCGGTGGCGCCCCGACGGTCCTTTTTGCACTGTTTGGGCGACGTAGACGGGCATTTAATGCCTTTGTCCCCTGCCATCAGGGTTAGGTATGATACACTGTATAGGTAGTTGTACCAACCGCAATTCCTTTTCCATTTTTACCCTTGTCTACGTTGCCACCTGTCGGAGACCCCTTGAGCATATAAAAGGAGGCCCATGCGCAACGTAGAGGGGGGTTCGAAGGCAGAAAACACTCACGCTAGGTCTCGTTAGCAGCTGGTGTGTCTTTGTAGCACTCAGCGCCCCGAGCAAGAACTCAATACACTGGACATGCAGCAGAGGAGTGTTATCTCTCCGGAGAGCTCCGAAGCTGGGTAACTACTCGTGTGCTTCCTCGATCTGCTCTTCGTGCGATCTCCGCCCCATGAACCGAAGGGGCTCGGTCCGCCGGTCCCATAGGTGTTCGTGGATCAGCCTCCCCGACACTTGCAGGCGGCACTTGCAAACGACTTACCATGGTCTCCCTCAACAGTGTCCTCCATCGAATGCACTTCGCCAAACCACAACGTTCGAGATATCGTCGACGTCACCATAATGGGGAAGGAAGTCAAATAGTTACTACCTCCATTTTTTGTATACAAGGCCAGTATCAAAATTAAAATTTGCAGAAGGCCACTAACACTAATCGAGGCAAAGTTGATGGGGTTTGCCTCATACTAGCAACCAAGGACATTAATATACCCTTGCATGCATGCGGAAGTGAGAAGGTTGGTTTGCATGGCGTTGCATTAATCAAGCAATGAGGAGTGAGATGGTTAGCTCTTTGGGTGTTGGAGAAAAAATATGCATTAATTGACACGTCAAACAAGGATTTGTATCGATCAATCCCGTGAAGGAAAACCCTGCCTTTATTTTTTAACACAAGTAGTATGTAATTACTTGTATCCTGTTTGGGTTAGGCATTGCATTGCCATACTTCGCCACACATTTTTGCCAAGGTTGCCTAAAGTTTTCAAAATGAAAAGGAGGTACACTTATGCACGGCTGTCGCGGTCGCACCGCACCCTCACATAGTCGCTCCTGCACACCAGAAACCCAACCATGGGAATGCACCCTCACTGACACGTGCTACGGCATGTGACCAAACGAAACTTAGCCATCCTACCGTTGACACATAATTTTCGTTCATACAGTATGTTTACTCAACCGCATGTTGGGGAAGATCTGTACGGCCCATGCGGTGGTCTGTTGGGGAAGAAGAAGAGGTGAGGAAGAAGAAGGGTTAGGAGACGTAGGATATTCATCCAACCGCCTGAAATGGTCGACTGACCCAAATGATGAAAGCCAGGCGACTTGCATAAATATATGTTTTTACACAACAAAAGATCCCTAAAAACAACAACATAAAGAGAAACTATCACTACTCGTGGAACAAGACGGCCTTGTCATCTTTGGCTTCCTACGCGAACTAGCCGTAGCTGCTGACGTGTGTCTCCACACCGTGTTTGTCCTCGGCCTCCAGCTACTCGTTGACACGGAGCATGCGGGCGCTTTGCACGGACACGAGCACCACCCGATTCAAGTCCAGGACATCCGGTTCTGCCTGCAGGAGGGCCTCGATAGCAGCGTCATCCGCGCGCTCCGTGTTGAGTTGAGCCTCCGCCACTCGGTTCAAGTCCAGGACGTCCGGTTCCGCATGCAGGAGGGCCTCGATGGCAACGGCATCCACGCGCTCTGCGTCAAGTTGAGCCTCCGCCGCCCGGTTCACATCCACGACATCCGGTTTCGCGTGCAGGAGGGCCTCGATGGCAGCGACATCTGCAGATTCCGCATTGAGTTGAGCCTCCACCTCCCTGTCCTCCTTTAGGATCGCCAGGTTGAACCGCTGGTTCGCCTGTGATACGTCTCCAACGTATCTATAATTTTTTATTAGTCCATGCTACTATATTATCTGTTTTGGATGTTTTATATGCACTAATATGCTATTTTATATTATTTTTGGGAATAACTTATTAACCTAGAGCCAGTGCCAGTTTCTGTTTTTTCCTTGTTTTTGAGTTTCGTAGAAAAGGAATACCAAACGGAATAAAACCTTCATGATTAGATTTTTGGATCAGAAGACACCCAGGAGACTTGGGGTGCAAGTCAGAAGAGCCACGAGGCGGCCACAAGGGTGGAGGGTGCGCCCTCCTACCTTGTGGGCCCCTCGGTTACCCCCTGACGTAGATCTTCCTCCTATATATTCTCAAACCACCGGAAGTATCCATGAAAACACTTTTCCACCGCCGCAACCTTCTGTTCCCGTGAGATCCTAGCTTGGGGCCTTTTCTGGCATCCTGCCGGAGGGGGATTCGATCACGGAGGGCTTCTACATCAACTCTATTGCCCTTCCGATGAAGCATGATTAGTTTACCACAAACCTACGAGTCCATAGCTAGTAGGTAGATGGCTTCTTCTCTCTCTTTGATTCTCAATACCATGTTCTCCTCGATGTTCTCTCCGATGAATTCTTCTTTTGTGGTGTGTTTGTCGAGATCCGATAAATTGTGGGTTTATGATGAGTTTATCTATGAATATTATTTGAATCTTCTCTGAATTATTTTATGCATGATTTGATATCTTTTTAATTCTCTTCGAACTATCGGTTTGGTTTGGCCAACTAGATATGTTTTTCTTGCAATGGGAGAAGTGCTTCGATTTGGGTTCAATCCTGCGGTGTCCTCACCCAGTGAAAACCGACACATGGCATCCACCATAATGGGCTTCCGTTAAGCTATCGGGTTTCGCTTGGATCCGATAACCCATTAACAGCACCGGCCAATGGGGATTTCCCACGTGTAAAATTCTCATTCGCTGGATGATCCATGTGTCAGCTCATCGTTGGGACAGATGTCATTAGTACAATGGAAAAAAAGACGCATATGATATGCCGACACGTCGCACTGCCCAACAGTGGCCCATTTAAGGTAAAAAGGCCGGCAAGCTAATGGCTCACCATATTTTTTCAGACACTAGTGGGCTGGCCCGTTAACAACCTTCCATGTTTTGGGTCAGATTAAGGCCCATATCAGATTAGGCCCGTTCATAGACTGTCGTGTTTTGGGCTAAATTACGGCCCATATCAGATCTGGCCCGTTAACAGGCCACTGTTCTTTTGGGCCCATTCTAAGTCGGGTTCATATTTTAGCATGTTAAATGCCCGTTTACTAGTTCGGCTCGATAATAGTTTCGGCCTCTTAGCGGCCCATGTTGCATCTGGGCCGTTGTCGGCCCGGTTTCACTTTAGGCCATTTAACGTACCATGCTGAAACTGGGCTATTTCTTGTCCGAAGTAACTTTAGGCCTCTTAACGACCCGTGTAACAGTTGGGCCTTGTTATAGCCCGAGTTGAATCCGGCATGCGTCCAACCCATCTATTAATGGACTTGACACTGTTGGGCCTATGGCCCGCATTGATACCGGCCTACTTAAAGCCCATAATTTTATTGGGCCAAACAGGGCCCGAGATATATTTTGGCCTGTTAACGACTCGTTCTATTTGGGCCAAACATGGGCCTAAGGCAGTTTCGGCCTGTGTTGGCCGTAAATATTTTGGCTCAACGCTAGCCCAATCTAGTTTTTAGCCTGTTAAAAGCCCATGGTATTCTCTGGCCTAGCTGGCCAGAACTTTACTCGGCCCGTTAAAGGCAGAAAACTACTATACATTTAGACCTGCTAATGGCCCAAGATGATTATAGGCCCATGTTTTGGCCCATATAATAGCGAGTTATGGGTAGCCTGAAGACCGACAATATTGAGATACGTTGAAGTTTCAGGCCTAAATTACAGCATACAGACCCAGAATAAACCTAGACTATACAATAAAAAAATTACGGCATATTACATCCACTTGGCATCAAAGTTCACCACCGGTGATTAATAATGCGCAACGAGACCGTGAATTACATACACTAGGCATCAAAGGTTGCCAGTGCATATAAACGTGCCGACAAAACAATATACAAAACCGAGAGCACTTCAGAAGGCATTACGCCTGCCCTGGTTGTGCACCAAAAGTAGCTGAACAAGCTGATGAGACCTCAGTTGTGTCAATGATAGATGCTCTAACTGTAGCTGCGTAGCAAGAAAGCACACATAGGTGTCCTCTGAGGCCTTCTTTACAGCATTGACATCAAGTTGGAGCTGAGCTGAAGCAAGCCTATCCAATTTAAGTTGAGACTGAAGAAGGAATTGATTGAGGAAACAACTACACATAGGTTGTCTCACTGCTGCTGGTGTGTAGCTTCAACTCACTGTCTTGATCAAGACATGACCTTGGGGTTATCTTGCTCTCTTCAAGATGGTTTGGCTCACTATCTTCCCTAATGTTCTGCCTATCATAAGAGATACGACTCTGAAAGAGAAACAAGGAGACAAGTAACAAGTTTCACAATTATATAAGCAAATAAGTGGATCTGTTCTGCATAAGGAACATGTTTTTATAACTACAATTTAAAACTGTTAGTTGTTGCAAACATCCAATCAGATGTAAACACCAAAGTACACAAAAGTGAAGGAAATGATGCCTATCCAAATCTATACTAGAACAAAGTTTGAACGCTTGAGAAGGATGAACTTACATTACATGTTAACACAGGATGGACAAATCCCTTCTCCATGTCGATGGAAGGATAATTCAATAAATTCCCCAAAGAAACTTCTTTATAAGTGCTACCTTTATTCTACATTTTGTAATGAGTAAATATAGATCAAATAATATTGGAAGAAACAGAGGATAATGAAGCTCACATGCAGAGTGATGATACATAATCAAATTGCAATTAATTAAGTACAACGTTACAAGGCAAAAGGTACTCACAAGAGGAATGCAGACATCAACGTGTGGAGTGGCATTGACTTTATTCAACATTTTAGTAAGAGTAAATGTAGATCTGATAATTTGGAGAAAGTGGGGAGCAGGTGATGTAGGGTGGAACCCTAGGGGCCAATCTTTCATGATTGAAGCGGATGCTACAAAGAACACGAGGGGAAACACGAGGGGAAACGAGAGGAAACACTCAAATCAATGAGAAATGATCACACATGTGCTAGATCCATGAACATGAAGAGTGATACAAGATTCAAACGCAACAAAGGATGATACAAAAGGTCTTCTCTGTGAGGAGGTCTTGAAGGGTCTTCCCGTGATGGGGTCTTGAATCGACTTGGGGGGATCTTCTCTGTAGAGGTCGTGAACTCCGATGGAGAAGGTATTAAGTGGATGAGCAAAGCTTAATCTGTCAAATGAGCTAATCCTTTGCTAAGCCTAGAAAGAGGGAGGATGAGGAGTATATATAGTATAATGGGACAAAGGGGTACATGGGCCTCGGCCCAACACGCTGTCAACACGCAGGCGTCGGACGTCCGACAACTACCGGTCGTCCGGTGGCTCGCGAGGGTCCGGACGTCCAGTACTTGTCGCTAGTCCAACGTTTTGGCTCAGGATGGTCAGCGTCGGATTTCCGGCCAGCGTCAGACATCCGAGGTGTCAGTCTTCCGGAAGGTCTCGATTTTATGTTGTTTTGGCTCGGATGTGCCTGCATCGGATTTCCAGAGGGGGTCGGACATCCGGTGGTTGGAGTGCGTCGGACGTTCGGTACTTGTCGGCCGTCCGACCGCTGGAGACTTCACTGTCTAGGCCGTGGGTTGACTGGTACACGCACCAGACGTCGCACGTCCGACGGGGACCGGTCGTCCGGCGGCTTTCAACTTCAGGCAGCTTCTTCTCTTGGTCCTTGTACATGGTGTCCTTGCCGTCTTGTCTGTTGGATGTAGTTTCTCCATGGCTATCCTCTAAGGACCTGATCATGCATAGGATTTCCTCTTGAGGTAGTAGCCATGTCTCACATGTAGAAAGTGGTAGTTCAGAGATGAGCGAGTTCACCTTATCGTTGATAGCCTTTGCTCAATCTGTTGTCATTGGTCCAAGTGGTGTCGCGGGAGACATAGGTAGGTCCATGGGGATGACCGTAGGATGCTCCGCATCATCTCCCCCCCCCCCCTTGGGAAAGATCAGACCTCAGATCGAAATCCTCATCACCTTGGTAGGAAGAGAGATCTTTGATGTTGAAGATATCACTCACGGAGTACTTGTCGCGTGGTAAGTCGATCTTGTACACATTGTTGTTGTAGCGCTCGAGCACCTTGAAGGGTTCGTCGGCTCGTGGTCGTAGCTTGGACTTGCGTTTATTGGGGAAGCGTTCCTTGCAAAGATGTAGCCATACAAGATCTCCAATATTGAATATCATGGTTTGCTTGTTAATGTTGAGCTTGGTCGTGAGTCATTGTACTTGGCGCTCGATGGTGTGCCTTGTATCTTCATGCATCTTCTTCAGGTAGTTCACTCGTGCAATCGCGTCCATGTTAACATAAGAGGTAGAAGGTCCAATGGGGACAACGGGTTGAAGCCGTAGACAACCTCGAAGGGGGACTTGCCGGTAGTAGATTGTCTTGCGCGACTGTAGGAGTACTCGGTGATGGGTAGGCACTCTTCCCACTCCTTGATGTTCTTCTTGGTCAACACACGCAGGAGGGTAGATAGCGTCCGGTTTATGACCTCTATTTGGCCGTCGGTTTGATGATGGTATGCCGAAGAGAACAAAAGCTTGATTCCGAGCATGACGCACAGAGTCTTCCAAAAGTAGCTTAGGAACTTGACGTCGCGGTCCGACATAATCGTCTTTGGCACTCCATACAGGCACAAGATTTCCCTACAAAAAATATTTGCAACATGTGAACCATCGTCTATCTTGTTTTATGGGATGAAATGAGCCATCTTAGAGAATCGGTCCACAACAACAAACACAGAGTCTTTGCCATTTCGAGTTCTAGGCAAACCAAGCACAAAGTCCATACTAATGCCTTCCCATGGGTGATACGGAATAGGAAGTGGCATATAGAGACCATGGGTTTGAGCTTTAGACTTAGCTTTGCGACATGTAGAGCATCGGTTGGTGAAATGTGATACGTCGCAGAACATCTTAGGCCAAAAGTAGTTCTTTGAGAGGGTAGCGAATGTCTTGTCACGTCCAAAGTGTCCCATAAGTCCTCCTCCATGGGATTCTCGCAAAATAACAAACGAAGAGAAGACCCGGGGATACATAGTTTGTTAGCTCTCATAAGATAATCATCTTTGATGTAATAGCGTTCCCAAGATGTATGCGTCAAACATTTGGCATATGGAATAGCATAAGTAGGATCATGCGCATACAAGTATTTTATGTGCTCAAAGCCAATGACATTCAATTCAAGTTGGGCAATAAGCATGCATCAACGAGAAAATGCATCCGCCACAACGTTTTCCTTACCCTTGATGTATTTGATGACATAAGGACATGACTCAATGAATTCACTCCACTTAACATGACGATTGTTCAACTTAGTTTGACCCTTAAGATATCTAAGTGTTTCATGATCGGTGTGGAGAATGAACTCATGAGGGAAGAAATAATGCTCCCAAACATGCAAGACTCTAACTAACGTATATAGTTGTTTGTCATAGATGGGATAATTGAGTTGCGCTCTGGAAAGTTTTTCACTAAAGTAAGCGATAGGGCGCTTCTCTTGCATTAACACACTTCCTATGCCATAACCGCTAGCATTGCAATATATCTCAAATGGTTTAGCAAAGTTGGGTAATGCAAGCAAAGGGGCATGTGTAAGAAAATTCTTAAGTTCACTAAATGCGGTATCTTGGGATGGTCCCCAAACAAATGGTGCATTTTTCTTACTCAAAGCATGCAAAGGGGATGCAATAGTGCTAAAGTCCTTAACGAATCTATGATAGAAGCTGGCTAAGCCAAGGAAACTTCACACTTGTTGCAAGTTGGTTGGTTGAGGTCAAGTTTTAATGGCATTGATCTTAGATTCATATACATTAACACCCTTAGAAGACACAACAAAACACAAGAAAACTAGCTTATCAAGACCAAAAAGGCATTTGTCCAATTTGCATAAAGGCGCTCTTTTTAAGAGTTTGCAAAATGGTTCTAAGATGGGTGACATAATCTTTGAGAGATTTGCCAAAGACAAGAATATCGTCGAAATAGACCACAACAAATATGGTAATGTATGGGCGAAGAACAAAATGCATCACACGCATAAAGGTGCCAGGTGCTTCGGACAAGCCCATTGGAATGACCAACCATTCATACAAGCCAAACTTGGTTTTGAAACTGCTTTTCCATGCATCTCCTTCTTGGATGCGTATTTGACAGTAGCCACTTTTAAGATCTATCTTAGAGAAAATTGTGGCTCTACTAAGCGCATCTAGCATGTCGCCTAAGCGTGCGATGGGGTAGCGATATCTAAGCGTGATAGAATTGATAGGATGACAATCGGAACACATGCGATATGCACCATATTTCTTGGAGGATTACTGGGACGACACATGGGCTCAAGCTATCTCATACATGGCCGTTGTCAATGGGTTGTTGTACTTGCTGTTGGATCTCCTTGGTTTCCTCGGGGTTGACGTGGTATGGAGCCTTGTTAGGGAGAGGTGCTCCGAGGATGAGGTCGATGCGGTGTTGGATGCCTCGTAGTGGAGGTAGTCCCGGAGGTAGCTCATCGAGGAAAACATCTTGGAATTCCTGCAATAGGGAAGATAACACTAAGGGTAGAGGGTGAGATGTGTTAGCTTTAGATGCCTCGTCCTTTGATAATAGGACATAGTGCATAACACTTGATGGGTTCTCACACACTTCTCGCGTCTCACTTTTGGTAGCGAATATCACTGGGTTTTTTCTTGTCACTCATCGTGGAGGCACTCAACTTGGGCTTGTGGCGCTCACTCTCTTTGTGGCGGTTCAGTCTTTCGCTATTTTCTCCATGATGGTTGGTAGCTTGCTTGTCGGTGATGACTTGGCTTGGAGACATAGGTCGTAACACGTACTCCTTCCCTTTCATCTTGAAGCTATAATGATTGGTTCGCCCGTTGTGGACGACGCCACGGTCAAATTGCCAAGGCTGTGCAAGTATGAGGTGGCAAACGGACATAGGAACAACATCACACTCCAAAGTGTCTTCGTATGCTCCGATTTTGAAGGAGACTTGGACCGTGTGTTCCACTTGAATTGTGCCGGAGTCTCTAAGACATTGGACCTTGTAGGGGTCGCGATGCTTTATCTTGACCAATTGGAGCTTGGAGCATAGTTCTTCACTTGCCAAGTTATGGAAACTTGCTCCGTCGATGATGACCTTCACGGATCTTCCATTGATGCCCGCCTTGGTGTGGAAGATATGACATCTTTGGTCTTCATCTTGTTGATCTCAAAGTGTCAAGACCATGGAGAAACGAGAGTGGGGCTCGAATCTTCCTCGCAAAACACTTGATCATCTTCATCTTCATTCACTTGCCGGTGCATAGCCACATTCTCAAGGGCTTCCATTTCTCCTTCACTCATGGATTTGTATGTACCGTCGTCGTTGAAGATGATGGTACACTTGTTGGTACACTTGAAGCACTTGTGGCCTCGGCCACCGCATGTGAAGCATTTGATGGAACTTGTCTTGATGGTCTCATCCGTTGGAGTTGTAGATGACGAAGCTCTCGGCTCGAAGTTGCTTGTATTAGGAAGATGACTTGAGGTTGTCGAAGTTTTCTTGTAACTTGACTTGTCACCGTTGCTGGTAGAAGGTTTAGTTGAGGTAGAAGGTGTTGTAGTCATTGAAGATTGATTGTATGAGCCATAATTCTTGGAATAGAACTTGGCATACTTGAAGTCATCTTGCACTTGTCGCTCCGCTTTTGTAGCTTGATGCACTAGCTCGAAGAGGTTTGAGTATGGTTGGAAGTCGGCGATTTTCTTGATAGGGTGATTGAGTCCATTCAAGAAGCGTGCCATAGTTTGCTCATCATCTTCCGTGACATTTGCTCGCATCATGACAATATCCATGTACTTGTAGTACTCTTCAATGGTCTTTGTTCCTTGCTTGAGGAGTTGTAGTCGCTTGAAGAGGTCGCGGTTATAGTATGTTGGCATGAAGCGCGCTCTCATGACATCCTTCATTTGATCCCATGTTGTGATTGGTGGTTCACCTCTTGCTTCTCGATGCTCAATGACTTGCTCCCACCAAATGAGGACATAGTCTTGGAACTCAAGGGATGCCATGGCGTGATCTTCTCTTCATCATAGTTGTGCAAACGAAAGATCTTGTCAACCTTGAATGCCCGTGAAAGGTACTCTTAGGGATCATTGCTTCCGGTGAACTTGGGCATGGTGAACTTGAGTTTGCCGTAGCGTTGTTCTTCATTGTTTTGGGGTCGAGGGTGGTGACATCCTTGATGAGGAGGATTATCTCCCTCAACTCGCTCCTGGCGTGGAGGATTCCCATTTTCTTGTTTCTCTTGACGAAATTGTGGTTCTTGTCGAGCTTGTGGTGGAGCTTGTGGAGCTTGTCGGTGCAATCGTGCTAGATAGTTCCTCTTTTGAACTTCGTCGCAAAGTGATTCTTCTTGCTCGCGAGTATGTCGGTTGCGTGCGGCTACATAACGATTTGTGTCTCGGAGGGTATGTTGCACATCAAGTGCTCGAGCTTCTCACCGTTGTTGTTTCTGAGGGAGAGCTTCGGTGTCTTGCTCGTCTTGGTGTTGGCATGTTCACTCTTCCTCTTGTTGGCGTAGGCGTTGCCGTTCTTGTGCTTGCGCAAAGGTCGATGTTCTTCCGCTAGAAGTTGCTCTTGAGGATCGGTGTCGTGTAGAGGATTGTGGTTTGCTTGACGGCCTTGGCGCGTGGCTCAATGTAGAGTGTTTGATGTCAGTGTACTTGAGCCAGAGATGGTGTCATCGAAGTGTCGACTCGAGCGGCTCCGTCTTGAATATGAGGAAGTGGTAGAAGTGCGGTTGACCAACAAGGCATGAATCTCGTCCATTGTTGCATTGTTCGCTTGTTTTTGTTCGTCGAGCTTGTTATTGGAGTAGCCTCTTATATGTTGCTCAGAATGTCGGAAGTCGGTGGCGAGATTGTCGATGGGGCCGCTCAATGCTTGTTGTTCTTGATTCAATTGTCTTTGTGCGCCAAGGAGGTGGTTCTTGGTGATGAAAGTGTTCAGGTCCTCTTCTTGCTCGATGAAGAGTGGGTTTGTAGAGTAGTTGTCCTATCCATCATTTCAAGTAAAATGTGTGAGTGGAAGAAAGGAAGAACAATACCAAATGTACCTTGACCAATGTTAAGAATGGATCAAAGATCACTCTATGGTGTAACAAGGAAATAGCACAATTGGTATCGTATCTCTTCAATATCTCACACCTACACAAATAAAGACTTTGGTGTATCTTGGTTAGGATGGTGGCACAAAATTTGATGTGAATGTTAGCAATACTCAATAATGTTGAAAAAGATTCAAAAATTTGCAAATGTAACAAGTATACCAATAGCAAGATATGGTACACGGAAGAGCATAAAGAGTGACACAAAATGCGATACAAAATCCATGAACATAAAGAGTGATACAAGATTCAACCACAACAAAGGACGATACAAAATGTCTTCTCCATGGGGAGGTCTTGAGGGGTCTTCCCATGATGGGGTCTTGAATTCACTTGGGGTGATCTTCTCCGTAGAGGTCATGAACTCCGATGGAGAAGGTATCAAGGGGATGAGCAAAGCTCTATCTCTCAAATGAGCTAATCCTTTTCTAACCCTAGAAAGAGGGAGGAGGAGGAGTATATACAGTCTAAGGGGATGAAGCGGTACATGGGCCTCAGCCCAACACACTATCAAGCTACCGATCGTCCGGTGGCTCGTGAGGGTCCGAACTTCCGGTACTTGTCGGAAGTCCGATGTTTTGGCTCGGGATGGTCGGCGTCGGATTTCCAGCTGGCGTCGGACGTCCGGGGCGTCGGTCGTCTAGAAGGTCTCGGACTTCCGTCATCTCGGCTCGGACGTGCCTGCGTTGGATTTCCGGAGGGGGTCGGGCGTCTGGTGGCTGGAGGGCGTCGGACGTCCGGTACTAGTCGGTCGTCCGTCCACTGGAGACTTCACCATCCGGACCATGGTTTGATTGGTACACACTCCAGGCATCGGACGTCCGATAGGGACCGGTCGTCCGGCGGCCGTCAACTTCAGGCAGCTTCTTCTCTTGGTCCTTGTACTTGGTTTCCTTGCCGTCCTGTCCGTTGATGTAGTGGCTCCATGGCTATCCTCTAAGTACCTGATCATGCATAGGGTTTCCGCTTGAGGTAGTAGCCATGTCTCACATGTAGAAAGTAGTAGTTCAGAGAGGAGCGAGTTCATCTTATCTTCGATAGCCTTTGCTCGAGCTCTTGTCATTGGTCCAAGTGGTGTCGTGGGAGACATAGGTAGGTCCATGGGGATGACCGTAGGATGCTCCGCATCACCAGGGCAGGTAAGATGAAGAGTAATGCTAGACAACCAACTATCTTGTAATGCAAGTACAGTAATACTACCACCTTCCGTTTTTACTTGTCGCTCAAATGGATGTATCTAGCACTATTAAGTTCTAAACACATCAATTGAGCAACAATTAATTCGATACAAAGGGAGTACATGACAACATGTACTTACGTGAGCAATGCAAACTTCATAACCATTGTGTTAATTCTACATTTATCTAAGAGTAATTATATATCTTATAATTTTAAGAAAAGGGAGGATAAGGAAGCAAACATTTAAAGTGATGCTACATAATCAAACAGCAATGAGTGTAAGTATGCTGACAAAGGGCAAGAGGTACTGACAAGAGCAATGCAGTGCCCAATATTGTTGTGAGATCCTATGATCCTTTGAGAAAGGAGATCCATCTGAAATTAGTTTTCATAAAAGAGAGAAGGTAAGGCACATGCAGAAATTTAGGAGTTCAAATTTTGAATTGACATTATAGATAGTACTTGACGCTAGGCTCTTTGCAGTTCAATAGGTGTTTGGCCAGTGGAGTAGGGGTAAAGTGTCACTACTAGGGAAAACCCTAGTAGTAGCGCTTGAAATATGCATAGCAGTAGCGCTGGGTCCAGTGCTACCACTAAGGTGCTACAACTAACTAGTAGCAGTAGCGCTGGAAAGGGAGCGCTACTGCTATACCTAGTTAGCAGTAGTGCTCTCCTTTGGACAGCGCTATTGCTACTTGTAAGTAGCAGTAGCGCTTGTTCTAAAAAGCGTTGCTGCTAAATTTTCCTGTATTTTTTAAAATACAGCTTATTTTCGTTGTGTGGTTTTATATATAGTACTTTCATCATATGATTTTATGACCATGATTACTTATTATATACAACAGTGGGTGAAATGAACGTGGAGTAGATTCAAGTGGAGGCAACATGTGGTGCATGTCGAAAGTACTACTCTAATCCAAACATGATCTAGTTTGGATTAGTAGTACTTTCGATGTGCACCACATGTTGGCTTCACTTGATTCTAATCCAGGTTCATTTCACCCACTGTTACATATAATAAGTAATCATGCTCATATAACAACTTAGCATCATGCATCATCGATCATAATAATAAATAACTCATCATTGGTGTCGGTGGGAAACGACACATATGGGATCACAAGAATGCCTACTATGGTTGCCGAGGCGCGGGGTTGTGAGAAGAGCAGGATTAACAGTCAGCACAAGGATCGTTTACCCAGGTTCGGGCCGCGAGGATGCGTAAAACCCTAGTCCTGCTTTGGTGGCTGTATTGAGTGTTCTTGAGCTCTTGAACTAGCTATGGTGGTTGTGTAGTTCAAAAGAGCCGAATCCCACTCCAGTACGCCGTGGGCCTCCTTTTATAGTCGAAAGGGGCTGCCACAGTGGCACACAGGAGGTGGAAAGGCCTACAGTACTATGAGCTTATCACCCGTACTACAGGACAAGATGCATTTAATGCGTAACTTAGGTGTCCCTTAGCTTTATTGGGGACGTGAACGAGGCCCGTCCCGTCCGCTACCGCCTCGCCCTGCTTCGACACGCGCCCAGGCCAGCGGTGCATGCAGCGCCATGTAGGCAGGCATGCAACTGAAGTGGTGCGGTGGTAGGATCTTCACGAAGATCTGCATGTCACCATGCAGGTGCTTGCTGAGTTGGTGTAGAGGCCGCCCGTCGCCACGCAGGTTCCTACCCAGCTAGTTGAGCTAGCAGCTGCTTGGGGACGGCGGTGGAGTCATGGTCGACGCGGGCCTGGTTCTGGCCCCGCTGGCGCCCTCAGCAAGGCCTTGCCGGGGGCCCGACAAGGGTCTTGCCGTGGCGCTGCAGCCGTCCCCGGCAAGGCGCTTGTCGGGGTTCTTGTGGATCTCCTTGGCAAGGATCCCGCTGAGGGCCGTCATCTTCTGGTTCTCATCTGATCTCATATCTTTATGGTCTTGACAAAGATTTACATGCCACCACGGAGGGGCCTCCCGAGCCCTAGTTCCAATGTGGTTGGTTGAGTTGGAACCCGTGGGCTCAAGGGTGGCTCGCTCCATTAGCATCGGGCAAGTCACCTCGGCAAGGCTCTTGCCGGGGCCGCGGAGGCTGCCTCGGCAAGGGCCTTGCCGGGGGAGTCCACCTCACCCTCTCGCTCTTTGGTATTTTTGGTCTTGGCATTGCCTTGGCCATCTTGTGCTTCGGCTTCTCTCCGACTCCCTTCCTCTGCCCTGCTTAGTGTGGCCGTGGCGCGCGGCTCCGACTGCCCGCGCAGAAGTAAAGGGGTACAAAGGTGTGCCCCTACTTTTGTACACCAACAGGAGTCTCCGGGCCTGGGCCACACATAAGCGGGACACGTTGTTGGGCCAGGTCCAAAACGGTGCGCGGGCAGGATGGGCGCGGTTCTACCGCAGTAATTTTCCATATGCTGTGCTTCCCCGTGACCCGCGTTGAACGCACGACGTGGGGGGGGGGCGTGCGTGACGTGGGCGGCATGCGTGGGGCGGTTTCCGCATGTATGCGTCTCATCGTGGTAACGAGGTGGCTCACGCCTTCCACATAAAAAGAGGGAGGCGTGGAGGCGCGGATCATTTACTAGATGGACTCGGGCCACAGTCTTCGAGGCGCCCATGCCCCACGATCACGGGGCGGGGAGCGGTTGCCTCACCCGTCCTTTCGACCCTGCACGTTCGCCATGCGTCCTTCATGCAAGTGGCGGGCTGTGGAGGCGGGAAACCGGGCGTCACTGAGTGGGGCAGCGGGTCGGTCCTGATTCCCTGCGCCTCCGCTGGCTAGATTGGCTAAGTGGGGCGGCCGAGCCTCGACCCCGCCCCTTTATAAGGAGGGGGGAAGGGGGGCGTCGTCCCACATTCCTTCAGTATCCATCGTCCTTCATTCTTGCTTCTTTCTTCCACCTGCCATGGCGAAAGGAGGTGCTGGGCCTTCGACGGCGGCGGCGAGGGTAGCTCCTCGTCAGCGTGTCCCTCCTTCCCACAAGCCCATGGTGGTGGAGCCAGCCACACGAGGAAGGGGGAGGGGGCGTGGCTGAGGTCGCCGTGGCGGTCGGGGGAGAGGAGGACGAGGTGGCGCGGGGGCCGTGCCTCCGCAAGCGGTGCCTCCCGCGATGGAGGGCCACGTCGGGGACCGGCCCCGCGAGTTCATCATAAGGCTGCGATGGCCACCGCGTCGTCGTCTCCGTCTCCCCACCCCCTTTTCTCAGGAGATGGAGCTCGATCCGCCCCAGACCCTCAGATTGCACATGAGGGGCTGCAGGACCGGCGGTATGCGGGTCGACGTCGACTTCCCCGCTCCGCGTGTTATGTATCTCCGTCGTGGATGGAAGACATTTGCTCGCATCCATAGCCTGACGGTGGGGCTCGTCCTCTACTTCAAGTTAATGGAGGGCGGCCTTCTCTCCGTGAAGGTCTTTGAAGATCTTGGAACTTGCCTGAAGTGCTGCGTGGAGAGCTCCTCCGACGATGAAGATTCCTCCTCGAGCGGGAGTGACGAGGAGGACAGCGATAGCGACGACAAGGGAGTCGGGCGGCAGGTTGCCGACCCTGACTTTGACTGATCGTGTTGCCCCTCCCTCGGCCTCGCGCCCTGCGGAGGTCCTTCCTCGTCCAGCTCTCCATCGGCGCGTTCCCCATCGCCTCCTTGGGCGGCTGGCGTAGGAGGGCCGGAGAAGGCGAAGAAGGCGGGCGGCGGCCGTCAACTCAGAGTATGCGGGCACCGACGCCTTCGTCGCGTATTGTCGGGTCGTTGCCTCATCTTCCAGCCCCTCCGCCGGCATCGGGATGCTCTCTTGGCGCCTTCTGCTTCTCATACATCACCTAGGCACTCCTTTCGCCATGCTGTTGTCTTGCTTCACCTCCTGAGGAGAGGGACAAGAAAGGGATTACGGGCACCTTATCTCTTTTTAGTATGTAAGCTTGCGGGCACTTGTTAATTTTTAGACTTGTAATCCCCTTGCTCATGTTTTTCATTCCGTACGAACTGTACCTATATGGGATGTTTCTAATGAAAAAGGGTGTTTGCCAGGTTCTTTGTGCATGAGCGAGGCCCATGCCAACGACGAATCCTTGTTATTTCTAAGATAAACATTGTCGCCCGGCAACAGGCCTTGCCGTCCCCCCGCTTTGGTCAACCATTCTCATGCTCTTGGCGGAGGCAGGGACAAAGCAGGGTTAGGCCCCCCGTTCATTTCTCTTGCCACCGCGACTACGACCAAGTTCCGACCCAAGGGATAGCTCTTGGGTACGGGAAAAGGGGAGCACAGTGGTTTTAATAATATAAACAAGGTTTCATATGTCTCAGTCTATACGGAAGTGCGTAACAGGGGATAACAGACTTATCTGAAGCCGGAGCCCCCGGCATCCTTGGCCTGCCGTGGTTTGATCCTTGCGTCTTCAGCCCCCGGCGATCCTGGCTTGTCGGGGCCGGAGCGCCGGTCCATCCTTTTACTCCCAAGCGGCTCAAGAGATATGTCGACGTGCCCTGCGAACCAAAGAGGACAGAAAGACGCACACTCGACCTCTAGGCTAGGGGTTAGTCGCTGCTAAGCACTATCAACCCTAACCGAGCAAGAGACTCAACCTAGCATGCATGCTATAACTTAGGGCACCAGCGCTTCATTTATTTATGCTCAGAGTCTGCGCCTGGCTTTGTACAGAGGGTTACATGCCTTGCTGGCAAAGCTTGTACAAAAGGTGGCTTGCCGGGAGGCCCGACAAGCCGCACCTTATGGATAAAACTTGCAGAGATGCTCGATGTTCAAGGAGTTGCTCACTGGGACAGCATCTTCGGTCTCCAGGCGGACTGCGCAGGGCCTGGTGACTCGTATTACCCGATAAGGGCCTTCCCATTTTGGCGTCAACTTGTTGGAATTCTTGACCGACTGAACGCGCCGAAGAACAAGGTCGCCTTCCTCAAAGCTTCGGGCATGGACCTTGCGGCTATGGTAGCGGCGCAAGGCCTGCTGGTAGCGTGCTGCTCTCACAGCTGCCCGAAGACGATCTTCCTCAAGGAGCATTGCGTCATCCTGCCGCAACTGCTCTTTCTCAAGCTCATCATAAGCGAGCACTCGAGGTGACCCGTATATGAGTTCCGTGGGGAGAACTGCTTCTACCCCATATACTAGGGCAAAGGGTGTCTGGCCGGTGGCTCGATTTGGCGTCGTCCTGATCGACCAAAGAACCGCCGGCAGCTCATCAATCCAGTGCCTTCCACTCTTGTGCAGCTTGTCAAAGGTCTTCGTTCTCAGGCCTCACAACACTTCAGCATTTGCCCTCTCCGCTTGGCCGTTGCTCCGGGGGTGCGCCACGGAAGGAAAACAGACCTTGCTGCCGAGTTCTTGAATGTATTGCATGAAGGTGTGGCTTGTGAACTGCGTGCGGTTATTGGTGATGACTCTGTTTGGCACACCAAAACGGCAGACTAGTCCTTCGAAGAACTTGACGGCTGACTGTGCTGTCACCTTCCTCACTGGTTCCACCTCCGGCCACTTTGTGAACTTGTTGATGGCAACGTACAAGTACTCAAAGCCCCCGACAGCATGGGGGAAAGGGCCCAGTATGTCGAGCCCCCAGACCAAAAATGGCCAGGAGAGAGGGATTGTTTGAAGGTCTTGAGCTGGTTGATGAAGCTTCTTCGAATGGAACGGACACACTTCACACTTGGTTACTAGTGCCGTTGCATCCTGGAGGGCGGTGGGCAAGAAGAAGCCTTGCTGGAATGCCTTGCCGGCAAGGGACCTTGACCCTATGTGGGAGCCACATATGCCACCATGTATCTCCGCCAACAGCTCCACTCCTTCCTCCCGAGGGATGCACTTCAATTTCACACCGTTCGATCTTCTTCTGTACAGGACGTCATCGACGAACTTGCAAGGCAGACCGACGGGCTACTTTTTCCGCTTCTTCCTGCTCCTCAGGAAGTTCCCCTATCTGGAGGAAATGGACGGTATGCCGTGCCCATGCTGGAGCCTGGGGCTCGATGGCAAGGACCAAAGGCATCTCTTCCACCATGGGGGCAGCCGTCTCTACGGCTAGGGCTTGGCGCCCTGCCGGAGCCAGCTGTCCCTTGGCAGGCTCAGGATCTGCGGCAACACCCTTGCCGGTAGCCCCTGGGGGCTCGGCAGGAAAGTACTTGCCGGGGCCTGACTTCCTCCGCTTGTTCTGCTCTGTTGATGGCTCGACGGATGGTTGAGTTAACCGAAGCAAAAAGGTACCTAGTTCCACAGGTAGCTTGAATGCAGCGCGCTTTGACAGGTAGTCAGCGATGTCGTTCTCCGCTCAGGGAACGTGCTCTGCTTGTATACCGTCAAAGCGCTCCTCTAGTTTCCTCACCACATCTACGTAGGCCTCCATCAACGGACTCTGATAATCCTTGTTAACTTGACTGACGACAAGCTGTGAATCACCCCTGAAGATGAGCTTTTTCACCCCGAGGTCTGCCGCGATCCTAAGACCGGCAAGCAGCCCCTCGTATTCAGTAGTGTTGTTTGTGGACATCTCCCTGGGAAAGTGCATCCGGATCACATACTTGAGGTGCTCTCCGGTGGGTGCGACAAGCAGCACACCGGCACCGACGCCTTGCAGCGAGAAAGCCCCATCAAAGTACATGATCCAGTCGCGGCTTGCTTCCTCACCAGGGAGAGCGGTCACCTGAATTTCTTCGTCGGGCGTTGAGGTCCATTATGCAATGAACTCCGCCAAGACTCTGCTCTGGATTGTCGAGGTACTTTCAAACTTCAACCCAAAGCTCAACAACTCCAAGGCCCATTCCACAATCCTTCCGGTCGCATCTGGGTTGTGTTGTATCCGTTGCAACGGGAGGCAGGTGTCGACAGTGATCTCGTGGGCTCATTCTCGAAGAACTTCGCGTTGGTCGCGGCGGGTCCGTGGGTCAGACGACGGTATGGAAATATTATCACAAGCGTCATCACGAGGGACCGACACCCGCGGTGGCTGGCGCGGAGGAGGAGAGTGTACCATGGCTACCGCACCCCCAGCCCTTCCACTGCTGGCATGCGGCGGTTCGATGGAGCACTGACCCGAAGGCCCCGCCGGTCGCAGATCATCTTTATTGGCGACGGCGACGAGCCTCCGGATGGTGGCTCTCCACTCGTCGGGCTTCTCCGCAGCAGCAGGGAAGTCGAGGATCGGTTGCGCGTGCCCCAAAGCTTCCGGTGGCATGGGTGGCGGTGACAGCTGCGTGGACCGTGGCGCGCTTCAACTTCTAACTACGTTAGAAGGGGCTCTACCACGGCCCAGCCGCTGCGTGCCATTTTTGCCAGCACTTCGGCGAGCATGCTGGACTCCTTCGTCCCGCAGACGGTGCACATGGCTCTTCCCACGGCGGTGTCCGGGGTCTCCAGCGTGGTGGCGCTGCTCGTTGCGCGCACCCTAGGAAGAGCGCGCTGTGGGCGCCGGCGTCAACGTCTTGGAGGCTGATGTGCCGCCTGTGGGTGGCACAACAATACTCCTGGAGGGCCCCGCGCCGCCTGCTGGGGGCCCAGCACCGTCTTTGGATTTGGCGGCATGCGGCCCGTCGCCTGGCGCACGAACGATGCCGCTCGCCAGGCTCTGACTGCTAGAGCGATGCTGGTGCTCGCAGACCGCGGCCCGGGTCCTGTCCGCGACCGGCCCGCTGTTCGCTCGCGCTGGCACGGGCCGTTTGGCTCCCGACGAGCCGATCGCCGTGATCGTTTCTTCTTGGGAGCCATGGCGATGAAGAACTGCTTGGCTAACTACTAGACCAGATTCTCACAATTGCGTGCCCCCTACCTGGCGCGCCAAAGATGTTGGTGGGAAACGACACCTATGGGATCACAAGAAGCCCTACAACGGTTGCCGGGGCGCGGGGTTGTGAGAAGAACATGATTAACAGTGAGCACAAGGATCATTTGCCCAGGTTCGGGCAGCGAGGATACGTAAAACCCTAGTCCTGCTTTGGTGGATGTATTGAGTGTTCTTGAGCTCTTGAACTAGCTATGGTGGCTGTGTAGTTCAAAAGAGCCGAATCCCCCTCCAGTACGCCATGGGCCTCCTTTTATAGTCGAAAGGGGCTGCCACAGTGGCACACAGGAGATGGAAAGGCCTACAGTACTATGAGCATATCGCCCGTATTATAGGACAAGACGCATTTAATGCGCAACTTAGGTGTCCCTTAGCTTTATTGGGGACGTGTACGAGGCCCGTCCCGTCCGCTGCCGCCTCACCCTGCTTCGACACACGCCCAGGCCAGCGGTGCATGCAGCGCCATGTAGGCAGGCAGGCAGCTGAGGTGGTGCAGTGGTAGGATCTTCAGGAAGATCTGCATGCCACCACGCAGGTGCTTGATGAGTTGGCGTAGAGGCCGCCCGTCGCCACTCAGGTGCCTGCCCAGCTAGTTGAGCAAGCAACTGCTTGGGGACGGCGGTGGAGTCTTGGTCGACGCAGGCCTGGCTGTTGACCCGCTGGCGCCCTCGGCAAGGGCCTTGCCGGGGGCCCGACAAGGGTCTTGCCGTGGCGTTGCAGCCGTCCCCGGAAAGGCGCTTGTCGGGGGTCTTGTGGATCCCTCGGCAAGGATCCTGCCAAGGGTCGTCGTCTTCTGGTTCTCATCTGATCTCATATCTTTATGGTCTTGACAACTGCATGCCACCACAGAGGTGCCTCCCGATCCCTAGTTCCAATGTGGTTGGTTGAGTTGGAACCCGTGGGCTCAAGGGTGGCTCGCTCCGTTAGCATCGGGCAAGTCGCCCCGGCAAGGCTCTTGCCGAGGCCGCGGAGGCTACCCCAGCAAGGGCCTTGCCGGGGGAGTCCACCTTGCCCTCTTGCTCTTTGATTTTTGGTCTTGGCGTTGCCTTGGCCATCTTGTGCTTCGGCTTCTCTCCGGCTCCCTTCCTCTGCCCTGCTTAGTGTGGCTGTGGCGCGCGGCTCCGACTGCCCGCTCTCAAGTAAAGGGGTACAAAGGTGTGCCCCTACTTTTGTACACCGACAATTGGTATCATAATAACAAGTCATATCATCATCGATCATACAACTTCTACTCGATATCACATCATCATCATAGTCATCTCACCAATCCTACTTAGTTGTTCTTAGCACATGTTCATGAGTATTATTAACTAGGACCTACTACCTTCTCTTAGGTAAAATAGCTTAAAACAAGATAGGCCCTGACTCTCCATTATGGAGAATGGAGATTATCCTGTCTTCAATTCTTGCCTTTCGCACAATGTTGCTTCCAAGTACCTCCTTACGACTGTCCATACATTTTTTCCATTCTTTGATTTTCATGTCTCCACTTCTTTTAGTAATCCGATATGGACATGTGAGATTTGTAGGATGACTTGGCCGTATGTTCAAAACATCAAGGCGACCATTCTGATACATCAGATGAGGCACACAATCATTCGGGATTTTTTGTTGAAAAACATAGTAATAACTTCATAGTTAGCAATGTAGTTAAGTTTTAAAAGAATTTATGCAAAATATGCACGGATGTAGTAATACTAAAAAAATCTTACCATGGCATCTCCATGGATGTTACCGTAGTTCAACACGTGCACTAGTGGCACGTATTCACCATCATGTGGAGGAGTTTTATAATCGACATTGTAATTCTCAAGATCAGTACAAAATGCGACCAGATGATTTTTCTCCTGATAAGTTAACTCAGATCCATCGATGTAGTAGGTCATGTCTACCATGTTCCGCACATTTTTTGAACAATGAAAATAAGTTGTCAATGGAAATATGATGTCAACTATTTTGAAATGAACAATATAAATTAGTTAATAACTATGTTTGAGAAACTCACATAGCAGTAGAACTGGAAGCATATCAACAAGGACCCAAATGTCCATATTGTCTTGGTCGATGTCAGGATCACTAAGATCCATGGTGACAAGCATACTCTCATAAAAACCGTACATCTTGCAAAGTGCTTCCCAATTTTTGCAACCAAAATGGGTTACGCTCTCAGAATTATACAGATTTACTTCAAAATCCATACCATGATGAGTCCTTAGGTGAATTTTCTTTGTTTCAAAATTTTCATGGTCTTCAAAATTCATCCTCTTCAAGACATAGCGTCTTGCATGGCATGGGATAATCTACTCGAACTGTAAAAGATGAAAATTACACGTTGAAATAGTTGAAGTCATGCTTAATTACGAAAAAAACACTTGTCATCGTTGCGTACCGTTTCAACATCGAAGGTCTCCTGGAGCTTAATGCTGAAACGCCGATCTTCATCGAGGTGAGGCCTGTCGCACAGACCTCGGTCGTCGTTGCACCAGCTGCACTCCCCTGGGAGACTTTCGTCGTCCGATGAACACATTTCCTATGTTCATAATTCAAAGATTAAACTTGTACAATTTAATATATGTACTACAAAAATTAAATTAGATCATTATTATTCATCACTGATTGACTATCGGTCTGTCGAGTCTTTTCTTGAAAACTCTCAGCTCGTGCGGTGTATACATTCCGTTAGTGATGGCAGCTCCTCCTTTCGTTCCTGAGTGCATTACACCAAAATGTCTAGCACACGGGAACGAAGGAGAAGCGACCCCCACGACAACAGTCCAGATCTTTCGTCCTCTCATATGTGGTGGAGACTCTCACACACTGATTCCTCTCTGACATTTGTGACCGTCGGTGATGGTCGTTACTCCTCCTTCCCCTAGTGCATAACAAAGGTCTAGCACCCGGAGAAGAAGGAGAAACGACCCCCACGACAACAGTCGGGCTTCTTCATCCTCTCTCATATATGGTGGATACACTCCTTCACTGATTTTTCGACCTTCGGTGATGGAGCCTCAACAGACTTAAAGTCAACCCGAAATGTCGTTTAATTATTTTTCTAGAAAATCCATGCCACTCGATATTTCCTATATATTCTAGCACAAGTCATGCCAGAATTCACGAAAAAATACGGCATGTTCTTTGCTAAAAAAGGACATATCGAGCGCCTGAAATTTGCTAGAACGGAAATTAATCAACACTCCGGCAAAACATAGGCCACTATAGGAGGTGTAACCTGCAAACACGGCCGGCCACTTGGGCAACCACATATCCTATTTGAGCAACACAACATATACATGTTTATATCTACATCATATGGGCAAGCACATATCTAAACCGTAAAATAAATTAGTATTCATTCAATAAGCAAAACTAAATCATCTCTTTCGTCCGTACATCGTCGAATATTATCACTAAATAGATCTCGAATAGTATCATACATATAACATCACTAATACATCTAAAACCGTAGCAAATGATGGGTATCGGCGCGGGCGGTGGACACCCAAAGAGAAGGAACCATCACAGGATCATAGCTCCAGTGAGATCCCTAAAGAACCTCCCAGGTATTGGAGAACCTGCCCTCCAACACAACCATGTAGCGATGGACGTGCTCGTCCTCCTCGCTGACACGGTGACCTACCACCTCCGCGGGGGTCCTCAAGCCTCCGCACCGTCACTGGCCCACGCGACCGCCACCAAAGAAGGTTCGGGTCAACGATGGGCTGGCTCCTCACCAAGTTGCGCCCCCGGAAGGTAGCACCTCCCAGTACCAGCCCGGCGGAGCCCAGTCCCGGACATGGCTCCTCACCAAGCCCAGGCCTCCTCCGCCGAGTCGACGATGAGGTTGCGAGATAGGCATCGTCGACGTCTATGCGGGAATAATTGGTTTAACTAAAAATATAAACTAGTTCTATTAATTTTCTTACTAAAAATAAACTATTTATATAGTAAAATTTTAATTAGATCCTCAAATCTCATATACCTAAATTTTCTTCCTAAAAATAAACTAGTTTTATTAATTCAACTAGTTCAACTAAGCACTTACTATAAATAAAATAAACTAGTACTTACTAAAAATAAACTAGTTTAACTAGTTCTATTAATTTTCTAACTAATTCTATTAAACACTTACCGAAAAACAGTAAAAAACTATATTGAATTTTTTCTATAAACTAAACACCACTGCCCTAAATTAGCATCTACTTAATTAGTTACCTAACATACTTCCCTAACTAAAAAACATCTAAGTTAACTAACTAAATTCACCTAAGTTAATTAACTAAATTCACCTCAGTTACCTAACCTAATGAACTAAATGGAGGGAGGAGGAGTACCTCACGGTGGTGGAGGAGGCTGTCGGGGGAGGAGGCCGGGCAGGAGGAGGCCATGGGGATCGAGCTGGCGAGGCGAGGATGGGCCAGGGGAGGAGGCAGAGCGAGGAGGTGGCGGCGGGGAGCAGACCAGCTGGCGAGGCGTCCGCGGGAGAGCTCGTGTGAGGGAACGTCTTGTGAGGGCGACGGCGGCAGAGAGAGGCGAGTGAGTGTGTGAGGGCGGGGGAGTGAGAGAGAGAGAGAGAGAGGTCGAGAGCGGGCCGTTGGGCTGGATAAAGAGCCCGTAGTAGTAGTGCTTATATGTAGAAAGCGCCACTTCTACGTTTGGTAGCAGTAGGCTTCATACATAAAAGCGCTACTCCTATGCCTGGCCTGCCGGCAACGGCCTGGCAATTGTAGTAGTAGCGTTTTTTACTAAAACTGCGCTACTGGTAAGTGCATAGTAGTAGCGCTTTTTATGAAAAGCGCTACTGATAAGTAGTAGCAGCGTTTTATTATAAAAAGCGCTACTAATAATTAGTAGCAGCGCTTTATTATAAAAAGCGCTACTACTGTGCTACTGTCTAAGCATTTTCCTATTAGTGTGTGGTAGAGTTGGGCTTGTGTTTGTTGTCGCTACTGATATATCTGATTTAACAGGTATCACTACCTTTTCCAAATACCTAGCATGATGCAAAATGGACATATCAGACACCACCCTTGCCTCCGCACGGATTGACTGGCTGGCCCGAGCGTGGCTCACACGCGAGCAAGCTACCGTGCTGGCCTTTGCTCGAGCCAGATGGCTAGCCTTAACGCAGCACGCGCGAGCAAGCCACCGCACCACCTTGCCATCTTAGCTAGCAAACATTGCAGACAAGAAGCTGGATGCATCCAGCAGGGTGTGTGCTAGCTTGGCTTGCTAGTGATCGCGAGTGCCGCACGGAGCTGGCACCCGGGTTGCCGCAAGATGGGCTCCGCGCCGCAGGCGCTTTTGCCATCGCCTTCTGCCAACGGTGGTAGCTGCGTCCCATAGCCGACGATGACTAGGTGGATGGACCGGAGGTAGGAGGTCACTCGGGGATTTTTTTTCCAGACTGACATGTAGGTCCCACAAGTCGTAACGCCTAACTTGACGGTCAAATAGACGACGTTGACTTAAGGGGTGACATGGGTTGAAACGTGCCTATAATGGCACTTGGTAGTTTATTGCGACCGATTAAGAAAATTTTGGTATGTTTTTGCTATTTTTTTATAGAGTAGTGGTCTCTTGGTAGGGCTGGGTGGAAAGTGGTAGTTTCTTGGTAGTGGTTTCTTGTAAGGAACAATGTACTAGCGACATAAGGCAATTCTAGGTTGCGTTATACTACTAGTGGTTTCTTTTGGGTTTGATCCCGGCTGAACGCACGGCGGCCTTTTTTTAATATTTACCTCATTGCGAGCCAATATTGTACACTGGTAGTTTGACTTTTGAAGTCAAATGGACGTGTCGCACCACAATGTGGGTGCACTGGATAGCCCAGCCACGTGAACAGGTTTTCACTCCCATCATCTCGTGGCTCGCGTACTAGAGTAGTACTAGTACTACTGCGTAAAGTAGTAGCACTCATGTATATCAATTCACACCATGCAACGTTTCTCGTCTGCGTGCTCCCCCTAGCCACAGCTCGCTTGCTGCTTCTTCATCAGCTACAATATTTAAACTAGCGCTCCCAATTAAGCCCGAGGAGCGGGAAAAGCCTGGTGCAGCATTGGGAACTGTGCAATATGGCTCTGTAGGTAAAGTGCTACTACTACTCTATAGCTTGTGGCGTTGCACGCATGGACTTTGCTCCATTATCGGCTCTAAACTCCATAAAAAATTCCTCTTGACATGATTTTTCTATTTTGAAACGGAGGCAAAAGCTTTGCCTCATCTCATTCATTACACCTCTACAAATGGAAGCGAAAAGCCTAGTCTCGTTGTACCAAAGAACTCAAATGTTCTACCCCCGCAGTGACCGTCGCTGATAAACAAGCTGCTTGTGTGTGCGTGAGAGAAGCGGCTGAGTAGGCCAGCAACACGCTTGAATAGAGCACGGAGAGTATGCACTATGCAGTTGTACTTTCCCTGCATTGATAGTATAGTGATGGTTCTAGAGAACAGTAGTACCCTCCACTTTGTGACTGTAGCTCCTTGGCCTTGAGATGTAAGAGTTCAAAACTAGTGCAATATAGAAGTACTGTACATCACCAGTACTAGTTGAGAAAGTACTACTGCTACAGTACTACGTATAGTAAATAATAGCCGCACCATCGCACTACTACTATGCGTGCCCGCATAACTTCCTTGATGAAGGGACGAGGCCATGCGGTTACACTCTTATCTCCTCCTCACCAATTCCCCTCCCCTCAAAGAGACCAAGGCAGTTCATCGCTGCTGCCATCGATTCGCCAGATGGTTCTCCTCCTCGTCAGGGCTGGGAGACCTTGGGCGACAATCCTCTGGGAGAAATCGCACGCTGCTCCAACCTCATCACCGTCTCAAGACTCGGTGCTTCCTACACCAACTATTTTAAGACGGTACATAAACATGCTTGGGAAAAGGCCATGCTTGTTGGTCTTCCATGCGTTCTTGAGCAGAAGGTTATTATTCTATGAGACAATCCATCGAACAGTCTACCATTACCTCGCCGTGGTTGCACGTTGACTGCGCTAGAGTTGCCGACGTTGAGAGGGAGTCAGATTTTGTCCGATGAGCAGCTCAGTCATGGAGTTTGATCATGTAGTGTATATTCTAAATATAGTACTTAGTTATTCCATCCCGTAATTTCTCCGCTGCCCACCGTCTTATATATAGGTCTGGGTTGGTGCCAACGAGAGATTGGCTTGCATACCTGCGGACGGATACCACCATCATTTTGCACAACATCCACATCAGTGGGGCCATTCCTGTAGAACCGTTCTCCACCATGGGGATCGGCCTTCCGGCCTGGCTGGGCTTGAATACGTATGATGATGCCTACATAGATTGAAGAAATAGCAATTGCGGACTTGCCGACAAAGCGATGCAGCTATGACGATTACTATCTCATCGCGGTGTTCGACATAAGGATTTCCATCAATGCAAATGGCAGTAACGGCAGAGGCTGGCACATGTTGGCCCCCGTAGATTTGTACCCCTACACGTTCGAAGACGTCGTGTGCCATGTAGGCCGCATCTTCGTGGTGACAAGCTAGGGGACTTGTTTCATTTGGTTGCCATACTATGGTACGGGAGATTACAAACAGAATGCACAAACCATCATTTGCATCCCTAACAACATTCCATTATCTTGCAGGGACCAGTCATCCCCCTATCAAAATTAGATCACCGGTCCTGGATGTGCATTTGCATCCGTGATTCGGTCTAACCTGGAACCTTGTAGCTAACTTTGGCATATTAGGATCAACTATCTTAGCAGTCGTTACCCATGGTACCACTGATGTGCAACATGGTCACACGATCTACCACGATTGGACCGTCACCATCTACCCAGGTATTCCATTTTCTCATTGCTGTGTGTTAGAGTAGTAGTACTTGTTAGTTCTTTTCTTTTCTTGACTGGGACATGTTTACTAGTACTACTACTACAATTTGGTATTAAATTTTTTTAACACTCTCGCCTTGTCTTTCATTGTAGTAGTAAGGAGTACTAGTACTTTTTACCTTGGAGGACGCGTATAGCTAGCTAGGCCCTTGAAGACTTGAATCCACTAGCTCCGACAAATTTTTTTCCATGTCTTACTATCTCATCCATGTAGCCAGGAGTGGCTATATATAATAAGTCAGTTATTTTACTTCCTCTATACTGGAGTAGTACTACTTGTTGCACAATATTACTGACCACCAAATTTGAGCACAACATTATCATGCATGGCCCTTGACCATGTACGTCACCATGTGTCCAGGTCGGAGATGCCGCGTGTACCAGATGAATGCGACCGAGTTCGACCCCCATGATGCTACGTGGGTGCCAAGGAACACTCTGGGAGAGTACTCACTTTTCATTGGGGACAACTACCCCATTGTGAAGCAGATGCCACCTTCCATGCACGACACCAAAGGCCTGCCGTTCATGAAGCATGGTTGTGTCTTCAGTGTGCACCGCCGGATGAACGACATGCTGGGACATGCTATGCCTGATTTATGCCACTTTAGCTTGGATGAGTCTCCATCGTGTGGAGCCAGACTAGAAAGCTGTGAGAATGATTCCCGTTGCCCACCACTATGGATTGTGCCATCTATGAAGAACACCTGGGACTGGAACTTGGAGGAGGACATGGACATGGAGCCCATCTATAACGTGTAAGTGGAGAATGGTAAATTGTGAATGGTAGCATTGTAAATATATGTAGAGAGTAGAGTAGTCGTGCACAAATTTATCACATGAAGTGGAGATGAACTTGTATGGCATGCTGGCATTTGTCCTTTAGAATTTATTACTAGTAAATGTGTTATGTGTATGTGCAACTTGTGTGGCTATTGCACGGGTTCCAACATGCTCTGTGAGAAAAAAAGGTGGCACAACTTTGGTTATAGGTGACGTGGCAACATCATACAGTAGTGATCGTTTGCTATAGTTGTAGTACTAGGATGACAACTCGTATACACCTTGCGCTTGGTTCTTTGCCTCTTCGGGAGGTTCAATAGTTCGTACTCCTGTGAACCTTGCACTTGGCTCTTCACCTCTTCGGAAGGTCCAACAATGATGATACTACAGTAGAATATGCTTCTGGCAATCTGACACCAAATGAACTGTTGCACGTCCACCGCGAGGGAGAGGGAGAGGGAGAGGGTGTTGTAGTAAAAACCATCTCCTCGTCCTGCGAGCCATCGTGCACGTGGGCGAGAGAGAGGGCGTAGGTGTCTGTAGTAAGCAAGCTTCTCCTCGTGCTGTGAGCCATCGTGCATGGGCGAGGGAGAGGTCGTAGTAAGCAAGCTTCTCCTAGTTCGGCGAGTTGACGGGACACATCAAAGTAGTAGTAGTCCATGCCGCGTCCTTTCCGATTAATATGGCTTAATTTGAAACGAGAAAAACACACTGGCGGCCAATGTATGTAACAATACGCTCATTACGATCACTATATAGTTTTGCGGTGATTATACAGTCACTAGCTCACCGTAGAGCACCGTATTGCACCCTACTGACCGGCCAGATAATTCACATGGCATTTGGTTGACTGGTTAAATTGACACCAGGTTTCTGGGTCCCACCTGTCAGTTGGCAGAGCAAAGAAATCAGTTAAACAAAACTACGCAGGCGCGACAAAAGTCCAACCCTTGCATGCGAACCACCCTAGCTGTGTATGCGAGTGCATGCACTTGTACTCCCTCGGTCCGTGAAAAACTATACATCTAGCATTAGAAAATTTTCCAACAAAGAGTGTACATCTACACTTCTAATGCATTTAGCCTTTAATCTAATCGGCATTGATTGACTAATGCACCAACTTGTGCTCTAGCTATAGGCTGCATGTCTGTCCTTAATTACAGCATGCAACAACCTTCATTTTGTCTACTTCTCTCAACGGTCGCATGCACACATAAGTCTGCTATACTTTTGGGCGTTAATTATGCCATGAAGTTCCGGTTCCTCTTGGTCAATTTGTAAATCTCTATATGTACAGTCTTTCACGGACGGAGGGAGTAGGTTGAGCACTTGAGCGTGAGCGTGTGTGTTGCCTCATGTGCTGTGTGCCGCATGGATGTGTTAGTGTTGCTTGCGTGCATGTGTAGGTGTGATTGTTGCATGCATGCATGAGGCTTTTACTCCCTCCCATTGACATGTTCATATTTCAAGCGTTGCATGCAAGAATTAAGAGAAAACTCACCTATGCGTGTAGGTATTTTGTTCCTCATGCATACATTCCAATTAATACGTTCGTAAACACAATTTTTGTTGAGGAAAAATATCACATTATTGAGTACTTTTGGAAAAAAAAATCTTCGGGCACTCATCATGTACTAGTATACCTTGGTTGATGATTTTTTATTGACCTATATATAAACCTCCGTCCTTGTTTATTGGTCTGCTCATACTAAATGTAAATTTTGACTGGAAATTTAACAAACAAAGTGTCAATGCATGTCATAAAAAAACTCCCTCCCATTAACAAATTCTTCGCTTGCCCGCCCGAATCCACTTCCCTGCTCGCTCGCAGGCACCGAAAACTCCAATCACGTAGCTCCCTAAAAAACCCTATGGCAGAACTAACTGACACGCAGAGCCACTATTGGAATTCCCTCCCCAATGTTCTCTTGGAGCAGATATGTAATTGTATGGACCTGCTCAGCACCGTGCGTCTGGCCGCATGCTCGGTGTCTATGTACCGTGTTCTCATCTGCAACCGGCCGGCCCTTTTCAAGACACCCTGCTTGCTGATGCCCGATCCTCACAGGTGACCCAGACAACGACTTGACGATACTACTAAGGTCACCATCATGCCCTCGACATGCTACCACTACCCACCCACCTCTCCTTCATGCGCAGCCACTAATCCACCAATCCGGTTGTCCGTGGCGTCTTGTGGATATCTACACCCAGCGAGAGATCACCCTTCTATCATTGGATACTGCCGGCATCGAGCCTCGCGGCCCGCCAGACACTCCTGCCTACTACACACGAGATGAGTCAAGCTTTTGGCACGACCTCCATTTCCTGAAGGTTGTAATCTGCGAAGTGCCCACACCATCAGAAGACTACATGGATTACAAGCTCATTGCCTTGTTCGACATCGGACTAGTCTATCTGTCGGTGTACTAGAGTAGGGGTACCCTAGTACCCCGAACTCGTGCACGGACAGTTGCAGCGCCCCACGACAGGGCTGGCCTGATGACCGCCAAGGTCCTCGCCGCCCTTTCGAGCCATTCAAGAACAAAGAGTCAAGACCCGGCAAGAGGAGCTTGCGGGAAGGCCACTCAGGCACGGCGAAACAAGGCCCCGCAAGAGGAGCTTGCGGGAAGGCTTGGCGGCGCCGAGCCCCCAAGCGTGACAAGGTTCCTGCCGCGGCAAGGCGCTTGCCGGGGCGGGCGACCTCTCCATCTCCGCTCCAGCTCACCCGCCAACGTGTCACCATGGGGCTCTCCTAAGCACGCGTGTCGACGAGCTGTGCAGCCAGCGGGGAGTAGCGACAAGCGGCGCTGACAAGCTACCATCGTGGCAAACGGAGGCGCACTTGACGGTCCCTGTTACACTGTTCGGGTGACTGAGACGGGCATTGATGATTCTTGTCCCTTTTCGTCAGAGTTAGGTATAGATTATCAGACCTTTGTAAAGCGGTGTACCAACCTAGGTTTTTACCATTGTAACCTTGTCTACTTGCCACATGTGGTGACCCCTTGTGCCTATAAAAGGAGGCCCAAGTGCAACGTAGAAGGGGTTCAGCTAGGTTCGGTCCGGCTCCGGCTTAGTTCATCACATTCACACCACACTCAGGCTAGGTCTTGTAGCTCCCATTGCTCCCTAGCAAGAACACAAGATAATCCACAAAGCAGCAGTAGGAGTATTATCTCCGGAGAGCTCGAAGCTGGGTAAATCCGCTTCGTGTGCATCGCCTCGATCCGCTCTTTGTGCAATCTCTGCCCCCTCCGAACCACAAGGGACCCAGTCCGAGGTGCTCGTGGGACACGATCAGTTCTCCCCGACATCTTTGGCGTGCTGTAGGGGCGCCGAGGCTGTGTGAACCCGATCCGGCGGTCGCACGAGCAACTTCATCGACATCTTCGTCGACATGGCGCCGAAGAAGAAGCCTTCGGCAGCCGCTGAGCCGTCCGCGTCGAACCCACCACCACCGGAGCCGTCAGGAGGTGGGGGAAACGCTGGCAGAGGGACCGGCGTCGTCGAGAGAGCCCACGATGCCGCCAGGTCCAAGGACAAGGCAGCGCAGGCGTCGGCGTCCGAATCTGCACCGCGTCCATCGCAGGAGGCGCGGGACCGACAGCGTCATGATACTCGCGGCACCATACGCTCGTTGGATCAAGGCCAAGCTGGAGGATCCCGAGGCCCTCGAGACCCGCATGCACCTCAAAGATGCGGTGCGAGTGGGTACGGTCGCTAAGGCGGGATATCGCTCTCCTAACTTGGTTAGGAGTCCGAGCACATCCCGCTCTTCGCCCGCACGCCGTTGCCGCCAACCACACCAGCGGAAGCCTTGGCAAGAGCCCGATTACTTTTAGATTACCTCCAATGGCCGATAAGGTCGGCGAATGGAGGGCCACAATTCAGAGTCTCATCGGCTTCGCTTAACGGCGACGCCCCGCTGGCAACCGAAGCGCGCAGCCGCGGCGAGGTGACAAGGCGCGAGCCGATGGCGACGAGACTTGCGGGGTGCACCCACCGCACTCCCCTCCGGCGGCCAAGATCGCCGACTCGCGGATCCACCTCGACAACGACTCCACAGCGTCGTGCCGGATCCGCGAGCTCGTCGCGACCAACGCCAAGTTCTTCGAGAACGGCAAGAGGAAGACGCTCGAACTCGTATTGAGCGCCGAAGAGAAGCGCGCCGTCAATCCGACCAGCGCGCCGGGCCCACTGTCGACATACATGCACCAGGGGAACCAGGCGACTTGCCGTACGCAGTAGGTTGCCCTGCGTTCACTCGTGAGCTGCGGTAAGTCCAGTGGCCCGACAAGAAAAATTTCAAACCAGATGTGCCGGAGAAGTACGACGGCAGGACACATCCATCGGAGTTCCTTAGCATATACACCATCGCGGTGCAGGCTGCGGGGGGACGAGACGACAAGATCCTCGCCAACTACTTTCCCTTGGTGCTCAAGCCAAACGTCAGATCTTGGCTCATGCACTTGCCGGATGGCTCTATTTCTTCTTGGGCAGATTTGTGCCACCAGTTTGTTGGCGCCTTCACAGGCTGCCACAAGCCTCATGGCCAGAGAGTGATCTCCACCTGCTTGCCCGGAAGGAGGGGAGTCTCTGCGTAAATTCATCCAGAGGTTCAGTCGAGTGCACTACAACATCCCAGACGTCCACCCTGCTGCGGTGATCGGTGCATTCCATCGTAATGTACGTAAATCGCAGGATGAGAGAGGAGATGGCGATGTGCCAAGTGAAAGACGCCAGCGAGCTCACGCCCTGGCCGACAAGTGTGCACGCTGCTGAAGAGGGAAGAAGACTCCCAGAGAGAATGTGGGAGCAGAGTCGACGGTGAGGGATCGCCTGCAAGAAATAGCCGGCGGAACAACAGGAGGAAGAAAACCAAGAAGTACTAATTGTCGAGCAGTCCGGCAAGGATGGTGCCGCCAACCAAGCCAAGGCGGTGGCTCGCAAGGAGGTTACCCGTTGACACCGACCGCCAAGCTGTGCGGCCGCCGACAAGCCTGACAGCTCCAACAAGCAGTACTGTAAAATCCACCGCACCAAGGGCCACGATCTCCAGAGTTGCAAGAAAGTCGAGCAGCTTGTTGAGCTACAGAGAGCTGAGTACGAGCGGCGAGACAAGGAGAAGGCCCAAGAAGGTGCAGGTGCGGCAAGTAAGAAGAGACCCGGTCGGGGAGGGCGCCGCGGCAAAGCCAAGCAGCGGCAAGGAGACAGACCTCCCCGTGGCCGCGCCAAGGAAGAAGATGAAGATGAAGATGACGAGGACGATGAAGACGATGAGACTGATGAGCAGGAGTTTCAAAAGGCAACGGAGGTCCTTTGCATCGACGGTGGTGCGTCTCTGCACACCTCGCACCGCCAACTCAAGCAATGGATGCGTGAGGTCAATGCAGCAGAACCATCCATAGAGTCACGCAAATCTCTGAAATGGTCCAGCACGCCCATCATCTTTGACATTGAGGATCACCCTGATCGCATCACTGCGGTCGGGTGTTTGCCGATGTTGGTCTCACCAACCATCCGCAACCTCAAGGTCACAAAGGTGTTGGTTGACGGCGGGGCCGGCCTGAATTTGATCTCCTCTGCAGTGCTCCGGAAACTTCAAATCCCCGACAGCGAGCTCGAAGAAACTGGTACTTTCCAAGGAATCAACCCAGGAAGGAGCAAGCCCAAAGTGAAGATCACGTTGCCGGTAACATTCGGCAGCGAGCTCAACTTCAGAACTGAGAGGGTCACATTTGACGTCGCCGATTTTCCATTGCCCTACAATGGCATACTTGGCCGTCCAGCACTCGCCAAGTTCATGGCCGCCTCTCACTATGCTTACAACCTACTCAAGATGCCCGGCCCGATGAGCGTCATTTCTGTCCATGGCGACAAGAAAGATGCACTTATCTGCGCCGACAAGATTTACCGGGATGCAGCAGCCGCGACAGATAGCAAACCACTTACCGCTGAAGCTCCCGGGGGGAAGAAGGAGACCACTAGGTCCGGCAAGAGCTCTGTTGCCCACTCCGGCAAGCGCACCTCTTCGGAGTGCTGCGCTACCCTCGAGGACGCACCATCGAGCTCCACCGGAAAGTGCAACAAGATGATGGCAGCTCCGCCAAAGACCAAGAAGGTGCCCGCCAAGGAGGACGGCACTGGTGGTACCTTCACCATCAGTGCCAAGCTTGGTCCTAAATAGGAAGGTGAGCTCGTTGCTTTCCTGCGGGCGAATGTCGATGTGTTTGCATGGCAGCCATCTGACATCCCCGGTGTTCCCAGGAAAGTAATTGAGCACCACCTAGCTGTCTGTCCTCACGCGCGGCCCATCAAGCAAAAAGTTAGGAAACAGGCAGTGGAGCGCCAAGAGTTCATAACAGAAGAAATCAAGAAATTGGAAGCAGCAGGGCTTGTCAGAGGAGTCCTCCACCCCACATGGTTGGCCAATCCGGTAGTTATACGCAAGGCTAATGGGAAATGGAGGCTTTGTATTGACTTCACTGATGTTAATAAAGCTTGTCCCAAAGACCCATTTCCTTGCCGCCAGATCGACCAGATTGTTGACTCCACGGCTGGATGCGATCTGCTTTCGTTTCTTGATGCATATTCAGGATATCATCAGATCTTCATGGCAGAAGAGGATGAAGAGAAAACCGCATTCATTACACCATGTGGCACGTACTGCTTTATACGGATGCCTTTCGGTTTGAAGAATGCTGGTTCAACTTTTGCAAGGGTAGTCCATGATGCCTTTGGACCACAGATACACAGAAATGTAGAGGCCTACATGGATGATATTGTGGTCAAGAGAAAGGACAGAGCGACTCTGGTTCAGGATTTGGATGAGACGTTTGCAAATCTGCACAAGATCAACCTCAAGCTCAACCCCGAGAAGTGCGTGTTTGGAGTCCCTTCCGGCAAGCTTCTCGGGTTCTTTGTATCTCAGCGGGGAATTGAAGCCAATCCCGACAAGATCAAGGCCATTGAGCGATCAAGCACCAAAGCGCGTCAAGGATGTCGGGAGGCTTGCCGGTTGCGTGGCTGCTCTCAAGAGGTTCATCTCTAAGTCTGCTGAGCAGCGCGCCGCTTTTTCAAGATTTTGAAAAAGGCAGGTCCAATGAAATGGACTCGAAGCGGAGGCTGCTGCCGCAGACTTGAAGAGGTACCTGTCCTCCGCTCTAATACTTGTCGCACCTAAGCCACAAGAGAAGTTGCTGCTGTATATAGCGGCAACCAATCAAGTGGTTAGTGTTGCGTTAGTAGCGGAGAGGGAGGCAGATGATGAGCCGGCAACCGAGGCAAGCGCATCCAGCGACAAGCAAGGGGCTTCGCCGTCAAGCTCTGGTCCCGACAAGGACGGATCAGCGCAGGGTTGCGACAAGATACAGAAGAAGATGGTGCAGCGCCCAGTATACTTTGTCAGCTCCCTTCTGCAGGGGGCTAGATCAAGGTACTCTGGTGTGCAGAAGCTGCTTTTCGGCCTCCTCATGGCCTCGAGAAAGCTGCGCCACTACTTCCAAGCACATGAGATAACAGTTGTCACTCGCTTTCCGCTGAAGAGGATTCTGCAAAATCCAGAAGCAACAGGCAGGATTGTTGAGTGGGCGCTGGAACTGTCAAGCTTTGGTCTCAAGTTCGAAAGCACTTCAACTATCCAGAGCAGGGCATTGGCAGAATTCATAGCAGAGTGGACGCCAACGCAAGATGAAGAGATTCCGGAGACGAGCATCCCCGTCAAGGAGGCAAATAAAGAATGGCTGATGTACTTTGACGGTGCCTTCTCGCTCCAAGGCGCCGGTGCCGGCGTGCTGCTCATCGCACCCACCGGAGAGCACCTCAAGTACATAGTCCAGATGCACTTCCCCAAGGAACAAGCGACGAATAATACTGCTGAGTATGAAGGCTTGCTTGCCGGTCTCAGGATCGCAGTGGACCTTGGGATCAAGAAGCTCATTGTCAGGGGGGACTCGCAACTCGTCGTCCGCCAAGTAAATAAAGATTATCAGATTCCGTTGATCGAAGCATACGTCGATGAAGTGAGGAAGCTGGAAGAGCACTTTGAAGGCCTGCAAATGGAACACGTTCCAAGAGCACAGAATGATATAGCTGATGGCCACTCCAAAAGTGCCGCACTTAAGTTACCTGTGGAACCAGGGATTTTTGTGCTCAAGCTAACTCAGCCAACCGTAACACCATCAACAGGATAGAGCAAGAAGAGAAAATTGGTTTCCGGCGACTACTTTCCGGCAGAGCTCTCTGAAGCCGCCACCAAGAAGGTCCCTAAAACCAACGCAAATATCACTAAGGAGCAGTCTGCTCCGACAAACCATGCAGTTTGTATCGTTGAAGCAAACGCTCCCGACAAGTTTAGCTCCGGCAAGCTTGCCGGGGATCATCGAGCTCCGGCGGACCCGCAGGTCTTTTCCGTAGAAGCTGATGTTCCAACAGTGATAGATGAGCCTTTAGTCCTTGTTGTCGAGCCACAGGCTCCAACATGGGCACAGCAAATCGTCCATTTCCTTCAGACAGGAGAACTTCCCGAAGAGCAAGAAGAAGCGGAAAAAGTAGCCCGGCAGTCAAGTATGTACCAGTTTGTTGACAACATCCTGCATGTAAGAAGACTCAACGGAGTGAAATTGAAGTGTATTTGCGGGAACATGGATGTAAGCTGTTGGCGGAGATACACGGAGGCATATGTGGTCACCACATTGGCGAAGAGCACTTGCCGCAAAGCTTTCCGGCAAGGTTTCTTCTGGCCAGAAGCCCTCCAGGATGCAACTGCACAAGTAACCAAGTGTGAAGCGTGCCAGTTCCATTCAAAACAGATACACCAACTAGCTCAAGCTCTCCAGACGATCCCTTTATCCTGGCCCTTTTCGGTCTGGGGGCTCGACATCCTCGGCCCCTTCCCCCGAGCCGTCGGGGGCTTTGAATACTTGTACGTCTCAATCGACAAGTTCACAAAGTGGCCGGAAGTGGAACCAGTGAGGAAGGTGACAGCACAGTCAGCCGTCAAGTTCTTCAGGTCAATTGTTTGCCGTTTTGGGATTCCTAACCGGATCATCACCGACAACGGCACACAGTTCACGAGCCACACCTTCATGCAGTACGCCCAAGATCTTGGCGCCAAGATCTGCTTTGCTTCTGTTGCTCATCCGAGAAGTAACGGTCAAGCAGAGAGAGCAAACGCTGAAGTGCTGCGAGGACTCAAGACCAGAACTTTCGACAGGCTGCGCAAGTGCGGAAGGAACTGGATCGAGGAGCTGCCGGTGGTTCTTTGGTCGATCAGGACGACGCCAAATCGAGCCACTGGCCAGACACCCTTTGCTCTAGTCTACGGAGCAGAGGCAGTTCTCCCCACGGAACTCATATACGGGTCACCTCGAGTGCTCGCTTATGATGAGCTTGAGCAAGAGCAGCTGCGACAAGATGACGCGCTGCTCCTCGAGGAAGATGGTCTTCGTGCTGCTGACGAGCTGCTCGTTACCAACAAGCTTTGCGTCGCTACCATAGCCGCAGTTAATGCCGAAGCTTCGAGGAAGGCGACCTTGTTCTTGGCGCATTCAATCCGCCAAGAATTCCAACAAGTTGACGCCGAAGTGGGAAGGCCCTTATCGGGTGAAACGAGTCACTAGGCTCGGCGTTGTCCGCCTTGAGACCGAAGATGGCCTTCCGGTGAGCAATTCCTGGAACATAGAGCATCTTCGCAAGTTTTACCCATGAGGCGCGGTTGCCGGAACCCGTTCCGCAACCACCCTTTTGTACAAGTCTTGCCGCTGTTGCATATAATCCTTTGTACAAAGCCGGGCGCAGACCCCGTGCATCATTAAAGTCTATGGTTGCGCACATTTTGTCAATACATGCTTTCATGATCATATATGCATGTGTTTGCTAACATCTTGTGCAGCACCAGCACCCGGTAAGCGACAACAAGCCATTGGGCTCCATAACTTTATTTTTCTCTTCTTTCTTCTCAAACAAGAAGAAGGTTCATCCACCCACAAGTTAACCGGGGGAGGAGGAGGAGATAATGGTGTGGGCCGACAAGCGTCGCTCGAGGAACTGTCGCCTTGCCGAAAAATGGACAACAGAAAAGCTAAGTTGCTAAGTTTAAGTTTAAACGACCAGTTTTAAATTTTTAAGTTATCTTCCTCGAACGATGGTACTTTGTATGGAAAACCTGTGCGCGGAGGAACCGAATCGTGACTGGTCGCGCCCTTACTTTGTTTCGAGTCCGCTCAACAACTTAAGTGAGCTGCGGTTAGTCCGCGACAAGGTTGCTTGTCGGTAGCGACCCGCCAAAGAAGTTGCTGAAGTTCCGACTCGGGCTCATGGCAAGGGTGCCTGCACCGGCAAGTTTTCCTGAAAAGCGTAGGGCAGTAACATACAAGGGAAGAAATCGAGTAAAGGAAATAACATTGCATTCGATGGCCTAAGATAGTGTATATTACAAAAATAACTTATCGCGGCACTAGCTAAATTGTTCTCAGAACTGAAATAACAGCGAAGAGAAGAAAGGTGCTTGAGCATCAAGCCCGGCAAGCCGGAGTTGCCGAGGGCTGCGGCAAGCCAGAGTTGCCGGGGGCTGCGGCAAGCCAGAGTTGCCGAGGGCTGCGGCAAGCCAGAGTTGCCGGAGGCTGCGGCAAGCCAGAGTTGCCGGGGGCTGCGGTATCAGATAAGCCTTTCGTTCTTTCTCAAACATCCCTTTTTCATTAAAAGCATTCTACTCGGATACAGTCCGTGGAGAATGAAAAACATGAAAGAGAGGATTACAATTTTTTTTAAATGCGGATAAGTCCCGAAGGCTTACAAATTAAAAAGATAAGATGCCCGTAATCCTTTTTCTGTCCCTCTCTTCAGGAGGTAGGATAAGGAGGCGGGAAGGGCAAAAGGAGCGCCTATGCGAGCTACAGGTGCCAGAAGGCACCAAGGGAACATGCCGGGGGCTCTCCGAGGGCTTGACGGGGACGACGGCGCCGGAAGCGGGGCTCGAAGACGGGGCGGCAGGACGTCAGCATGCTGTCGAGGGCACTACGCCCTCGTACTCCGACTTGACGGCCTTGTCGCCATCCCTCTTCCCCTTCCGCAGCCTCCCTACGCCAGTCGCCCAAGGAGACGACCCCGGGGAGTTCAAGGAGCCGGCGACGCGGATGATGGGGTCGCTGTAATAGCAAGCGGCGCCCGACAACTAGTTGGGCCCGCTGCCCTCGTCGTCGCTGTCACTCTCCTCCTCGCCACTCTCGCTCGAGGAGGAATCTTCGCTGTCGGAGGAGCTATCCACGCAGCACCTCGCTCGAGTGTCGAGATCCCCGAAGACCTTGACGGAGAGGAGATCACCCTCCATTAACTTAAAATGGAGGGTAAACCCCGCCAGCAGGTTGTGGATGCGGGCGAACATCTTCCACCCGTGATCAAGATACATCACATTAGGGGCTGGGAATACAACGCGGACTCGCGTGCTGCTGATCCCACAGCCCCTCATGTGCAGTCTCAATGTCTCGGGCGGATCCGACTCCATCGCGCTCGCGAACGGAGCTGGAAGCCGGAGGCGACGACGAGGCGCCCGGCGCAGCTTGACGAAGAATTCGCAAGGGTCGTCCCCTGTATGGACCGCCGCGGGGAGGGGAACCACCAGAGGGGGCGGAGATGACGCGCCGCCCCGCCCGCTTCTTCCCCGAGCGCCTCTACCTCGTCCACGACCTCGCCGCCGGAGAGGAACCGCCGGCGGAGGCGGAGACGGCGCGCCGCCTCGTCCGCCTCTTCCCCGAGCTCCTCTACCTCGTCCACGACCTCGCCCCCTCCCTCTTCCCCTTGTGGCTGGCTCTGCCACCCCGGGCGTGGGATTGGGAGGGGTGCGCTGTCCAGCTGCGACCCTCGCCACCACCGATGAAGAACCAAGGTTCCCTTTCTCCATGACGAATGGGAGAAAGGGGAGCAGAAGCTGAGGAAAAGAAGAGATGGGAGAGTGCGGGCTTCTGCGCTCCCCTTCCGCCCTTCTTAAAAGAAGCAAGGTGGGGGCTCGGCCGCCCCGCTCAGCGAATCAAGGCATAGGAAGAGCAGGGAATCGGGGCAGACCTGCTGCCTCTGCTCGCAACGGTCCAGTTTCCCACTTCCACCGTCCGTGACCCCAAGTGCATGGGAACCACGTGGCGGAGATGCAAAACTGAGGCGACAGATGAGGCGACCTCGTACGCCGCCCACTTCCCCCACGACACCGTAATTGACGCGTGCCGTTACAGAGGAACGCGGCGGATACGGAGTGGATTTGGTTTGGACTCAGGCCACACGTGCCCGTGCACTGTTTTGGGCCTGGCCCAACAGAGCTTGGCGCCGTGTGTGGCCCAGGCCCGGGGGCTCCTGTCGGTGTACTAAAGTAGGGGTACCCTAGTACCCCGAACTCATGCACGGACAGTTGCAGCGCCCCATGGCAGGGCTGGCCTGATGACCGCCAAGGTCCTCAGCGGCTCCTTTCGAGCCATTCAAGAGCAAAGTAGTCAAGACCCCGGCAAGAGGATCTTGCCGGGAAGGCCACTCAGGGCGCGAAGGAAACAAGGCCCCGGCAAGAGGAGCTTGCCGGGAAGGCTTGGCGGGGGCCGAGCCCCCAAGCGCGACAAGGTTCCTGCCGCGGCAAGGCGCTTGCCGGGGCGGGCGACCTCTCCATCTCCGCTCCAGCTCACCCGCCAACGTGTCACCACGGGGCTCTCCCAAGCACGCGTGTCGACGAGCTGTGCAGCCAGCGGGGAGTAGCGACAAGCGGCGCTGACAAGCTACCATCGTGGCAAACGGAGGCGCACTTGACGGTCCCTGTTACACTGTTCGGGTGACTGAGACCGGCATTGATGACTCTTGTCCCTTGCCGTCAGAGTTAGGTATAGATTACTGTACACTGTACAAAGCGGTGTACCAACCTAGGTTTTTACCATTGTAACCTTGTCTACTTGCCACATGTGGTGACCCCTTGTGCCTATAAAAGGAGGCCCAAGTGCAACGTAGAAGGGGTTCGGCTAGGTTCGGTCCGGCTCCGGCTTAGTTCATCACATTCACACCACACTCGGGCTAGGTCTTGTAGCTCCCATCGCTCCCTAGCAAGAACACAAGATAATCCACAAAGCAGCAGTAGGAGTATTATCTCTCCGGAAAGCTCCGAAGCTGGATAAATCCGCTCATGTGAATCGCCTCGATCCGCTCTTTGTGCAATCTCCGCCCCCCTCCAAACCACAAGGGACCCAGGTCCCCTAGGTGCTCGTGGGACACGATCAGTTCTCCCCCGACACTATCTGGAATCTGATCGCCATACATGGTTATGTCTCATCATTAATCCTGTTGAGCCTCCATTTCAGTCTGATGCTATAGTGCATGATGGCATCATTTACGCAGTCGACGCACAGATTGGCTGCATATACTAGTGGAATATATCGTCATGTAATTGTTCAATCTCATCTCATATTTACCTTATGAATACGACGGCTTGTTGGTTGTTAGAAATTTAGAATATATAGTATGTCTATAACCACATCATTGCTATATGTTCCTCTCATTTCCTAGATTTTTATGACCACACATGTTATTGTTAGAGTTGATATGAGAACAATTGGCATCTAATGATTGTTAGAATAGATATTATGAGTATAACCTCAAGATTGCTATATGTTACTCTCATTTCCAAGATTTTTATAACCACGCATGTTATCGTTAGAGTTGATACGAGAATAGTAGTAAATGCTATGGTAGATATGAGTAGGCCCTGGCATAGCTGCTTTCCTCTCAATTTTACATGATGTTTGAACCATGACATATTGCTAGAATATGAAAGCCACTGGCTTACTTTGTTTAACTTGGGGTACGATTATGACCACGACATTGCAATTCTCTGGCTATGATCTGTGTTACTGTTATAATAATCTTACTTCCACACATACCGTGAACATGATTTTATATTTTTTTCCTTTTGGTCTCCAATTTGATTTGTTGCAGCAGACGCAAATGCGCTGGCCTCCATAATTCCAGGACCTGGAAATATACAAGTCAATGGGTGGTGGTTTATCGCTCGTTCAACTGACGGCGATCATTTGATGCTCATTCGCACGTACCAAATTGACGAAACCATTTCATCAAACCACATGAAGTACAATGCCTGGGGCGTTCGTGACTATGATGGCTATGGCTGCTTTGTGTTCGAGAAAGATCCCAGCTCCGTTGGGCCAGACGTATTCAACTGGAGGCGGGTTTACAGCCAACCACTCCATGTTCCTCGGGCTCAATTATCCGATCATCCAACCAATCATCGATCATATCACCGGCGATGATTACCGTTCTATGCAACTTCCATTTGCCAGGGGGAACTGTGTTTACACATCGTACCATGAGTTTCATGAATCACCATATCCCGAGATTCGTCGACACAACCTGTTGCCAGATGATCTTCAGTGTGTGAAAGGCATTAAGCTTCCAAGCATCGAATGGCTTTTGCAGACCCGACATGCGGCGATGTGGTTCATGCCAACAACAAATATGCACAACTTGATTCGTAGTGGTATCTAGACTGAGCCATGTATCCAGCTGCTGTAGCATGACCCTCTTTTGTTCGATATTATGTATTGTAGTTAGTTTGAAGTATAGATACCTTTCTGGGATCAAGCGCAACCTAACTCACCTGTGTAGCATGTACTAATAATGATGATGGAGATGATGTGCAGAAGCCATATGTATCAATTAGGCTTCAAGTGCGTACTTGTTGGTGAAAGTGTTGTCCAATGGGAATTATTTTTGTATTACTCATGTAGCCTACAAAGTCTGTCTCACATCCTTGTAACTTCGTACTCCATTTCTAAACTTGTACTAGTAGTAGTAGTCCTCTATACCATATATCTCGCTACTCGTACTACTACCTCCCACCTGGTTTATTGGTCCCCTTCGTAATTTGTGTCAAATTTGACCATAAATTTAACTAACTAAATGTTAATGCATGTCACAAAAAATTATATCGTTAGATTCATATTTCAACATAGTTTCCATTGGTATAATTTTCGGTGACATGCATTGACATTTTCTTAGTTAAACCTATGGTTAAAATGTGACAGTAAATACGACTAGAAAGTAGTACAGTAGTACTAGTATACATCAGCCAAATTATTCATCATGTCCTCACATTGAATTGACGTGACAACATGCTGCGCGTGAGGTGACACAAGAGTGCCGGCGGCGTGTTCGCTTCACGAAAGTGAGCCTCACCCCTCTCGTAGTACAAAAACACTCTCCCATTCTCTACAAAATCACTCTCCCATTCTCTTCACCTCCCATCCGCCGCCTTGTTCGGATCCATTTGGTACGATGAGCGATGAGCTATTGGAGCTGCTATACTTCATTGCAAGTAGTCAAAACGAAGACGCTGAAAAAATTGATCTGAACAAGGATGCTCTTCAAGCTAGCCGGATGAAGGAAGGAACCAGTGAGGCCCCTCATGTGAGTATTTGTCCCGTCGCCTTGTGTGATGATTTCGATCTTTATTGGGTTTTTCAAGTCTTTAGAGTCTGCATGTAGTAATGAAGCAAATACCCTAGTTTGTTCGGGTATTGTGGACTTCAGATTTGGAGTACCACTTATATGTCGAAATCTTTCATCATTTACTTAAAATAGTTGATTGATCATACATTCAGTACCGTTTAACTGGAATTAACTGATTCAAGTCCAAAAAAGATTGGTCGGTGCTGCCGGCTGGCGTCAAGTTTGATCCCACGGATCAGGAGCTGATCGAGCACCTTGAGGCTAAAGTGAGTGCTGACAGCGCAAGATCTCACCCTCTCATCGATTTGTTCATACCAACCATCAACAGCAAGCACGACATTTGCTACACCCATCCTGAGAAACTTCCAGGTGAGACACCAATCGACCATCTACCTGCACAAACATATTCCTTTGTTTATACCTCTATTTTTGTTTTTAGACATAGACCTAGTGAAGCAATTACAATTTGAATAAAAAGTGAAGCAAGTGACTGCAACATGCCAAAGATGTTATGAAAATGCCAACTACATACCCTAAAACCTGTATTCGCCAATACTGCAGGTATCACACTAAGTGGCCTAAGCAAGCATTTCTTCCAGCGCAACTCCAGGGCATTCAAAAGGAGCACGCAGACGCGTTGCAAGATACACTCGGAGTGTGGCATGCACACAATGTGGCACAATACCGGCAATACCTTGCCGGTGATGGTCAACGGCCGTCAGACGGGCAACAAAAAGGTTCTGGTGCTGCACACCGACAAGAACTTCGACCAACAAAGGACCAACTGGGTGATGCACCAGTACCACCTCGGGGACCTCAAGAAAGAGAAGGAGCGGGAGCTGGTCGTCTGCAAGATTTTCTACCAGACCAACACCAGGGCCAGGACTGAAAAGATTATAAGTTAGTTCGGTATTGGTATACTTGTACTACCTGGTCGTCTGCAAGTTGGTATTGTTGTTAAGGATCTTTCGGTATGAACTTGCATTTGCTTCCAACTATCATGCTGAGGGGCGACATTGATATAAAGCTGAATCATTTGTTTCGAAACGAATTTTTAGGCACCTAATTTTTATTTGATGGGTAGCATAAGCACCTGCCATTCAAATTCCCAGTTCTCCAATTTTTTTTACATCTTTGAAGTATGCACGAGATCCATCCGGTTTGACAGGCTGATAGTTGGACGCAGCATGTCGGAACTAGGCGGTGGCATGCCAAGCCCAGCTGCAAATTGTTAAAAGAGAGGAGCGATGGATTTGGGCCTTCCAGAATAGTTAAGTGTCGCGACCTCGATCGCGTGAAGCGCCTCACATGGACTCAAAAAGGCCTAGTCGGTTATTATTAGTTGAAATATGTAAAATATTCCGTAATAAGAAGAAACATGTAAAATGCAATGAATTTAGTCTGGTTTAGCCTAACCCTAGGGAACTAGTAGGTCCATTGTCGTACCCAAGCAAGTGCATGCACTTATTATCACGATGGAAAAATAATGCTAACGTCTGAGACACCTACGAAATTTTCAACATAGTCAATAAACGAGAGAATTTAGCAAGTACAGACGGATAACTGGGATCTAGCAGGTATATTGTTTTTTCAGGTCGAGCAAGTTTCAACTGGCCTGTCGACTGCCCAGGCTTGATTTTGCTTTTAACAGGCCCAGCACATGAAAAGAACGGGGCACAAAGATCTAGGAGGTATCAACTGGCCTTTGGCCCGCCAGCCTTAGTTATATTTTCTCTTAGAACATCCCCAGGCAGTTTTTTTTACTGAAGAAAAGACACAACCCAGTTCTATTTTCCTCTTGAAACGCCATGTCCTACTTCTGTTTTCTTATTTGTACCTATAGTTTTACTATTTCATATACGTGTATTATTATATTGAAAATACGTTAAGTTCCCTTTTCATATTTACATCTTTATTTTTTAGTTTTCCTTCCCAGCGCTGATGAAAGTGCGTTATATCGACTAGAGGGGGGGGTGAATAGGCGATTTTTATGAATTCTTCACTGAGGAATTTGCTGGTGAGGAAATTCCTTAGCGAAGAACTACTTGCAGCGGAATAAGTACTCAGAAGTAAGCATAAGAGAATGCGGGCATGGTCATCATGATGAAATGAAGACAATCAAAGAGTACAGAAAGCGTAAACACAGGATAGCACAAGATGAAGACAAACAGACTGAAGAATTGAACAGAGGAAATTGAGAAAGTCTTTAGTCAAAGTCTTCAAACACAGATATGAACGAACACTCAACACAGTAATGAGGAAATGAAAGAGTTGAGGAAATCGAACCAGTTAGGTAGATGAAGACAATGATTTGGTAGACTAGTTCCAACTGCTGTCTCAGTTGTACGTCTGGTTGGAGCGGCTGAGTATTTAAACTCGAGGACACACAGTCCCGGACACCCAGTCGCTGAGCACGCAGCTCAAGACACCAAGTCATCACCGTATTCTCCTTGAACTAAGGTCACACAGACCTCGTCCAATCACTCGTGGTAAGTCTTCAGGCGACTTCCAAACCTTCACAGACTTGGTCACTCGGCGATCCACAATTCCTCTTGGATGCTCTAGACCATGACGCCTAACCGTCTGGAAGAAGCACAGTCTTCAAAGGTAGCAAGCGTCAGATCCATGAAAGATCAATCTCTTCAGTGATGCTCAATCACTTTGGGTTTGTAGGGGTTTGGTTTTTGGGTTTTTCCTCACTCGATGATTTTCGCTCAAAGTCCTCGGAGGATGGGTTGCTCTCAAATGACAAGTGTCAAGTTCTCTCGGAGCAGCCAACCAGCTAGTGGTTGTAGGGGGCGGCTATTTATAGCCTAGGGAGCAGCCTGACATGATAAGACATAAATGCCCTTCAATGATATGACCGTAAGGTGGATAAGATATTTTGGGACAGCTGTGCAGAAGACAAAGAACGGTCGGAAATTTGACTCTCAAATTCCTCGGGGCTATCATGTTCCTCTTGTGTAGGCAAACCGCCTTTGGCGAATTCCTAACTCCTCGGTCCGAACAAATTCCTCAGCGACGGAAGAACTTCGTCTCTCATCCTTTCAAGAAATTGACTGAATCTGTATGAGATTTCAAAGGCTTCACTCGAGGGATTGGTAGGTGTAGGATTTTGAGTTGAGCATCACATGGAAATTTTTCCTTAGTATTTCCTCGACCCCCTTTAACAGTACGGTGTTTCCTATGACTCAAGAAAGAGTAAACAAAACTACGAAAACAAAAGTCTTCTCGCTTCATGTTCCTCAAATGAATACCAAGTCTTCAAGGTCACACCAATTTCTTCACTTTCAAAGTCTTCAGAATATCAAAGTCTTCAGTCGAAGAACTTCATTTTTAGGGGTCGACTTTCTCTGTAAATATCAAACTCCTCATAGACTTATAGACCTGTGTACACTCAAAAACACATTAGTCCCTTAACCTATAAGTCTTCAATACACCAAAATCACTAAGGGGCACTAGATGCACTTACAGCTGATTTTTTTATCATTGGTTTTCCCTAAAACAAACTCAATTGTCCCACGTCTTATTAGCTTACAAAAATAAAACAATATTTTTTCTGGCAAATTAATAAGTTCTTAAAATATAAATGTTTGTCATTTCTTGATTAAAACAGTTCGGACTCCACCGAAATATGTAAAATTAGGTTGAACTTTTTGATCGTGGTCCTGGGCAGAAAATGGGCTGTAATAAATTCCTTAAGAATTAGCAAACGGGCTACAAATTATTAAAAAATAGCAAATGGGCTCCCTATGTTGTGTGCCACAGATTTGGAGGTTGACTTGTGGGCCTACTAAGTTCATGCGTACACAAGGTTTCTCAAAAAAAGAAACTTAGTCAACAATCGACTCTACCAGCGTCAAACCGTTAGATGTTAATCCAACGAAAAACGTGCTTCTTCAGTCTCTGATCTTCCTGCTCCAGCCACCCAAACCAGTGCCGGTGGAAACGCCTGCTCCTGCCTCTCGTGGCTGGTTCCGCTGCCGCGCACGCCTCAGGGCCCCACCCTACTCGCATCCCTCGCCTGGCCATCCCTCTAATCACCCACACCTCTTGATATTCTCCAGCGCCGGCAGTCTCACACTACAGCCAAACCAGTAAACCCTCGTACGGTCATGCCCACTCCGAGTGGGAAACAATTGCCAAGTCTTGCTCGGCTCCAGGTCGCTTCCTTACTTGGCCTCGCCGTCTTCCACCGCCTTCGTGCTATCGGCACGGCGTGGTCAACGAACGACATCCATCGGAAGAGGACTATATGTGGAGATGCTGACAGCTGGGTCCATGGCCGCACGCAAGGAAGTGCCTCTTTTTTTGCAAGTAGTAAGTGCCTCCTTATTACGCGCAAAATAATGATTCCTCCACTTGACAGAGGGGATCCACCGGAAGGGCCTCTATATTTCACGAAAAAACATTCCCCCCGCTGACCGCTCGGGCCCACCACCTTTATCTTCACATGCAAGGAAGTGCCTCCTTATTACGCGAAAAAATGAATACCCGCGCTGCTAGGTGGGACCCACCATATTTGGAGGCTAACTTGTGGGCCTACTAAGTTTACGCGGATGCAGGGCTTTGTCAACTTAGTCAATATAAACGATTCTAGCTGGCGTGATCGTACGATGTCCATCCAACGACCGTTGTGATTCTTCAACCTCTGGTCTTCTTGCTCCAGCAGCCCAAACCAGCACCGGTCGTGCCGCTTGCTCCTGCCTCCCATGGCCAGCCCTGCTGTAGCGCAGGCCTCACTGCCCCAGCTTACTCGCATCACTGGCCTGGCCATCCCTGTACTCACCCATACCTCCTGTTATTCTCCGGCAACGGCAGCCTCACACTGCAGCCCAACCTGTAAACCGTCGTACTCACCTTTGCGTGGGAAACAACTGCCGTGTCTTCCCAGCTTCGGGTCATTCCCTTCCTAGGCCTCGCTGTCGTCTACCGCCTTGGTGCTCTCATCACGGTGTGGTCAACGTGGTCAAGGAACGACTTACCTCAGAAGAGAACTGTACATGGATAGGCTGACAGCTAGGTCCACGGCCGCAATAAGGAAGTGCCTCCTTATTACGTGCAAAATAATGATTCCTCCACTTGACAGCAGGGACCTACCGAAAGGGCCTGTTTATTTTGTGAAAAAATGTTTTCCCCCCTGACAGCTGGGACCCACCAGCTATATTTTGGACGCAAGGAAGTGCCTCCATATTAGGCGCGAAAAAAAGAATCCTCCCCCTGACAGCTCGGACCCACCATCAATAACTTCGCACGCAAGGAAGTGCCTCCTTGTCCTCCCAGACAGCCGGGACCCACCTGGTCGAAGCATACGTAGAGTTGTCATGCTCGTCACGAATGCTTACGTACATACTGGTCGATCGGTCTCTCTGCAATGATGAACCATGGCCGAGGAAGCAGCGACACGTGTAGTAGTAGATCCCCCGACGTAGCAGTTCAGGCAGTCCCTTCTGAACCGTGTACACGTACGTACAACCACATGCCAAAAAATATGGCCACGTACGTACATACGAGGGGGGGGGGTCTCAAACGCCTACTTGCGCATACGTACAGCCAGGGCTCGTGTACATGGAGAGGCAACGGACGGAAGCAATGGTGTCCTGTTCATCGGGCAGCCAACCGGCTGGGTCGGGACAGAGAAACATTGTCCTGTTCATCGGGAGGCAACAGACTGGGTCAGAATGCGTCCTGTTCAACGGGAGCCAATCGGCTTGGACAGAATAGCCGAAACGGGTCTGGCGTACCACAGTATGGAGGAAACAGCCTTCTGTCCGACCGACTATGGTCGAAACGACATCCCGTTCATCGGGAGGGGTCTAGCGTACCACAGTATGGAGGAAACGGCCTTCTGTTCGACCGGGTACAGTCGAAACGGCATCCTGTTCATCGGGAGGGGTGTGGTGTACTGCAAAATGGAGGAAACATACTTGTGTTGGAGCGTTACGGACGAAACAGGGGTTCTGTTCATCGGGTGGGGTGTGGCGTACCACAAAACGGGACTCCACGGGCTACTATTCACCCGCCGTTGACTTCCTTCAGGCTCCACCTGCATTGTTCATCCAACACGTCTTCCTCCTGCCTCCACCAGCTACTGTTCATCCACGGGGCTACTGTTCATCCATCCCTCCACCGGCTACTGTTCAACTAGCCCTCCATGGGGTCCTGTTTATCCATCCCCAACCAGCTCGGCTGTGGCGGCCTCCTCTCGGGGTCCTGTTCATCCATCGGCAACGACCTATATACTACCACGGGGTCTTGTTCATCCAACCCCCACCGGGAACTGTTCATCCAACACCAACCACGTAAGTCTTGACTCATTCAACCAACCCCCATGTTCACTGTTCATCAAGAGGCGGCAGGTTTGATCGGCTTCAGTAAGTAGCAGCAGCAGCGATCGATCACTCGGGTTCAGTTAGCAACAGTAGTGAAGGAATCGCTCGAGTTCAGTTAACAGCCAAGTGATCGGTCGCTCGGGTTCAGTAACGTACCTAGTGCAATCACTCGGGTTCATTAAGCGAACACCTCACTCGGGTTCAGTTAGAGCCCAACGCCTCGCACACACGCGCGTACGTGTACGAGAGAAACGTGCAACCCCTGTGCGTCGGTCTGCACCGACCACCCACCGTAACCGGGAACTCCTTGATATTTTCCTCGCCCTTGCTTCTACCATGATTTTTCCTTCATGGACGGCCCAAATAATGTCATGCAGGTGCGTCTCCGGCCCGCCCAGCACGAAAAGCCCATTTTCTGTCATGATTTTTTGTCATAGAAGTAGGATCCCGCCACATCTATAATGATATCGGGTTTTGTCTCAATTATCATCATAGAAGTGTCATAAGCATGACAGAAAAAAAATCGTTTGGCCCAAAATGTCACAGATGTGTTTCTTTGTAATGTAGGGATTCAACAAGCATCACTTTATCCATGTGTTGATCCTTTGAGATAGCAACTCTACCTATGCCCAATACCTTGCTTTTACCAGTGTCAACAAATGTGATATGGCTTTTAGTCGATGGTCGAAGAGTAGAATCCATGAGAAGACTTCGATCACCAGTCATGTGGTTAGTGCATCCACTGTCCATGATCTATTTAGTAGCTTTTGGATTGGTACCCTATAGTGCAGTTAGTAGGATAGGCTTCACAAAGAGTATTGTGAAGGAGAAATATTTGACGAACAACGATATTATGAAATGTAAGATTCTTGGATGGTAAGATAGGATGCTCATCAAGAAATCCATGGACGAAATAAATGGTAAGACCATTTTGGCATTTTATCTTGCGTCCAACAAGATGTTTTAGGTCCCCAACATTGTCTTCAGAAGTCAATTATTTTTAGCTAGAGACCCGACCGTGCAAGAGAATTTAATTCTTCTTAACCACCCACATCTGAAGGGGTGGCTTAGAAGCAATGAGTCTAAGAGCAGCATTGGAGAATTTTGGCTTTGAAGCCCTAGCAAATAGTTTTGCAGGAGGTGAGTAGTACTCAAAATAATTTGCAGAAAAGTTCTTTGATTTGTGAACATAGAGGTTTGAAGAAACACACTCATATTCATGATTCTGATGATAGTTTCCCTACAAAACATTGGCGTTAGGGCAACCTTGTGTGGTCATCTGTCCGTATGAAGCCTTTGGGCCATATGAAGCCTTTGAGGGGTTTGTCTTCTTCCCTGGTGATGTCATGATGACATTCATGGGAAGCTTCTCAAGACGACTTTTAGGAACCCATATCTTCTTCATAGTTGACCCGTTCCTACAGTTAGTTCCAATAAACCTAGCAAACACTTCACCATTCTGATTCTTGAACAGTTTATAGTTGGAGTCAAATGACTCATCAATGATAACATGATTAGCACAAGTGAAACCAGATAAGGTGGATGGATCCACTGAAGGGCCCTTTGCAGCAACCCATGTTGTTTTGGGGTACTGCCCAGGCTTCTAGTAAGAGCCATCAACATTCATTTTTTCTCTCAAAACCAACACCCTCTTTCCTAGGGTTTCGGTTCAAAATTTGTTTCTTGAGGACATCACATAGTGTCCGATGCCCTTTGAGGCTCTTGTACATGCCTGTTTCAAGCAATGTCTTCAACCTGGCATTCTCATCAGCAATAGTAGTGGCATCCTTAGAAGGGGGGTTTGTTACGACATCAACATTAGATATTGCAACTTCAGAAGTAGTAGAACATTTAACAATAGAGGTAGCATTGTCACGCTCAAGGCATTCTAGGCAAGGTGGCATATAATCTTCCTGAGAAGAACTGATCTGTTGAGCGAGTAGTGAATCATTTTCCTTTTGAAGATCTTCATGAGACGCACTCAGTTTCTCTAGATCTTGATTCCTTTGAAGATAATCATTCGAAAGCTTCTCATGAGTGGCTTAGAGGGTTTCATGACGACTTTCATGTTCTTCGTACTTAACTCGAAGATTTTTTATGTCTTTAATTAAGGACTGAGTTCGATTCATTTTGTCGTCCAACAGGTCATCGCTTTTGTCTAGTAATTTTTGAATATTTTCCAAGACTATTTGTTGTTTAGTTGAAATTTTAGCAAGAGTTTTATAGCTGGGTTTGGATTCACATTCATTGTTATCTTCACTGGAGGTCTGAAAGTAAGCATCGCATGAGTTTACCTTAGCACCTCTTGCCATGAAGTAGTAGGCGGGAGCAGAATCGTCGTCGTCATTGGTTCAGCGTCGACATCGTGACCATTGTTTTCAGTGTTGAAGATGGACTTGGTGACGAATGCCGAAGCTAGAGCTAGGCTTGCCACACCTGAATCAGACTCCTCCTTAGACTTCACCTTTGCCTCCTCAGAAATGGACTCCTCCTCAGAATCCATTTCCTTGCCAACGAACGCACGAGCCTTGCCAGGTGAGCTCTTCTTGTAAGATAAAGACTTTGAAGAAGACTTTGAGGATTACTTTTTCTTCTTGTCGTCAGAGTCATATTCCTTGCACTTCTTCTTTTTGTTTGCTTCCTTGTCCCATTGAGGACATTCAGATATGTAGTGGCCTAGCTTCTTGCATTTATGTCATGTTTTCTTCTTGTAGTCACGAGTGGAAGCCTATCATTTTTAGAGTTGTATCTTGAAGATTTTACGAAGCGATTCTTCTTGGAGAACATTTGGGACTTTCTCACAAGCATTGCTAGCTCTTTGGCCATGTCTTCAGGATCACCCAAACTGCAGTCAGATTCTTTAGATGAGGATACAACTTTTTCCTTCAAGGCACGAGATCGGCCATAGTTGGGACCATAGATGTCATTCTTCTCAAATAGATGGAACTCATGTTTGAGCCTCTCAAGTATGTCAGACGGATCGAGATCTTTGAAGTCAGGACGTTCTTGGATCATCAAAGATAGGGTGTCAAATGAGCTATCAAGTGATCTCAATAGCTTCTTCATGACTTCATGCTTGGTGATCTCAGTGGCGCCAAGTGTGCAAAGCTCATTCGTGATATCAGTGAGGCGATCGATGTGAGCTGGACATTCTCATTGTCATTCCTCTTGAATCGATTGAAGAGATTGTGAAGCACATCTATTCTTGAGTCTCTCTCAGTTGAGACACCTTCGTTGACCTTGGACAGCCAGTCCAAGACTAGCTTCACAGATTCCAGAGCACTCACAAGGTCGTACAACCCTTTGGTCAGATGACCACAGATGATGTTCTTGGTTGTTGAGTCCAGTTGCGCGAACCTCTTGACATCAGCAGTAGTGACACCTTCATCGACTTTGGGAACGCCAGTCTTGACGACATACCAGAGGTCATTGTCAATGTCTTCATGATGCATGCACATCTTATTCTTCCAATAGATGTAATCAGTGCTATCGAAGATGGGGCATGCAGCAGAGACTTTGATTATCCCTGCAGTCGACATAGCTAAAACTCCAGATGGTTAAACCGAATCACACAGAACAAGGGAGTACGTTGCTCTGATACCAATTAAAAGTGCTAGTTATCGACTAGAGGGGGGGTGAATAGGCAATTTTTATGAAAGTCTTCAAGACAGGGAATGTCTTCGAAGACAGACAACCAAATATAACCTAGACAGTATGTACCAGAAGATAAACTTCACTAGCCATGCAATAGTCAATGAAGACATATAGAAATTAGGTAGAGTGGATCAGAATAGGAAGATAGTATGAAGCCAAATATGCAAACAAGGAAGATTGTCTTCACACAGTGAAGTCAAACAGAGCAAGCAATCAATGACTTCACAAAGCTAAATAGTAACTTAAGGATGAAGATATAGAACCAGATGCTTGACGAAGACAAGGATTTGGTAGACCAGTTCTAGTTGTTGTGACAATTGTACGTCTGGTTAGGGAGGCTGAGATCAAACTTAGAATACCGCGTCTTCACCTTATTCCCCTGAGCTAAGGACACTTAGTCCTCGCCCAATCACACTGGTAAGTCTTCAAGGTAGACTTCCAAACCTTCACAGACTTCGTTCACTGGCGATCCACGATGACTCTTGGATCCTCATAACGCGATGCCTAACCGACTGGAAGATCACAATCTTCAAGTGTGATAAGTCTTCAAATCACGCGGACGGAAAGACTTCAGCAATGCCAACACTCTTTGGGTTTTCGGTGTTTTGTCCGTGCACTAACTCTGAGTAGCCGCCAATTTATGGTGTAGGGGGTGTGCTATTTATAGCCAGGAGGTAACCCGACATGATATGTCTGAAATGACCCTGGGTCACTAAGGAACCGACACGTGTCCAATAGTCCAATTTCAAACACACGCGATAGCTTGACTTGGGCTACAAGCAAAGCTGACTCATCCAACTCTGGATAAGATTTTATCTCATTGTCTTCACTCGAAGACATAGGATCTAAGTTGAGCATCACATCAGTTTTTTGACTTTGTTCACTTGGACCCACCTTGACAGTTCGGTTGTTCCCATGACTCAAGAAAGAAGAAAATGAAACTACGAAAGAAACTATGTCTTCACATATTATTGTCTTCAAGTGAATGTCTTCACACGTCATTATCTTCGACATGAATGTCTTCACGAACCACCATTGTCTTCAATGTCTTCATACATTTTTTAGGTGTCATCTCTGAAGGGTAAACCGAATCAATAGGGACTTCTACCTGTGTTCTCCTGTGAATCTCACAAACAAATTAGTCCCTCAACCACGTTAGTCGTCAATACTCCAAAACCAACTTGGGGTGGCACTAGATGCACTTAAAAAGCTCAACCCAGAGAAATGTTTGTTTGGTGTTCCGTCCGGCATGCTCCTTGGATTTTTGTGTCTCGGCGAGGGATAGAAGACAACCCCGACAAGATCAAAGCAATAGAGCAGATCCAAGCCCCGGAAACCGTCAAGGATGTGAGGCGTCTGGCTGGCTTGGTTGCCGCGCTAAGCAGGTTCATTTCAAAGTCCGCTAAGCGCGCCTTGCCATTCTTTAAAATCTTGAGGAAGGCAAGCCCAATGAAGTGGAGCCCAGAGGCAATGGTTGCACTGTGAGATTTAAAAACCTACCTTTCCTTTGCACCAAACTTAGTCGCATGTAGACCACAAGATTCGCTACTGATGTACTTAGCAGTATCGAATCAAGTGGTTAGTGCTGCGTTGGTGACGCAGAGGGAAGTGGGTAACAAAGAAGCCGAAGCGGCAGAGTCGCCCAGTGATGAGCCAAACCTATCCCCGACAGGGCCTGGCATTGACAAGGAAGGAGGGGCACAAATACATGCTGATGATCAGAAGGCGTCAGTGAAGAGAAAATGGTGCAACGACCAGTTTACTTTGTCAGCTCCCTCTTGCAGGGGGCTAGGTCAAGGTACTCTGGGGTGCAAAAGTTGATCTTCGGCCTCCTCATAGCCTCGAGAACAATGCACCATTACTTCCAAGCTCATGATATCACTGTTGTCTCCCGCCTCCCGTTGCAGCGCATTTTGAGGAATCCCGAGCCTACTGGCAGGATAGTGGAATGGGCACTGGAACTATCGAGTTTTGCTTTAAGTTTGAAAGCATGACAACTATCCAAAGCATAGCACTAGCAGAATTCATCGCATAATGGACACTAAATCTAGATGAAGAGATACTGGAAATAGCCCTCCCCGGCAAGGAGTCCCCCATGGAGTGGATCATGTACTTTGATGGTGCTTTCTCGCTGCAAGGCGCTGGGGCAGGAGTGTTGCTTGTCGCTCCCACCAGAGAGCACCTCAAGTATCTCAACTAGATGAACTTCCCTAGGGAGGATGTGATACACTCTGTTGTATCTATAATTTTTGATTGTTCCATGCTAATATTCTACAACTTTTACATACTTTTGGCAACTTTTTATACTATATTATTGGACTAACATATTGATCCAGTACCCAGTGCTAGTTCCAGTTTGTTCATGTTTTTTGTTTCGCAGAAAATCCATATCAAACAGAGTCCAAACGAGATAAAAACTTACGAATATTTTTTTTGGAATATATGTGATTTTTGGGAAAAAGAATCAATGCGAGACGATACCCGCGGGGGCCATAAGGTAGGGGGGTGCACCCCAGGGGGTAGGGCGCGTCCTGGTCCATTGTGGTCACCCTGTAAGGCGGTTGGTGCCCTTATTACGCCGCAAGAAAGCTAATATCCGGATAAAAATCGGGTTAAAATTTCAGCCAAATCGGAGTTACGGATCTGCAGGAATTTAAGAAACGGTGAAAGGCCAGAATCTGGGAGGGCAGAAACAGAAGGAAACAGAGAGAGAGAGATCCAATCTCTGAGGGGCTCCTACCCCTCCGCCGCTATTTAAGCCAAGGACCAGAGGGAAAACCTTCTCCCATCTAGGGGGAAGGTCAAGGAAGAAGAAGAAGGAGGGGGGCTCTCTCCTACTCTCTCCCGGTGGTGCCGGAACGCCGCCAGGGCCATCATCGTGATGGTGATCTACACCAACAACTTCGCCGCCGTCATCACCAACTCTCTCCCCCTCTATGCAGCGGTGTAACACCTCTTCTCCCCGCTGTAATCTCTACTTAAACATGGTGCTCAACGCTATATATTATTTCCCAATGATGTATGGCTATCATATGATGTTTGAGTAGATCTGTTTTGTTCTATGGGTTGATTGATGATCATGATTGGTTTGAGTTGCATGTTTTATTATTGGTGTTGTCCTATGGTGCCCTCCTTGTCGCGCAAGTGTGAGGGATCCCCGTTGTAGGGTTTTCAATATGTTCATGTTTTTCTTATTGTCTGTGTTGCGTGAGTGATAGAAACACAAACACGGATAAGTGGGTTATGGCATATGGGAATAAAGAGGACTTGATACTTTAATGCTATGGTTGGGGTTTACCTTAATGATCTTTAGTAGTTACGGATGTTTCCTAGAGTTCCAATCATAAGTGCATATGATCCAAGAAGAGAAGGTATCTTAGCTTATGCCTCTCCCTCATATAAAATTGCAATATTATTACCGGTCTAGTTATCGATTGCCTAGGGACAAATAACTTCCTTTTGGCAAAATCCTCTCGTCTAAAACTAACTTGGTTATTTCTTTATCTAAACAGCCCCTAGATTTTCTTTACGTGCTCTTTATTATCTTGCAAACTTATCCTATCACACCTACAAAGTACTTCTATTTTCATACTTGTTCTAGGTAAAGTGAACATTAAGCGTGTGTAGAGTTGTATTGGTAGTCGATAGAACTTGAGGAAATATTTGTTCTAGCTTTAGCTCCTCGTTGGCTTCGACACTCTTATTTATTAAGAAAGGCTACAACTGATCCCCTATACCTGTGGGTTATCAAGACCTTTTCCTAGCGCCGTTGCCGGGGAGCAATAGCGTGGGGTAAATATTCTCGTGTGTGCTTGCTTGCTTTATCACTAAGTAGATTTTATTTTCTGTTCTAAGTTGTTCTCTACCTTTATTTATGGATATGGAACACGAAATACCAAAAAAATTAGGTGTACCTGCTAAACATGGAGATGGGGAACCTCCTAAAACCCTCGATGCTCATTATGTGAAAGATATTATGCACTACTTTAGTAATCATGAGAAAACCCCATTCAATTATATAATGGGGGACATGTTGGATGAATCTGAATACTTTAGGGATTATTGCTTGACTCAAAAAGGGAAACTATTCTGGGATCGAATTCATATGTTGCATATGTATCCTCGGAATTTATGCTTGAGATATGATTATACTTGTTGCTCTAGGATGAAGGCTCCACACCTTCCCTTTTCATGTAAATTTAATGATGCTGAAACCTTAGATTCTTATGCTAATGGTACATATGATTACTATGATGTGGAACGAATAGAAGAATTTGTTGCTTTAAGGGTGCTTATAAATTGAATCTTTGTTTGAAAAGTGTGAAAATTATGATGATGCTGTTTACAGACCTGAGAATTTTTCTATACTTAAATATAGCTATAAGGATTACGAATATAATGCTGATATTGATGCATTTATTGAGAAAGTCTCCGCTGTCCAAGAAGAGACTAATATTTTGCAGGAAACTATGGAAGAATAAATTGATGACACTGTGAGCTCATTGGATGAAAAAGATGAGGAGAAGACCGAAGAACAAAAGGAGGAAGAGCGGATTGATCACCCGTGCCCACCTTCTAATGAGAGTAACTCTTTATCCCACACATTGTTTAATTTCCCTTCGTGCTTACCGAAGGATGGATGCTATGATGATTGCTATGATCCCTTGGATTCGTTTGAAATATCCCTTTTTGATGAACTTGATGCTTGCTATGCTTGTGGCCATGATGCTAATATGAATTATGCTTATGGAGATGAACTTGCTATAGTTCCTTATCTTAAGAATGAAATTGTTGCTATTTCACCCACGCATGATAGTCCTATTATCTTTTTGAATTCTCCCAACTACACTATATCAGAGAAGTTTGCGCTTATTATGGATTATATTGAATGGTTGCGTTTTATTAATACACATGATGATTTTGATAAATATAATATGCATGTGCTTGCTGTTCCTACTTGCAATTATTATGAGAGAGGAACTACATCTCCGCCTCTCTATGTTTCCAATACGATAAAATTGCAAGAAGTTGTTTATGCTATGTATCGGCATTTACTATGTGTGCATGAATTGTTCTTTTATGACATGCCGATGGATAGGAAGGGAGATAGACTTTGATGTTACATGATATATGTTGCTTTCTGCTCACTATTAAATCACAAATCATTGTTAATTAAAATTGGCTTTGATATACCTTGGGATCCAGGTGGATCCATTACTTGAGCACTATATGCCTAGCTTCATGGCGTTAAAGAAAGCGCTGCCAGGGAGACAACCCGGAAGTTTTAGAGAGACATTTATTTATGTTGTGTTCTTTTATAAAGTTTAAAAACAAAAAATAAAGTGGGGAACCAAAAACTTTCTCAAAAATAGAAGTGAAAGTAAGAAAGACGAGCACCATTGAAGTGGGGGAGCTCCTAGAACGTTGTTCATGCCCATGAAAACTTTGGGAATCTCGATCGCAGAAACTTTTCAATAAAAATAATTATCCCCTTGTACAAATCCATTGTATTATAAAAATAATGTGCCAAGATTTGCCTTTAGGATGATTAGATTGATTGTTTGGTTTGTGCAGTGCAAAAATAGAAACTTTGTCTGTAGTGCGTGAATTTACGTCATTTACTGGAAAGTCGAATGTTTCTGAAACTTTTTGCAAAGTACTTCCATACAAATTGTTTATTTTTTCCTAATTTGTTAGAATTTTTGGAGTTACATAAGTATGGTAGATGTTCATATTACTATAGACTGTCCTGTTTAAGATAGATTCTATTTTGATTCATTGTTTTGCTAGTTTTGAGGAAACTATCGATTATATCGGTGGTATAAGCCATGGAAAAGGTATATTACAGTAGCTACAATGAAAAAGTAGAATATGAATGAGTTTGAAACAGTACTTGAAGTGGTGATTTGCTTTATTATACTAACGGATCTCACGAGGGTTTTGTTAAGCTTTATGTGATTGAAGTTTTCAAGTTTTGGGTGAGATCACGATGGATGAAGGAATAAGGAGTGGCAAGAACCTAAGCTTGGGGATGCCCGAGGCACCCCAAGGTAATATTCAAGGACTCCCAAGCAACTAAGCTTGGGGATGCCCCGGAAGGCATCCCCTCTTTCTTCTAACGATCATCGGTAATTTTACTTGGAGCTATATTTTTATTCGTCACATGATATGCGTAAATCTTGGAGCGTCGTGTGCTTTTTATTTTTCTTTAAATAATGCACCATGCTGGTATGAGAAAGTCCTTGGTTGATTTATAGAATCCTATTTGCACTTCACTTGTATCTTTTGAGTATGGCTTTATAGAATACTTCATGTGCTTCACTTATATCATTTGAAGTTTGGACTGCATGTTTCTCTACACATAGAAAACCGCCATTTGTAGAATGCTCTTTTGCTTCACCTATATTTTTTAGAGCGTGGGCATATCTTTTGTAGAAAGAATTAAACTCTCTTGCTTCACTTATATCTACTTAGAGAGTCAACAGGAATTGGTCATCACATGGTTAGTCATAAAATCCTACATAAAACTTGTAGATCACTAAATATGATATGTTTAATTCCTTGCAATAGTTCTGCATAAATATGGTGATACTAAAGTCATGCTAGTGAGTAATTATGGATTGGTAGAAATACTTGTGTTAAGGTTTGTGATTCTCATAGCATGCACGTATGGTGAACCGTTATGTGACGAAGTTGGAGCATGAGGTGTTTATTGATTGTCTTTCTTATGAGTGGCCGTCGGGGACGAGCGATGGTCTTTTCCTACCAATCTATCCCCCTAGGAGCATGCGCATAGTACTTTGTTTTGATAGCTAATAGAATTTTGCAATAAGTATGTGAGTTCTTTATGACTAATGTTGAGTCCATGGATTATACGCACTCTCACCCTTCCATCATTGCTAGCCTCTTCGGTACAGTGCATTGCCCTTTCTCACCTCGAGAGTTGGTGCAAACTTCGCCGGTGCATCCAAACCCCGTGATATGATACGCTCTATCACACATAGGCCTCCTTATATCTTCCTCAAAACAACCACCATACCTACATATCATGGCATTTCCATACCCATTCCAAGATATATTGCCATGCAACTTCCATCATTATCATATAAATGACCTGAGCATTCATTGTCATATTTCTTTGCATGATCGTAAGATAGCTACCATGATATTTTCATGGCTTGTCAATTTTTTGATATCTTTGCCATGCTAGATCATTGCACATCCGGGTACACTGCCAGAGGCATCCATATAGAGTCATATTGTTCTAGATATCAAGTTGTAATATTGAGTTGTAAGTAAATAAAAGTGTGATGATCATCATTATAAGAGCATTATCTCAGTGAGGAAAGGATGATGGAGACTATGATTCCTCACAAGTCGGGATGAGACTCCGGACAAAAAATTAAAAATAAAAACATAAAAAAGAGGCCAAAAAATAGAAAAAACAAAAAAACAAAAAAATGAGATGAAAGGAGAGAAGGGGCAATGCTACTATTCTTTTACCACACTTGTGCTTCGGAGTAGCACCATGTTCTTCATATAGAGAGACTCTTGAGTTATCACTTTCATATACTGTGGGAATTTTCATTATAGAACTTGGCTTGTATATTCCGATGATGGGCTTCATCAAATGCCCGAGGTCTTCATGAGCAAGCAAGTTGGATGCACACCCACTTAGTTTTCAGTTCGAGCTTTCATACACTTATAGCTCTTACTACTTCCATTGCATGGCAATCCCTTCTCCTCGCATTGACATCAATTGATGGGTATCGCCATAGCCCGTTGACTACAGGCGTCGATGTGAGATTTCTCCTTTTTGTCTTCTACACACAACCTCTGCCATCATATTCTATTCCACCTATAGTGCTATATCCATGGCTCACGCTCATATATTGCATGAAAGTTGAAAAGGCTTGAGAACATTTAAAGTATGAAACAATTGCTTGGCTTGTCATCGGGGTTGTGCATGATGAAATACTTTGTGTGGTGAAGATGGAGCATAGCCAGACTATATGATTTTGTAGGTATAAATTTCTTTGGCCATGTTATTTTGAGAAAAGATGATTGCTTTATTAGTATGCTTGAAGTATTGTTGTCTTTATGTCAAATGATCCACTATTGCTTTGAATCACTCCTATCTTAATATTCATGCCACGATTAGATTATATGATCAGGATGATGCTAGGTAGCATTCCACATCAAAAAAATTCTTTTTTATCATTTACCTACTCGAGGACGGGCAGGAATTAAGCTTGGGTATGCCGATACGTCTCCATTGTATCTATAATTTTTTATTTTTCTTTCCAATATTTACAACTTTTACATACTTTTGGCAACTTTTTATACTATTTTCTTGGACTAACATATTGATCCAGTACCCAGTGCCAGTTTCTGTTTGTTGCATGTTTTTTGTTTTGCAGAAAATCCATATCAAACGGAGTCCAAACATGATAAAAACTTATGGAGATTTTATTTTGGAATAAGTGTGATTTTTGGGAAAAAGAATCAACGCGAGACGATGCCCGCGGGGGCCGCAAGGCAGGGGGCATGCCTAGGGGGTAGGGCACGCCCTGGTCCATTGTGGTCACCCTGTAATGAGGTTGGTGCCCTTCTTTTGCCAGAAGAAAGCTAATATCCTGATAAAATTCATGTTAAAATTTCAGCCCAATTGGAGTTACGGATCTCCAGGAATTTAAGAAACGGTGAAAGGCCAGAATCTGGGAGCATAGAAACAAAAGGAAACAGAGAGAGAGAGAGAGAGAGAGAGAGAGAGAGAGAGAGAGAGAGAGAGAGAGAGATAGATAGATAGATCCAATCTTGGAGGGGCTCCCGCCCCACTGCCGCCATGGAGGCCAAGGACCAGAGGGGAAACCTTTCTCCCATCTAGGGGGAAGGTCAAGGAAAAAGAACAAGGAGGGGGACTCTCTCCCCCTCTCTCCCGGTGGCACCGGAACACCGCCGGGGGCATCATTGTGACGTTGATCTACACCAATGACTTCGCCGCTATCATCACCAAATCTCTCCACCTTTATGCAGCGGTGTAACACCTCTTCTCCTTGCTGTAATCTCTACTTAAACATGGTGCTCTATGCTATATATTATTTCCCGATGATGTATGGCTATCATATGATGTTTGAGTAGACCCGTTTTGTCCTATGGTTTGATTGACGATCATGATTGGTTTGAGTTGCATGTTTTATTAGTGGTGCTGTCCTATGGTGCTCTCTGTGTCGCGAATGTTGTAGGGTTTGCAATATGTTCATGGTTTGCTTATTGTCTGTGTTGCGTGAGTGATAGAAACACAAACATGGATAAGTGGGTTATGCCGTATGGGAATAAAGAGGACTTGATATTTAATGCTATGGTTGGGTTTTACCTTAATGATCTTTAGTAGTTACAGATGTTTACTAGAGTTCCAATCATAAGTGCATATGATCCAAGAAGAGAAAGTATGTTAGCTTATGCCTCTCCCTCATATAAAATTGCGATAATGATTACCGGTCTAGTTATCGATTGCCTAGGGACAAATAACTTTCTTGTGGCAAAATGCTCTCTTCTAAAACTAACTTAGTTATTTTTTTTATCTAAACAGACCCTAGATTTTATTTACATTCTCTTTATTATCTTGTAAACTTATCCTATCATACCTACAAAGTACTTCTAGTTTCATATTATTCTAGGTAAAGTGAATGTTAAGTGTGCGTAGAGTTGTATTGGTGGTCGATAGAACTTGTGGGAATATTTGTTCTACCTTTAGCTCCTCGTTGGGTTCGACACTCCTATTTATCAAGAAAGGCTACAATCCCCTATACTCGTTGGTTATCACGATGCTATCAATAACACGACAGAGTATGAGGGACTCCTTGCCGGCCTTAGGATTGCAATAGAATTGGGGATAAAGAAGCTAATCATTCATGGTGATTCTCAACTCGTTGTGAAAAAAGTGAATAAGGATTACCAGAGCCCACTGGATGAGGCATATGTTGAAGAAGTGAGAAATTTGGAAGGGCACTTTGATGGGTTGCAAACAGAACACATACCCCGCACGGAGAACGGCGATGCGGATCACCTATCCAAGTGCACTGCTCAGAAGGGCCTTGTGGAACCAGGAACTTTTGTACTCCACTTAACTCAATATTTAGTCTCCCATCAGCGTTCTCCAGAAAGAGAAGAAAATTGAACACCGATAGACATTTCCCGGCAGAGCTCTCTGGAGCCGTTAGTGAGAAGGTTGCCTGGGGGAACCTTATGTTGGCTGGTGAGCTGCATCCTCCAACGGAACCCCAAGTTCTCGCTGTTGAGGTTAGCGCTCCCACGGTAGAGGAAATGCCTTTAGTCCTTGGCGTCGAGCCACATACATGGGTGCAACACATAGTCCAATTCCTGCAAACAAGAGAACTTCCCGATGACTCAGAGGAGTCTGAGAAGGTGGCCCAACAATCGAGTATGTATCAGTTTGTGGATGACACTTTGTATAGAAAGAGGTCGAATGGTGTGAAGTTGAAATGTATTAGCCGGGAAGATGGACTAGGACTGTTAGCAGAGATACACAAAGGGGTGTGTGGCTCGCACCTAGGATCCAAAGAACTTGTCGGGAAAGCTTTCCTGCAAGGATTCTATTGGCCCACCGCCCTCCAGGATGCAACTGAGCTCGTCACTAAGTGTGAAGCAGGCTAGTTCCACTCGAAGAGCATTAATCAACCTGCTCAGGTTGTTCAGACAATCCCTTTATCCTGGCGTTTCGTGGTCTGGGGGCTCGACATCTTGAGCCTCTTTCCCCGTGCTGCCAGGGGCTTTGAATTATTGTACGTAGCAATCGACAAGTTTACAAAGTGCCCCGAAGTAGAGTCAGTGAGGAAGATGACTGCGCAATCAGTTGTCAAGTTGTTTAAAGGATTGGTGTGTAATTTTGGAGTACCCAAACTGGTGATCACTGACAATGGCACTCAATTCACGAGTCGCACCTTCATGCAGTACATCCAGAGCCTTGGAAGCAAGGTCTCTTTCGCCTTTGTCGCCCATAGAAGGAGCAACGGATGGGCTGAGAGGATGAACGTTGAAGTGATGCATGGGATCAAAACATGAACCTTTGACAAGTTTCAGAAATGCGGCAGGCGCCGGCTTGATGAGCTGCCGGTGGTTCTTTGGTCAATCAGAACAACACCAAATCGAGCTACTGGCTAGACCCCCTTCTCCCTAATATATGTTGCAAAAGTAGTGCTCCCCATCGAACTCACATATGGGTCACCTCGTGTACTTGCTACAATGAAGTAGCGCAAGAGGAGCTGCGCCGTGACGATGTCACGCTCCTTGAGGAGGATTGTCTCAGGGCAGCTATGCGTGCTGCACGTTACCAGCAAGCCCTACGCCGCTATCACAGCCGTAGGGTTCACGCCCGGAGCCTTGAGGAAGGCGTCCTTGTCGTTAGGTGCGTTCAGTCCACTAAGGGTGCAAACAAGTTGTTGCCAAAGTGGGAAGGCCCTTACCAGGTAGTACGTGTCACCAGACTTGGTGCACTCCGTTTGGAGACCGAGGATGGCATCCCAATGCAAAACTCATGGAATATTGAATTTTTTTGCAAGTTCTACCTGTAAGGCGCAGTTGTCGGGCCTTTCCCCGGCAGCCTGTTTTGTACAAGCATAGTCTCCGGGACTTGTAACCCTTTATGCAAAGCCAGACGTAGGCCCTGTGCATAGCTTAATAAAATAAAGTGTTCTCACAAAACTTGCATGCATGATTTCATGATTAATTAAGTATCATGTTAAAGTGACTACACTAGTTTTTAGATAAGGTGACTGACATGTCGTAAAAGGCCTTGTCCTATCCCCGTTTTTTCTCCCTTGGTTAATACAGAAGGTTTCCTCACGAGCAAATTCCCCGGGAGGAGGATAGAAGCAAGGCAAGTGTATTCAGTCCCTGGCGACCCTTTCTTATCTAAAACGATAAGAAGCACATCAAAGAATGATAAGTTTACTTTGCCAGCAACTCCCAATCACTCCATGTAATACTTATGTATGAGAAACTTGCACGCAAGGAAACCTTGCCGCATCTACCATTCGTGCTCCTGTCCTTGATTTGAGTCCACTCGACAAGGTTGGTTGTAGCTGCGTTTGGGGAGATTGGCAAGGGACCAGCCTTTAGTTGTGCTCCTAACCCATTTTGAGCTCACTAAACGAGGTTTGATAGAAGCTGCATTAAAGGCCGGCAAGAGGCGTTGCCGGAATGTTTGCTCACGAAAGAGTATTGAGGGCTCGTCCTTCAGTATGTCTAAGTACATGTACAAGTATCCACCATGCTGTTTTTTCAAAATTACGTGGACAAACAAGTGCAAGTCATACGAGTATCCACATGGATGAAGGATTACATAAATTTGATTCTAACTTGGCAAGTGCCTACATTTGTTTTGATTAAAAAAGATAAGTGCTCTGTAATGACTTTCTTGTCCCTCTCCTCATAGGAGTTACATTGAGAAGGAAATAGGACAAAAGGAGCACCTGGGCAGAAGCACAACCTAACACCATCAGGACTAGCGGGACGCAGCCTGACAAGATCGGGAGGGCACCTCCCCGAAAAGGAAGAAGAGGTGGGAAACAAGGAGAGCGGCTAGGCAATGTTCTGGTCACCTCTGCCAGGACTAGAGGGACGCGGCTCAGCGGGGACACCTGCAGGGAAGACGAAGCTAGAGTCAACGAGCCTGCCGGGGTCCAGCTGGAGGAAGCAGTGACATCCAGGCCAAGCACCCCGGTAAATACTCTGTCGTGGTCCAGCTGCAAATGATGGTGCTACCGGCGCCTAGCTAACAGTTATGGTGCGGCGGACGTTTAGCCGAAGTCCAAGTTGTCGTCTTCATGCTTGATGACCGAGGGCTCGTCGTCGCCGTCTTCGCCATCAGTGTCCTCCTCGTCACTGTTGCTCGAGGAGGAGCTTTCGTCGTCGCTCGAGCTTTCCGTGCAACACCCTAGGCGAGAGCCTGAGCACCCGAAGACCTTGATGTTTAGCATATTGGACTCCACCAACTTGAAGCGGAGGACATGTCCTTCCGCAAGGTAGTGGGTGCGGGCGAAAGTCTTCCAACAATGCTTGAGAAGCATGACATGAGGCGCGGGGAACTCACCATTCACCCACACGGCACCATTGTTGTAGCTGCTCATGCACAGCCGCAACCCGAGCGGCTGGTCGACCTCCATCACCCTGGCAAAGGGGGGAGGGATCCGCAGGCGGCTGCGCAGAGGATCGCGTAGCTTGACGATGAACTCCAGTGCTGTGTCCCTCACATGGCCATCTATCAGTGTTGGAGCAGTAGGTCGAGCGCAGCACTCCGTCCACCTCAGCCACGGGTGCTACGTCGACCCCGTCCACACCTCGAAGCTCCACCTCGTGCACTAGATCTAGCCTCTGCACCTGTAGTGGAGGCATGAGCAGGATGTCGAAGAGAAGCTCTCATCGCTACGGTCGAAGCACGAGTGCGACATCTTCCTCTCACCATGGTGGACGTAGCAGTAAGGTTGGAGAAGGGAGAAATGGTGGATTAGCATCGCCACCCCCTCATGCTTCCTTTTATAGTGGGAACAAGGGGGAGCGGGCTCTTCATCATTCTGGGGCAACCGCCCCGCTCTCCCTATCCAGCCTTCTGCACCCCTGGATGGCGTTCAGATTCATCGGCCACCCCACTACACCAATCTAGGGTGCTGCATATTCTGCCAAGGCACACGTTCCCATGCCTTGCACGTCCACCAACAACCCCACGTAATGCATGCGGCACACATGGTGGAAATGACATGCGTAGTGGGTGAGCTTAAGGTAAACAATAGTTACGCCAGTTCACGCGCAGACGCCCTAATTGATTCCCGTGGACGTGGGCGCCCCTGGTTTACAACATGAACGACGCATGCCATCTGAGTGTGAAGATACGATGGGACCCTTGGGAGCTGACTCAACTCCAGGTTAATGAAGGAGCTAAGAAGATCTCCAAAATTCAGCACCAAACCCGGGAAGATTAATATGTATGCCTGTGCATTTGGTGGGCCTACCCCAATGATGCCCGGCGGCACGTCTGGACCAGGCCCGGGGCTCCTATCGGTGCAACAAACATTTGTGTTTGCCGCCCAGACTTGTGCACAGGCGTGCGGCGGATCATACATCAAGTATCAATGCTTGACACGGGATAATGCAGAGAAACCGATATTCATGAGATAAAGAAGTGCATTAAGAAGACCAACACAACCAGAGAAGCCCCCCAGAAAGATCTCCCCCTACCGGGCAGGCAAGACCAGCAGGCCCGAGACTGCGCCTGGGATGAGGCCAAGCCAGCCCGACAAGATCTCCTGGGCCACCAGGACAAAAACAAAACCACTAGACAAGAGCCCGGTACGCTCCGTGACGGCAGGCCTTCAGCAAGACGCCACCGCTCCACCTCATTGCACACTAGTCACTAATCAGTATGGTGTCAAGCTCTTGAGCGACTAGGTGGATCATATCGAGCATGTGGCAACCTACGGGAGAAGAGATTACCTTTAATGACACCTGTCCCAGAGGCGTGTCATGCAAATAAGAGGTAGTTAGGCATGCGGTGGAGAAACCTAGCCGGGGGCTACCTCTCCATAAGACACCTAGCAGTGCATTTAATGCGCTTTATCTCAACTGCCAGAGTTAGGTATGATATCACTATTAGCTATCTATTCATATTATAATGACTGTTTCGCCACTATAGTCGCCCCTTAAGCTATAAAAGGAGGCCCAAGGCAACCTTGCAAGATGATGTAGGGTGGAAACTCTAGGGCTGATCTTTCACAATTGGAGTGGATCCTACGAAGAACACGAGGGAAAACACGAGAGAAACCACTCAAACCAACAAGATTCTATTACACATGTGCTAGATCCTCGAAACACAAAGAGATACAAGATCCGCGATCAACAAGGGATGATAGAAGTAGCAAGTTCTTCTCCGTGAGGAGGTCTTGAGGGTCTTCCTGTTAGGGGTCTTGAATCCGCTTGGGGGATCTTCTTCATAGAGGTCGTGAACTCCGATGGAGAAGTAACAAAGTGGATGAGGAAAGCTCTGTCTCTCAAATGAGCTAATCCTTTGCTAACCCTAGAAAGAGGGAGGAGGAGTATATATTGTCTAGGTGGGCGAAGGGGTACACGGGCCTCGGCCGTTTCATTGTGCGCAGACGGGGGAGGCCGGACGTCCGAGCATCGGGTTGGATGTCCGGGCTGGCGGGGCCAGCGTCGGAGCTGTTCGGTGAAGGGCGCCGGATGTCCGGGCTGGAGGCCGGATATCCGGCGGCTCGGGACGGGCCTCATGTTCGGGCCCTAGGCGCGGGATGTCCGGGCTGACTTGGACGATCCAGTTGCTCTCTAGATAGGAGGGGACGGATTTCCGGGTGTCAGGCCGGATGTCTAGGGCTGGGCCGGATGTCCGGGCCCTGTAGCCTCGGCTGGTAGGCGTCAGCGGTTGTTGAGAGCTCTAGGGGCCGGATGTCCGGGGTTTGGGGCCGGATGTCCGGGTCCTAGGGACTTCTCCGGTTCCATCCATCATTCCTCTTTGTCTACGAACTTTGGACTTTTCTGTCTTCACGCGCATCTTCGGGAGGGCCTTCTTGGTACCTAATCATGCACAACATTCCGGACTTAGGTAGTAACCATGCCTCGAGTGGATCATGTAGAATATCACTAAGGAAGGAAGTCACCTTGGTCTCGAGTGCTCTAGCTCGTGCTTTTGTCATAGGTCCTCTTGGCACTTGGTGAGACGATGGTAGGTCCATGGGGATGACCATAGGATGCTCCGCATCATCTCCCCCCCCCCTTCGAAAAGATCCGACCTCAGATCGAAATATTCATCACCACGGTAGGGAGAGATATCTTTGACGTTGAATATGTCACTCATGGAGTACTTGTCACATGGGATGTAGATCTTGTAGGCATTGTTGTTGTAGCGTTCAAGCACCTTGAAGGGTCCATCGGCTTGTGGTAGCAGTTTGGACTTGCGTTTGTTGCGGAAGCGGTCCTTGCGAAGGTGTAGCCACACAAGACCTCCAATGTTGAATACCATGGGTTGCTTGTTGATGTTGAGCTTGGTCGCGAGTTGTTGTACTTGGCGCTTGATGGTGTGCCTGGTATCTTCATGCATCTTCTTGAGATAGTTGAATCGAGAACTCGCGTCCATGTTGATGCACTCTTGTAGTGGTAGAGGAAGAATGTCCAATGGGGAAAATGGGTTGAAACCGTAGACGACCTCGCAGGGGGCCTTGCCAGTAGTCGAGTATCTTGCGCGGTTGTAGGCGTACTCGGCAATGGGTAGGCACTCCTCCCACTCCTTGATGTTCTTCTTGATCAACATGTGTAGTAGAGTGGAGAGCGTTCGGTTCGCCACCTCCGTTTGGCCGTCGGTTTGAGGATGGTATGTCGGAAGAGAATAAAAGCTTGATTCTGAGCTTGGCGCATAAGGTCTTCCAAAAGTAGCACAAGAACTTGACGTCGTGGTCCGAGACAATCGTCTTTGGCACTCCATGTAGGTGCAAGATTTCCCAACAAAAAAGATTTGCAACATGTGCAGCATCATCTATCTTGTTGCATGGTATGAAATGGGCCATTTTAGAGGATCGATCCACAACAACAAACACGAAATCTTTGCCGTTTCTAGTCCTAGGAAAACCAAGCACAAAATCCATGCTAATATCTTCCCATGGGTGATACGGAATAGGAAGTGGCATATAGAGACCATGGGATTGAGCTTTAGACTTAGCTTTGCAGCATGTAGAGCACTAGTTGGTGAAACATGAGACATCGCGAAACATCTTGGGACAAAAGTAGTTCTTGGAGAGCGTCGCGAATGTCTTGTTGCATCCAAAGTATCCCATTAGTCCTCCTCCATGAGATTCTTGCAGAAGTAACAAACGAAGAGAAGACTCGGGAATGCATAGTTTGTTAGCTCTCATAAGATAATCATCTTTGATGTAATAGTGTTCCCAAGATGTATGCATCAAACATTTGGCATAAGGGATAGCAAAAGTATGATCATGCGAATACAAGTCTTTTATGTGCTCAAAACCAATGACATTTAGTTCAAGTTTGGTAACAAGCATGCATTTGCGGGAAAGAGCATCCTTTCAGCTTTAGGGCTCCGCAGACCGTTGTGAGGTTCGAACACTGGGGTGCGTACGAAGAACTTCTTCTCTCTAACCTGCCGGCCCAATGATTCCACAACCTAGCTCGACAAACCCAAAGATCGGTAGACACAGAGATTTATCCTGGTTCGGTCCACCTTGCGGTCTAATACCCTACTCCAGCTTTGTGGTGGATTGCCTCGAGGGACTGAGGATGAACTAGTACGGTGGATGAATAGCCTCAGAAGGTGAGATGTTCTTGAGCTAGATAAGCTAGTCAGGTGGTCAGGGTTGAATGGCCCCGATTCAAGATGTCTCGCTACGGTGGTGGCTAAGTCCTATTTATAGTGGCCTTGGCCCTCTTCCCAAATGTAGGCGGGAAGGGATCCCACAGCGGCCAAATTTGAAGGGAGACAACTAGTATAAGCTATCCTGACAAAATTAGTCTTCGCCTGCAAAAGGCTCTGGTGGTGACACTATAGTAGGCTCCACGATGACCTCCGTCCTGTCGTCCTAGCGGTCTCGGTCTTGTTGCACCAATATGGAAACCTTTGCCCGATGTGTCAGGACCCCGTGCCTGCGCTTGCCCCCTTGACACCAAAGGGGAAACTGGTATGCTGCGCCCGCTGGTGCCAGCCTGGCCTTGGTCATCATGGCTCACATCATGTGAACCTCGCAAGGTACACCTTGCCTTGATATCTCCGCTCCTTGGGAGCCAGCTAGCGAGGCTGCCCCAGGGAGGTCTTGGTGTCGTCCTCCTCGCGAGGCTTGGCCCCTCGCAAGGGTCTTGAGCTATTGCTGCTAAAGCTGGGCTATACCAGGCCGCCGATGGAGCCACGCCATCGGTTGCAGGTAGGCGAGTCAGAGTACCCCCGTTCTCAGGATGCCGACAGTAGCCCCCGGGCCCAAGGCGCGCTCGAACTTGGCTTCAAGGCGAAGCCAAAGGGCAAGTGCGGAGCGCCGCGGGCCCCAACCGCTTGCGGCCTCGGTTGACGCGTGGCGATTGATGGGACGTGGGCGCCTCCACTTCCCCATGCTGCCTCGGCAACCGTCCGACTTGATGAGACCCTGCTGCATGCAGAAGGGAACCATCATTACATGCGATCGTGGAGGGCGGCGGTTGGCCTCCCTCTGGCTATAAATGACGGGAGGGATAGAGCCCCCTCGCTCATCTCTGTCTTCTTGCCGCTTGCTCCTTCTTCCTCCTCCTAGCCTCGATGTCTTGCCGCGATACTCATAGCGCCGATTAGGAGGTTCTCTGCCACGGAGAAAGGAAAAACCCCTCGCGAGGAGCAGGGGCCACTCCCACCGAAGAAGAGGTTCAGCTGTTCCCGCGAGGTAGGAGTGAGGTTGGAGGTGACGCGGCCTTGGTACAAGCAGCCTCCGCCTGGCTACCTGCTCCCTTTGTACGCCCAAGTGCAGGGATCCGGAGATGGTGGGAGCGCCCCGCGCCGTGCAAGCACGGTCGCGAGGGCCAGGCAATGGTGGCACGAGCCGTCGACCCACGAACCCATGCTGAAGGATCCTCGCGCGAGTTCGTGGTGTGGGCGATGATGCCACCGCGCACCTAGATCCAGCTCCCGCGGTTCTTTGGCGAGGAGATGCCGCCGAGAGGGCCGCTCGAGCTGTGGTTGCAGCACGCCGTGTGCGGCGCCCTGGCCACGGGGGCGGAGGTTGAGATCGTCTCCCCGGGCAAGATCTTCATAACTCATGGGTGGGGCAAGCTCGCTCGCGCCTACTGCGTGGAGGGGGGCCTCGTGATCCACTTCGAGTACGACGACACTTCCACGCTGTCCTTCAAGGACTTCGACGTGGAAGGCTGCCACCTAGAGTAGTGCCTTGGAGGAAGCCGCTAGAGCAGCGGGGCAGCCGGTGTCGAGCCTGCCCCCGGTCCTGCCGGCGGCACTTCCAGCAGCAGCGACGACTCCTAGGCGTCCAGCGACTCTCCTGAGCCTAGCAAGTCTCTGGAGACGAGCGACAACAGCTATGCGCCACCGAGCTCTCGCCGTGCCCGGAGCGCGGCCGCGGCATCCGCCCGTCATCGTCGATGACCTGGATGGGGCTGGCGTCGGCCCCTCATGGCCCACTTTTGATGATGGCGTTGGTGGCGAGGCCCATAGTCAGGGCTTCTTGAGGTTTTTCTCCTTTCGTTCCCTACGAGGAATCGAGACGAACCCCGTGGGGGTGTGTAAAGAACTTGTAATGCTTTTGCTCCAGTGTTTATTATTCCTATCATATGGTTGTGCTGGCGTATCTTGCTTCAGCATTGTCCCCCTTTTCTTCTTGCGGTAGCTTAGCGCTCTACGCCGGCAGGTCCCAGTCCCAAGGCAAGCTTCCGCCGTCGCTGGTATGACAGGTCGCGATGCCGTGATCAAGGCCGTGCGGTGAGCGGCCCAAGGTTCGATAAGAGCTCCCGAGGTGCGATGATCAAGAGGTCCCCCTTGGCATGCAAACAGCTTCCCGAAGGCAGACAAGGAAGGCGGCATTGCTGGAGCAAGGCTGCCAGAGCCGAAAATTCAAAACCGCGGCGTCGCGCTAATCATGAATGTGTGACTTATCTTATCGAGCCCGAGGTGATTCCTCGTGCAGCACCCGATCTGTGCTTCTGCGACGGTGTTACTTGGTAAGGCTCGCGCTGACTTCCCCCTTCCACACTCATCTAAATGCTCTGCATCCTCGGATCCAGACCCTCGAGCGAGGCTCAGCCGCCGCTGGTATGCCAGGTCGCGATGCCGTGGTCACGGCCAGGGGGTGAGGGTTGGAGAGTCGATAAGAGCTCCTGAGGCGCGATGCTCAGGAGCCCCCCTTTAACCCGCAAGCGAATCGCGTGAAAAGGAAGCAGCCAGCGGGGCCGCCCGTGGCTAAGCTCCAGAGTTTCCTACGGGTTAGATCGAGAGGAGGATATAGATCATAACCGTGTTTGATGTCCTGCCGCTGATCTTTCCGCGAGAAGATAAAGGCACTGAAGAGCTGGTGAGGTGACGTGCGCGGGGCGGGCCGTGAACCAGAGCTCAATCACTCAGGTTTGTCAGCGTTGCAGGGATGGACCCGAGCACAAGCGCCATGCCAGCATGTGTAGCCCCCGATGTGGGATGAGCTGGAGGCCGGTCAGCAACGTGGGAGGCCACGAAGGGCAATAGGCAAGTAGGTGATAATCATAAATCATCTTGGAGAAGGAGGTAACACTAGTTCAGGTAAATGCAAGAACAATACATGCCGTAGGTACAGACCCATGCGGCCTGGGGATGATGCAGCCCTAGGGGCGCCCCCAACAGAGTAAATTTAAAGATGCAAAGGATACATGCCACATGGACAGGCCGATGCGACCTGGGGATGATGCAGCCCGAGGGGCGCCCTCAACTGAATGAACCGGAAAATGTCACCTGGCACCATTGCTGGAGGGGTGTTGAAGCAGCTGGGGACGTATGCTGGAGGAGTTGTTCCTCACGAGGGGACGATGGAAGGTAACAGCCGCGTTCGGGTAGCCGAAAGGCATGCGAACATAGCTGTGAGGCAGACCCTCGCATTAGCCAACGCGCGAAGGCCAGAGGCGCTCCTGGGATGCGGCTCTGTTGAGCCCTGTGATGTTGACACAGACCCGCAGCTCGACGTCCCCACTGGGACAAGGAGCTGCGCTGGGTGGTGAGCGGCGGTCGCCATGCATGGCCCTCGCCTCCTAAAGCTCCTCGGTCGTCTTGGCGATGAATTCCAGAGCACCTGGCACCCCATGCCTTGTGCCCTCGTGAGGGAAGCGTGCGATGAAGCATGCCTCCATGTGGTGCCCGAGCGCCTCCCTCGTGACATTGGCTAGGTCAGATGCCCTCTAGAAGAGAGCCCCCGAGCCCAGCCTGAGGATGGTGCCGGGCGCGCCTTCCTATGTGAGAGAGGGAGGCGCCCCATCCGTGGGCGCGGGTACTGAGGTGGTGCTGCTGGAGACACCGCTTTCCTGAGGCTCTTGATGGAGCAAGTGCTTCTTGTTGGGGACTGCCTCTGGAGGGTAGATGGTGCCTTGGTTGTCCGGGTCTTCAATCGTCGTGGCCTGGTAGGTGCACTCGAGGGAGCACACCGCGTCCTTATCTTCGCAAGCGATCATGATGATGTCGCGGTTCCCTTGCATCTTGAGGACGTTGTAGCCGTGGTGGGTCACCGCCATGAACTTGGCCAGGGCCGGATACCCAAGGATGGCATTGTACGGTAGGAGGATGTGGGCGACGTCAAAGTCTATGAGCTCGGGGCGGTAGTTGTCACGCTGGCCGAAGGTGAAAGGGAGGCGGATCTGCCCTATCGGGGTGGTGGAGCCGTCGGTCACTCCTGAGAAGGGGTTGGTGGGCTGCAGCTGATCATATGGCACTTGGAGGCGGTCGAACGACTCGATGGAAAGAACATTGAGCCCCACACCGCCATCAATGAGGTTCTTAGTGACAAGGATGTTGCTGACGACGGGCGAGCAGTGCATCGCCGGCAGCTGATGCGCACTTGAGCTGGTCGAACAAGATGAAGGTGATGATGCACTTGGACCACCTGAGCCTGGGGATGGCTGCGTTCACCTCATGAGCGAACTGCTTGAAGATGCCCTGGGAGGCTGGGGCCTGAGCGCGACCCAAGATATAGGTGATGGCGAGAGGCTCCTGGAAGCCCCCAGCCCCCTCGTCTTGGTGGTGGTGGCAGCGGAGGGTGGCCGGTGTTGCCCTGAGGTCGGTCCTCACGAGGCTAGTCTCTCCAGGCATCCTCGCGAGGCTGGCCATGCCAGCGGTCCTTACGAGGCTGGTTGCACCACTCCTAGTGAGGGTCGTGGTCGTCCCAGCGTCCTTTGCTTCGTCTCCTCCTCAGCCGTAGCCCTGGCCGTTGTGCTCAGGGCATCAACCAAGGTGCCCATCGCAAATGGCCTAGAGTTCGTGACAGTCGTTGGTGTTGTGGCTGTCGGCGATCCGGGAACGGGAGTACCCAGACTTGCCTGCCTGCGACCTGCGGCCTGCGGCGTGGCTCAACGGGTGGACCAGTACGGCCCATCTTCATCAGCACAAGCTCAAGACCCTCGCGAGGGGCCAAGCCTCGCGGGGCGGACGAGAGGAAGCTTCCTCAGGCACGGCCTCGTCAGGCTGGCTCGCGAGGAGGCGGAGAGATCAAGGCGGGGTACCTCACGAGGTGCCCATGACGCAAGCCATGACGACCAAGGGCGCCAGGCGGGCGCCAGCCCGGGCAGTGTCCTCATTTCCTCTTTGGTGCAAAGGAGGCAAGCGCAAGCCAAGAGCATCAAGCAAAGGCAACCATTTCGGTGCAACAAGACCAAGACCAGCAGAACGGCCGGAAGAAGGTCATCGTGGAGCCCAAGCCGGCGTCACCGTCAGAGTCTTTGGCAGGCGAGGACCGACTTTAGTCAGGATAAGTGTACTAGATGTTCCCCTTCAAAATGGCCAATTGTTGGCGCCCTTCCCGCTCAATATTTGGGAAGAGGCCGTGGCCTCTGCCTATAAATAGGACTAGCCACCCACAGGTAGAGGCATCTTTGAAAGAGAGAGAGAGAGAGAGAGAGAGAGAGAGAGAGAGAGAGAGAGAGAGAAGCGACTGAACTCCCCCTAGTAGTTCATCGCACCGGCCAAGAACAGACCCTCGCGAGGCTGTTCTCCCTTGTACTCTTCATCATCAGCCCCTGAGGCAATCCACCATACCACACACTAGAGTAGGGTATTACACCACAATGGTGGCCCGAACCAGTATAAACCTTGTGTCCCTTGTGTTGCTCTTTGTGTAGTTTAGATCCTTGCGAGGCGACGAGGCGTAGGTAGGTTGGAGGTGTGATCTCCGCGTGCACCCCAGAGTTCGAACCTAGAGGGTCTGCCAGAACCCGAAATCCGACAGTGGCTGTGTACTTTGTGGAAGACGCTGAAAGGACGGCTGTTCTAGGGCGATTCTGGGTGGTCACAACCGCGTTTCATCTCTGGATCTACCGCGAGCACGATAGCTCCCTTGCGCTTTACGTCCTTTGTCTTTGCCTTCCTGTCTTCTGGGTCTGCAGCCAGGAGCTCGATGAGGGAGAGGCACCCTTCCTCAGCTCTCGCGCACTTGGTCACCATGTTGAACATCTCTAGAGTTGTACACAGTTCCTCATGGATGGCGATCTCCTCCTTCATCTTGACATCACAAACACCTTCAGAGAACACTGAGATGATGGCTTCGACCAAAACCTTGGGGATCTTGAGGCGAACACTGTTGAAGCGCTGGATGTACTTTTGCAGGGTCTCCCCTGGCTGCTGCTTGATGCGCCGCAGGTCACCAGCGGCAGGCCGGCGGTCTCCCGTGCCCTGAAAGTTGGCGACGAAACGCTCCCGCATCTCGTCCCAGGAGGAGATCGATCCTGCGGGCAGATTTAGGAGCCATGAGCGCGCGCCGTCCTTGAGGGCCATGGGAAACCAATTCGCCATGATCTTCTCGTCGCCGCTGGCCGCCTTGATGCTTCGCTCGTAGAGCTGCAGGAACTCTGCAGGGTCGGGGGTGCCGTCGTAGTGTGAAGGCAGGTCGGGCTTGAACTTGCCCGTCCAGACGATGCTACGTAGCTCGGGGTGAAGGCAGGCAGCCCGCGGTGGTAACTGGAGCCCGTCGCGGGGGCGGAGCATGTGGCGCACGGTCTTGACGTGGTGGTGCCGGGAGTGCAGGAGCATCCTCTCGCAGCCACTGGGCCTCCTAGCAGCTTTCTTCTTCATGTGTGGGCGCCCTGCATGGCGTGTAATGCTGCGGGGCCACGCGTCTTGGTCCGGGAACGACGTCTTGACAAGGAGGCGGTGGAGGCACTCCATGGGCTATGTCGCTCGTAGCGGGAGGTGGGCGAGGTAGCGAGAGGGACAGTGCAGGAGAGCCCCCAGCGGTGCTGACGAGCTCGGTGATGCGGTCCAACCAGTCTTCGTAGAGGTCATCGACCGAGTAGCGCAGGAGCTTGCGCGCCATGAGCAGCGCATCCTGCGCGTTCGCCGGGCCGTAACGAGCGTGAGACGATGAGCCGGCCGGAGTCAAAGACGGGGTGGCGGTGCGTCCATCCCGCCGCACGAAAGGGTGCAACGACGAGGCTTGCTGCTCGTGCCCCGCCGGGCCGATGGCGGCGTTGGCAGCGGGTGATGGAGAGCGACGGGGAGGTCCGCCGACGGGCGACGTGAGCAGAAAGGGCGGCTCGGTGCTCGGCACGGGCTCGATGAGCATCCGCCATGGAGACCGTGAAGCCGTGGCGAGTTGGTCGACGGAAGAAATGCTTCGACGCACCCCTACCTGGTGCGAAAAATATCGGATTTAGGGCTCCACAGATCCTTGTGAGGTTCGAACACAAGGGTGCGTACGAAGAACTTCTTCTCCCTAACCTGTCGGCCCAACGATTCCACAGCCTAGCTCGACGAACCCAAAGAGCGAGAGACACATAGATTTATCCTGGTTCGGGCCACCTTGCGGTGTAATACCCTACTCCAGCTTTGTGGTGGATTGCCTCGAGGGGCTGAGGATGAACTAGTACAGTGGATGAACTGCCTCTAAACGTGAGGTGTTCTTGAGCTCGATGAGCTGGTGAGGTGGTTAGGGTAGAATGGCCACGATTCGAGATGTCTCGCTACCGTGGTGGCTAAGTCCTATTTATAGTGGCCTTGGTCCTCTTACCAAATGTAGGCGGGAAGGGATCCCACAATGGCCAAATTTGAAGTGAGACAACTAGTATAAGCTATCCTGACAAAAGTAGTCTTTGCCTGCAAAACGCTCTGGTGCTCACGCTGTAGTGGGATCCGCGATGACCTCCGTCCTGTTGTCCTGGCGGTATTGGTCTTGTTGCACCAATATGGAAACGTTTTCCCGATGCCTCGGGACCCCGCGCCTGCGCTTGCCCCCTTGGCACCAAAGGGGAAACTGGTATGCTGCGCCCGCTGGCGCCCGCCTGGCCTTGCTCGTCATGGCTCACGTCATGTGAACCTTGCAAGGTACACCTTGACTTGATATATCCGCTCCTCGGGAGCCAGCCTAGCGAGGCTGCCCCCAGGGAGGTCTTGGTGACGTCCGCCTCGCGAGGCTTGGCCCCTCGCGAGGGTCTTGAGTTGTTGCTGCTAAAGCTGGGTGTACCAGGGATGAAGATCTAAAAGTGATTGATGTGTCTCCTATTAAATCTTTGTTTTTCAATATGAATCTTGATGATGATGGGACTGGAGATGAGTCAACTTTATTTAAAAGGCGGCCTAATGATTCGGAGTTCTTAGATCTTGATGCAAAAATTGGTAAAAGTGGGATTGAAGAGGTCAAAACTTTACATAGCAATGAACCCACTATTTTGGATTTCAAGGAATTTAATTATGATAATTGTTCTTTAATAGATTATATTTCCTTGTTGCAATCTGTGTTAAATTCTTCTCATGCTTATAGTCAAAATAAAGCTTTTACCAAACATATCGTTGATGCCTTAATGCAATCCTATGAGGAAAAGCTTGAATTAGAAGTTTCTATCCCTAGAAAACTTTATGATGAGTGGGAACCTAATATTAAAATTAAGATTAAAGACCATGAATGCTATGCTTTATGTGATTTGGGTGCTAGTGTTTCCACGATTCCAAAAACCTCATTGTTCTCGATATAGATTGCAATCCTACATGTCCTATTATTCTTGGTAGACCTTTCCTTAAAACGATTGGTGTAATTATTGATATGAAAGAAGGAAATATTAGATTCCAATTTCCGTTAAGAAAGGCATGGAACACTTTCTCAGGAAGAAAATTAAATTACCTTATGAATCTATTATGAGAGCCACTTATGGATTGCATACCAAAGATGATAATATCTAGATCTATTCTTGCCTTTATGCTTAGCTAGGTGCGTTAAACGATAGCGCTTGTTGGGAGGCAACCCAATTTGATTTTTGTTTCTTGCTTTTTGGGTACGTTTAGTAATAAATAATTCATCTAGCTTCTGTTAAGATGTGTTTTCATGTTTTAAATTAGTGTTTGTGCCAAGTAGAACCTTTCGGAAGACTTGGGTGAAGTATTTATGATATTGTTGTAAAAAACAGAAGCTTTAGCACTCACGATATTAGCTGCCATTTTTTATTGGAGAGTGCTTTTAGGTTGATATGTTTTGCAGATGATTAATAGACAAATTCCTCACTTCCACCAATTTATTTCAGAATTTTTGGAGTTACAGAAGTATACGTTTGATCCAGATTACTACAGACTGTTCTATTTTTGACAGATTCTGTTTTTCGTCTGTTGTTTGCTTATTCGAGGAAACTATGGCTAGTATCGGGGGGTATGAACCATAGAGAAGTTGGAATATAATAGGTTTAACACCAATATAAATAAAGAATGAGTTCATTACAGTACCTTATGGTGGTGATTTGTTTTCTTATACTAATGGAGCTCATGAGATTTTCTGTTGAGTTTTGTGTTGTGAAGTTTTCAAGTTTTGGTAAAGATTTGATGGATTATGGAATAAGGAGTGGCAAGATCCTAAGCTTGGGGATGCCCAAGGCACCCCAAGGTAAAATTAAAGGACAACCAAAAGCCTAAGCTTGGGGATGCCCTGGAAGGCATCCCCTCTTTCGTCTTCATCCATCGGTAACTTTACTTGAGGCTATATTTTTATTCACCAAATGATATGTGTTTTTCTTGCAGCGTCTTGTATTATTTGATTTTTTGCTTTTTAGTTTACCACAATCATCCTTGTTGTACACACCTTTTGGGAGAGACACACATGAATCGGAATTTATTAGAATACTCTATGTGCTTCACTTATATCTTTTGAGCTAGATAATTTTGCTCTAGTGCTTCACTTATATCTTTTTAGAGCACGATGGTGGTTTTATTTTATAGAAATTATTGATCTCTCATGCTTCACTTATATTATTTTGAGAGTCTTTTAGAACAGCATGGTAGTTTTCTTTGGCTATAAAATTAGTCCTAATATGATGAACATCCAAGATGTGTATAATAAAAACTATCATATAAAGTGCATCGAATACTATGAGAAGTTTGATACTTGATATTTGTTTTGAGATATGAAGATGGTGATATTAGAGTCATGCTAGTTGAGTAGTTGTGAATTTGAGAAATACTTGTTCTAAAGTTTGTGATTCCCGTAGCATGCATGTATGGTGAACAGTTATGTGATGAAGTCGGAGCATGATTTATCTATTGATTGTCTTCCATATGAGTGGCGGTCGGGGACGAGCGATGGTATTTTCCTACCAATCTATCCCCCTAGGAGCATGCGCGTAGTACTTCGTTACGATAACTAATAGATTTTTGCAATAAGTATTTGAGTTCTTTATGACTAATGTTGAGTCCATGGATTATACGCACTCTCACCCTTCCACCATTGCTAGCCTCTCTAATACCGTGCACCTTTCACCGGCATCATACACCCACCACATACCTTCCTCAAAACAGCCACTATAGCTACCTATTATGGCATTTCCATAGACATTCCGAGATATATTTCCATGCAACTTACCACCGTTCCGTTTATTATGACACGTTCCTTCATTGTCATATTGCTTTGCTTGATCATGTAGTTCACATCGTATTTGTGGCAAAGCCACCTTTATAATTCTTTCATACATGTCACTTTTGATTCATTGCATACCCCGGTACATCACTGAAGGCATTCACGTAGAGTCATATTTTGTTCCAAGTATTGAGTTGTAATTTTTGAGTTGTAAGTAAATAAAAGTGTGATGATCATCATTTTTGAAGAATTAGTGACAGTGGGAGAGGCTCCCACTGCCTTTGTATTACTCACCACATAACAATTACAAGAGTGTTACAATGGGTTTTAGGCCCCCCGGCCACATGGGGATCAAAAGTAGGACTAGCGATCCAAATTTACAATAAATTCAGAGAGAAAAGGATGAACCTTCTCAGGGCAATTGTGGATCACTAAACCTAACAAATGTTTGAACCTAGCCAACCACGCGATTTAACGTGCGGGATCCCCTGAAATGTTGATTGTTCCTTTCCATCCACAGGCTCCAAGCTGCAAGAAGGAAAATATCCATAAAGAGCGGCCGACGCCAGTCCTCTCTCCCGCCATGTAAGATGGCTAACCGATTGGTTCCTCCTGGCCAGTTTAGGCCAACCTTACTCCAACATTGTTTGGCAAAAGGGCACTCAAAGAAGAGATGTTCTACAGTCTCTTCGGGTGGGTTTTGGCAGAGCATGCAGGCGTAATTGCCCCCTGCCACAGCAAAGTGTCGTCTCTTCAGCATGTTCCTTGTATTCAAACGATCGACCAGAAGCAACCAACCAAACATCTTAAACTTGATCGGGCATTTGGATTTCCATAGCCATCCAAAGGCCTCATCAGCTTTCACATGCCCGAAACAGTAGTTGTAGTATTTCTTTGATGAATATCGTCCTAGGTCACAGACCCAAACGTCAGACGAGTCAGGTTCAAGGCTGACATGTAAGGACCCTTGCTGGATTTCTCTGACCTCCTCCCTAGCCTGGACTGAAAGGGGTAGAGTGAAGATCGTGGTCGGATCAGTGGTCCTGAGAACCTGGGCAATGGAGGCATCCTCATTCAAAGCAAAGGAGAAGGCTCGCGGGTGCGTGTCCATCAGAGCGGAGCCAGCATCGAGAAGCAGACGTCTTTCCAAAAGCAGAGCTGCAACCATCTCCGGGGATGACTCTGGTGACCCCTCGGAAGGTTCCATTGAGCTGCATCACATCCTTCCACCAGAACGAACCCACAGGCTCAGCGGTGTGCGGTACCTTGTTCAGGTAGTATGCCTCCCACACTAGCTGGACCCAGGGCACATCCTCACGGTTATAGAATTTGAACAAGTACTTTAGGAGGAGCGCGGCATTTTGCATTTTGATATCGATAACCCCAAGACCGCCACACCGTTTCGGTCGACAGACAAGCTCCCAGGCTGCAAGAGAATTGGCTTTGACCCCGTCATCATAGTTTTTGGCCCAGAGGCAGTATCGGCGTAGTTTGTCCAGATGCTCAACCACTTTAGGGTGCAGTTTGATCGTGCACATTGCATAAATTAGCATTGAGGTGATCACCGAATTCACCAGCGTCAGCTTGGCCCCCGACGACATGAGTGCTAGAGCAGTGGAGGTTTTCCTCTCAACAGAATGCACCAATGGCATGAGATCGAGAACGGTTGGCCTCGTCGTCCCCATGGGGAGACCAAGGTAAGTGAACGGCAGGGTGCCAACGGAGCAGCCGAATACCCCTGCCAATCCGCCAGCATGCGGTTGGTCGACGTTAATGGGTATGAGGGTGGATTTATGAAAATTAATCTTTAGTCCAACTGAGGCCGCATAATCCTCCAAAATAAGTTTCATGCGGGCGGCCTGAGTAGGACACGCTGGCATAATCAGGATTGTGTCGTCAGCGTATTGCACCACTGGGAAATCACCTGCATTCTCACGAGGGATGGGGAGCTGCAGCAGACCTTGAGCGTAAGCGTCATTGATCGCAGCCTGGAGCAAATCGGCCGCGAGGACAAATATCAATGGCGAAAGAGGATCACCCTGACGCACGCCACATTTGCATTTGAATTTCCGACCAGGAACACCATTTAAAAGGACCGACGAAACTCCCGAGCCAAAGATCGTTTCCATCCAACCTATCCACCTGTCATCAAAACCCATGTGTCTCATAATTTCCAACATGGGGACATGTTCAATCGTATCAAAGGCCTTGGCGAAATCAAGATTGAGCAGTATAATCTCCCGCCCAGACGAGTGGCATTGATGGATATATTCATACGACCATGCGAGACAATCTTGGATAGTCCGACCCTTGATAAATCCATACTGGTTACTGTGTATGATTTTTAAAATGACTCTCTGTAGCCGGTTCGCCAAGATCTTAGTAATGATTTTGAGGCAGCAGTTCAGTAGGGTAATGGGTCGGAAATCATTAGCCGTTTCCGGAGAGGAAATTTTAGGGATCAGGGTGATAAACCCCTCGCTAATGCTAGTGATATCAAGACCACCAGCATGGAACGCGTGACAGAGGTCATAAAAATCTGATTTGATGATTTGCCAGCAATTCTTAAGAAAGCAGCCGTTAAAACCATCCGGGCCGGGGGCTCTGTCATTTGGCATTTCCTTGACAACCGCATCGATTTCATCAGTTGAGAAGGGTGTACTCAGTTGGTCCAACCCTTCGATCCTGCGGATGATCCTAGATAGATCAAATTTCATGATGGTGGGTTTAGAAGAACCCAAACGATCCTTATCGATCATCATTATTAGAGCATTGTCCCAAGTGAGGAAAGGATGATGGAGACTATGATTCCCCCACAAGTCGGGATGAGACTCCGAACGAAAAGAAAAAGAAAAGAAAAAAAAGAGGCCATAAAAAAAGAGAAAGAGGCCCAAATAAAAAAATATAAAAAAATGAGAGAAAAAAGAGAGAAGGGACAATGTTACTATCCTTTTACCACACTTGTGCTTCAAAGTAGCACCATGATCTTCATAATAGAGAGTCTCCTATGTTGTCACTTTCATATACCAGTGGGAATTTTACATTATAGAACTTGGCTTGTATATTCCAATGATGGGATTCCTCAAAATGCCCTAGGTCCTCGTGAGCAAGCGAGTTGGATGCACACCCACTTAATTTCTTTTGTTGAGCTTTCATACACTTATAGCTCTAGTGCATCCGTTGCATGCCAATCCCTACTCACTCAAATTGATATCTATTGATGGGCATCTCCATAGCCCGTTGATACGCCTAGTTGATGTGAGACTATCTTCTCCTTTTTGTCTTCTCCACAACCACCTTTCTATTCCACATATAGTGCTATGTCCATGGCTCACGCTCATTTATTGCGTGAAGATTGAAAAACTTTGAGAACATCAAAAGTATGAAACAATTGCTTGGCTTGTCATGGGGGTTGTGCGTGATTTAATACTTTGTGTGATGAAGATAGAGCATAGCCAGAATATATGATTTTGTAGGGATAACTTTCTTTGCCCATGTTATTTTGAGAAGAGATGATTACTTTGTTAGTATGCTTGAAGTATTATTATTTTTATGTCAATATTAAACTTTTATCTTGAATCTTTCGGATCTGAACAATCATGCCACAATAAAGGAAATTACATTGAGAAATATGCTAGGTAGCATTCCACATCAAAAATTCTTATTTTATCATTTACCTACTCGAGGACGAGCAGGAATTAAGCTTGGGGATGCTCGATACGTCTCCAACGTATCTATAATTTTTTATTGTTCCATGCTATTATATTATCTGTTTTGGATGTATAATGGGCTTTACTATGCACTTTTATTATTTTTGGGACTAACCTATTAACCGAAGGCCCAATGCAAATTGTTGTTTTTTGCCTATTTCAGTGTTTCGCAGAAAAGGAATCTCAAACGGAGTCCAAACGGAATGAAACCTTCGGGAGAGCTATTTTTGGAACAAACGCAATTCAAGAGACTTGGAGTGGAGGTCAAGAAAGAACCGAGGAGGCCACGAGGCAGGAGGGCGCGCCTAGGGGGGTAATCGCGCCCCACCCTCGTGGGCCCCTCGTGGCTCCACCGACCTACATCTTTCGCCTATATATACTCATATACCCTGAAAACATCCGAGAGCACCACGAAACCCTATTTCCACCGCCGCAACCTTCTGTACCCATGAGATCCCATCTTGGAGCCTTGTCCGGCGCTCCGCCGGAGGGGGAATCGATCACGGAGGGCTTCTACATCAACACCATAGCTTCTCCGATGATGTGTGAGTAGTTTACCATAGATCTTCGGGTCCATAGTTATTAGCTAGACGGCTTCTTCTCTCTCTTTGGAGCTCAATACAAAGTTCTCCTCGATCTTCTTGGAGATCTATTCGATGTAATTATTTTTGCGGTGTGTTTGTTGAGATCAGTTGAATTGTGGGTTTATGATCAAGATTATCTATGAATAATATATGATTCTTCTCTGAATTCTTTTATGCATGATTTAATTATCTTTGCAAGTCTCTTCGAATTATCAGTTTTGTTTGGCCTACTAGATTGATCTTTCTTGCAGTGGGAGAAGTGCTTAGCTTTGGGTTCAATCTTGCGGTGTACTTTCCCAGTGATAGCAGGGGTAGCAAGGCACGTATTGTATTGTTGCCATCGAGGATAAAAAGATGGGGTTTATATCATATTGCTTGAGTTTATCCCTCTACATCATGTCATCTTGCCTAATGCGTTACTCTGTTCTTATGAACTTAATACTCTAGATGCATGCTGGATAGCGGTCGATGTGTGCAGTAATAGTAGTAGATGCAGAATCGTTTCGGTCTACTTGTCACGGACGTGATGCCTATATACATGATCATGCCTAGATATTCTCATAACTATGTGCTTTTCTATCAATTGCTCGACAGTAATTTGTTCACCCACCGTAAATTATGCTATCTTGAGAGAAGCCACTAGTGAAACCTATGGCCCCCGGGTCTATCCTTCATTATTTTATTTTCCTATCAATTTACTATTCCTTCCGTCTTTTATTTTGCAATCTTTACTTTCCAATCTATGTCATAAAAATACCAAAAATATTTATCTTATTATCTCTATCAGATCTCACTTTTGCAAGTGGCCATGAAGGGATTGACAACCCCTTTATTGCGTTGTTTGCAAGGTTCTTATTTGTTTGTGTAGGTACGAGGCGACTTGTGCGTAAACTCCTACTGGATTGATACCTTGGTTCTCAAAACTGAGGGAAATACTTATGCTACTTTGTTGCATCACCCTTTCCTCTTCAATGGAAAACCTATGCATGCTCAAGAGGTAGCAAGAAGGATTTCTGGCGCCGTTGCCGGGGACGCTAACGCCGAGTCAAGACATACCAAGTACCCATCACAACTCTTGTCCCTCGCATTACATTATTTTCCCTTTGGCTCTCGTTTTCCTCTGCCCCACTTCACCCTTGCCGTTTTAATTCGTCCTCTTTTATGTTCGCCTTTTTTTCCGCTTGCTTCTTGTGTGCTTGTGTGTTGGATTGTTTGTCACGATGTCTCATCCAAAAAGTATTGATCTTCACCATAAGAGGTTGGAAGAAATTGAAAAAAAGTTAGAAGTTTTATGACCTTGCAATTTGAGCATAATAATTTCTTCAGAAATGAGCTTAAAGAGCAAAAAGGTTTTATGGAGTACATGAATAAAGAGCTCGATGATATGTCTAAGGAATTTTATGGTTTGAAATCTCAGTTTCCTCATCTTGAAAAGTCAATAGCCCAAATTTTGGATAAGCATGCCACCTTAGTTAATAAGATGGCCGCCAAACCGGAAGATTTTCATGATAATAGGGATGAAGATATAAAAGTGATTGATGTGTCTCCTATAATATCTTTGTTTTTCAATATGAATCTTGATGATGATGGGACTGGAGATGAGTCAACTTTATTTAAAAGGCAGCCCAATGATTCAGAGTTCTTAGATCTTGATGCAAAAATTGGTAAAAGTGGGACTGAAGAGGTCAAAACTTTACATAGCAATGAACCCACTATTTTGGATTTCAAGGAATTTAATTATGATAATTGTTCTTTAATAGATTGTATTTCCTTGTTGCAATCTGTGTTAAATTCTTCTCATGCTTATAGTCAAAATAAAGCTTTTACCAAACATATCGTTGATGCCTTAATGCAATCCTATGAGGAAAAGCTTGAATTAGAAGTTTCTATCCCTAGAAAACTTTATGATGAGTGGGAACCTACTATTAAAATTAATATTAAAGACCATGAATGCTATGCTTTATGTGATTTAGGTGCTAGTGTTTCCACGATTCCAAAAACCTTATGTGATGTGTTAGGTTTCCGTGAATTTGATGATTGTTCTTTAAATTTGCATCTTGCGGATTCCACCATTAAGAAACCGATGGGAAGAATTAATGATGTCCTTATTGTTGCAAATATGAATTATGTTCCCGTAGATTTCATTGTTCTTGATATAGATTGCAATCCTACATGTCCTATTATTCTTGGTAGACCTTTCCTTAAAACGGTTGGTGCAATTATTGATATGAAAGAAGGAAATATTAGATTCCAATTTCCATTAAGGAAAGGCATGGAACACTTTCTCAGGAAGAAAATTAAATTACCTTATGAATCAATTATGAGAGCCACTTATGGATTGCATACCAAAGATGACAATATCTAGATCTATTCTTGCCTTTATGCCTAGCTGGGGGCGTTAAACGACAGCGCTTGTTGGGAGGCAAACCAATTTGATTTTTGTTTCTTGCTTTTTGGTTATGTTTAGTAATAAATAATTCATCTAGCTTCTGATAAGATGTGTTTTCATGTTTTAAATGAGTGTTTGTGCCAAGTAGAACCTTTGGGAAGACTTGGGTGAAGTCTTTATGATCTTGCTGTAAAAAATAGAAACTTTAGCGCTCACGATATTAGCTGCCATCTTTTACTGGAGAGTGCTTTTTGGTTGATACGTTTTGCAGATGCTTAATAGACCAATTCCTCACTTCCACCAATTTATTTCAGAATTTTTTGAGTTACATAAGTATACGTTTGATCCAGATTACTACAGACTGTTCTATTTTTGACCGATTCTGTTTTTCGTCTGTTGTTTGCTTATTTGAGGAATCAATGGCTAGTATCGGGGGGTATGAACCATAGAGAAGTGAATGAGTTCATTACAGTACCTTATGGTGGTGATTTGTTTTCTTATACTAACGGAGCTCATGAGATTTTCTGTTGAGCCTTGTGTTGTGAAGTTTTCAAGTTTTGGATAAAGATTTGATGGATTATGGAATAAGGAGTAGCAAGAGCCTAAGCTTGGGGATGCCAAAGGAACCCCAAGGTAAAATTAAAGGATAACCAAAAGCCTAAGCTTGGGGATGCCCCGGAAGGCATCCCCTCTTTCGTCTTCGTCCATCGGTAACTTTACTTGAGGGTATATTTTTATTCACCAAATGATATGTGTTTTGCTTGGAGCGTCTTGTATTATTTTATTTTTTGCTTTTTAGTTTACCAGAATCATCCTTGCTATACACACCTTTTGGGAGAGACACACATGAATCGGAATTTATTAGAATACTCTATGTGCCTCACTTATATCTTTTGAGCTAGATAATTTTGCTCTAGTGCTTCACCTATATCTTTTTAGAGCACGATGGTGGTTTTATTTTATAGAAATTATTGATCTCTCATGCTTCACTGATATTATTTTGAGAGTCTTTTAGAACAGCATGGTAGTTTTCTTTGGCTATAAAATTAGTCCTAATATGATGAACATCCAAGATGGGTATAATAAAAACTATCATATAAAGTGCATCGAATACTATGAGAAGTTTGATACTTGATAATTGTTTTGAGATATGAAGATGGTGAAATTAGAGTCATGCTAGTTGAGTAGTTGTGAATTTGATAAATACTTGTTCTAAAGATTGTGATTCCCGTAGCATGCACGTATGGTGAACCGTTAGGTGATAAAGTCGGAGCATGATTTATTTATTGATTGTCTTCCTTATGAGTGGCGGTCGGGGACGAGCGATGGTCTTTTCCTACCAATATAACCCCCTAGGAGCATGCACGTAGTACTTCGTTTTGATAACTAATAGATTTTTGCAATAAGTATGTGAGTTCTTTATGATTAATGTTGAGTCCATGGATTATACGCACTCTCACCCTTCCACCATTGCTAGCCTCTCTAATACCGTGCACCTTTCGCCGGCATCATACACCCATCATATACCTTCCTAAAAATAGCCACCATACCTACCTATTATGGCATTTCCATAGCCATTCCGAGATATGTTGCCATGCAACTTACCACCGTTCCGTTTATTATGACACGTTCCATCATTGTCATATTGCTTTGCATGATCATGTAGTTCATATCGTATTTGTGGCAAAGCCACCTTTATAATTATTTCATACATGTCACTTTTGATTCATTGCATACCCCGGTACATCGCCGGAGGCATTCACATAGAGTCATATGTTGTTCCAAGTATTGAGTTGTAATTTTTGAGATGTAAGTAAATAAAAGTGTGATGATCATCATTATTAGTGCATTGTCCCAAGTGAGGAAAGGATGATGCAGACTATGATTCCCCCACAAGTCGGGATGAGACTCCGGACGTAAAGAAAAAGAAAAGAAAAAAGAGGCCATAGAAAAAGAGAAAGAGGCCCTAATAAAGAAATATAAAAAATGAGAGAAAAAAGAGAGAAGGGACATGTTACTATCCTTTTACCACACTGTGCTTCAAAGTAGCACCATGATCTTCATAATAGAGAGTCTCCTATGTTGTCACTTTCATATACTAGTGGGGATTTTACATTATAGAACTTGGCTTGTATATTCCAATGATGGGCTTCCTCAAAATGCCCTAGGTCGTCGTGAGCAAGCGAGTTGGATGCACACACACTTAGTTTCTTTTGTTGAGCTTTCATACACTTATAGCTCTAGTGCATCCGTTGCATGGCAATCCCTACTCACTCACATTGATATCTATTGATGGGCATCTCCATAGCCCGTTGATACGCCTAGTTGATGTGAGACTATGTTCTCCTTTTTGTCTTCTCCACAACCACCATTCTATTCCACATATAGTGCTATGTCGATAGCTCACGCTCATGTATTACGTGAAGATTGAAAAAGTTTGAGAACATCAAAAGTATGAAACAATTGCTTGGCTTTTCATCATGGTTGTGCATGATTAAGTACTTTGTGTGATGAAGATAGAGCATAGCCAGAATATATGATTTTGTAGGGATAACTTTCTTTGGCCATGTTATTTTGAGAAGAGATGATTGCTATGTTAGTATGCTTGAAGTATTATTATTTTTATGTCAATATTAAACATTTATCTTGAATCTTTTGGATCTGAACATTCATTTCACAATAAAGGAAATTACATTGAGAAATATGCTAGGTAGCATTCCACATCAAAAATTCTTTTTTTATCATTTACCTACTCGACGACGAGCAGGAATTAAGCTTGGGGATGCTTGATACGTCTCCAACGTATCTATAATTTTTAATTGTTCCATGCTATTATATTATCTGTTTTGGATGTTTAATGGGCTTTACTATGCACTTTAATATTGTTTTTAGGACTAACCTATTAACCAAAGGCCTAGTGCAAATTTATGTTTTTTTGCCTATTTCAGTGTTTCACAGAAAAGGAATATCAAACGGAGTCCAAACGGAGTGAAACCTTCGGGAGGGTTATTTTTGGAACAAACGCAATTCAGGAGACATGGAGTGGAGGTCAAGAAATAACCGAGGAGGCCACAAGGTAGGAGGGCGTGCCCAGGGGGTAGGCGCGCCCCCACCCTCGTGGGCCCCTCGTGGCTCCACCGACCTACATCTTTCGCCTATATATACTCATATACCATGAAAACATCCGAGAGCAACACGAAACCCTATTTCCACCGCCGCAACCTTCTCTACCCGTGAGATCCCATCTTGGAGCCTTTTCCGGCGCTCCGCCGGAGGGGTAATCGATCACGGAGGGCTTCTACGTCAAAACCATAGCCACTCTGATGATGTCTGAGTAGTTTACACAGACCTTCGGGTCCATAGTTATTAGCTAGATGACTTCTTCTCTCTCTTTGGAGCTCAATACAAAGTTCTCCTCGATCTTCTTGGAGATCTATTCGATGTAATTCTTATTGTGGTGTGTTTGTTGAGATCTGATGAATTGTGGGTTTATGATCAAGATTATCTATAAACAATATATGATTCTTCTCTGGATTGTTTTATGCATGATTTAATTATCTTTGCAAGTCTCTTCGAATTATCAGTTTTGTTTGGCCTACTAGATTGATCTTTCTTGCAATGGGAGAAGTGCTTAGCTTTGGGTTCAATCTTGCGGTGTCCTTTCCGGTGTGACGAGGGCAGCAAGGCACATATTGTATTGTTGCCATCGAGGATAAAAAGATGGGGTTTATATCATATTTCTTGAGTTTATCCCTCTACATCATGTCATCTTGCCTAATGCGTTACTCTATTCTTATGAACTTAATACTCTAGATGCATGCTGGATAGCGGTCGATGTGTGGAGTAATAGTAGTAGATGCAGAATCATTTCGGTCTACTTGTCGCGGACGTGATGCCTATATACCTGATCATGCCTAGATATTCTCATAACTATGCGGTTTTCTATCAATTGCTCGACAGTAATTCGTTTACCCACCGTAAATTATGCTATCTTGAGAGAAGCCACTAGTGAAACCTATGGCCCCCGGGTCTATCTTTCATTATATTACTTTCCTATCAATTTACTATTCCTTCCGTCTTTTATTTTGCAATCTTTACTTTCCAATCTATTTCATAAAAATACCAAAAATATTTATCTTATTATCTCTATCAGATCTCACATTTGCAAGTGGCTGTGAAGGGATTGACAACCCCTTTATCGCGTTGGTTGCAAGGTTCTTATTTGTTTGTGTAGGTATGATGTGACTTGTGCGTAACCTCCTACTGGATTGATACCTTGGTTCTCGAAACTGAGGGAAATATTTCCGCTACTTTCTGCATCACCCTTTCCTCTTCAAGGGAAAATCAACGCATGCTCAAGAGGTAGCAACCCCCATTCCCTCGACGCCGACAGTAGCCCCCGGGCCCAAGGCATGCTCGAACTTGGCTTTGAGTAGAAGCCAAAGGGCAAGTGTGGAGCCCCGCGGGCCCCAACCACCAGCAGCCTCAGTTGACGCGTGCCGATTTATGGGACGTGGGCGCCTCCGCTTCCCCATGCTGCCTCGGCAACCGTCCGACTTGACGAGACCCTGCTGCATGCAGAAGAATATCATCATTACGTGTGATCATGGAGGCTGGCGGTTGGACTCCCTCTGTCTATAAATGAGGGGAGGGGCAGAGCCCCCTCGCTCATCTTTGTCTTCTCGCCGCTTGCTCCTTCTTCTTCCTCCTAGCCTTGCCGTCTTGCCGCGATACTCATGGCGCCGATTAGGAGGTTCTCCGCCGCGGAGAAAGGAAAAACCCCTCACAAGGAGCAGGGGACACTCCCACCGAAGAAGAGGTTCAGCTGTTCCCACGACGTAGGCGTGAAGCTGGAGGTGATGCGGCCTTGGTACAAGTGGCCTCCGCCTGGCTACCCGCTCCCTCTGTACGCCCAAGCGGAGGGCTCCGGAGAAGGCGGGAGCGCCCCACACCGCGCAAGCCACGACCGCGAGGGCCAGGCAATGGTGGCATGAGCCGTCGACCCACGAACCCACGCCGAGGGCTCCTCGCACGAGTTTGTGGTGTGGTCGGCGATGCCACCGCGCACCTGGATCCAGCTCCCGCGGTTCTTTGGCGAGGAGATGCCGCCGCGAACGCCGCTCGAGCTGTGGTTGCAGCACGCCGAATGCGGCGCCCTGGCCACGGGGGCGGAGGTTGGGGTCGTCTCCCCGGGCAAGATCTTCATGACCGTGGATGGGGCGAGGTCGCCCGCGCCTGTCGTGCGGAGGGGGCCCTCGCGATCCACTTAGAGTACGATGGCGCGTCCACGCTGTCCTTCAAGGTCTTCGACGAGGAAGGCTGCCGACTGGAGTGCTGCCCTGGAGGAAGCCGCTGGAGCGGCGGGGCAGCCGGTGTCGAGCCTGCCCCCGGTCCTGCCAGCGGCACTTCCTGCTGCGGTGATGATTCCTGGGAGTCCAGCGACTCTCCCGAGCCTAGCGAGTCTCCGGAGATGAGCGACGACAGCTACGCGCCACCGAGCTCTCACCATGCCCGGAGCACGGCCGCGGCATCCGCCCGTCGTCGTCGATGACCTGGATAGGGCTGGCGTCAGACCCTCGTGGCCAATTGTTGATGATGGCGTCGGCAGCGATGTCCATAGTCAGGGCTTCTTGAGGTTTTTCTCCTTTTGTTCCCTGCGAGGAATCGGGATGAACCCCGTGGCAGTGTGAAAAGAACCTGTAATCCTTTTGCTCCAGCGCTTATTATTCCTATCATAAGGTTGTTGTCGGATTTCGGGTTTCGGCAGACCCTTAAGGTTCGAACTCTGGGGTGCGCGCGGAGATCCAACCCTCCACCATCTCGTACCTCGCCGAATCGCAGGGACCTAAACTACTAGCAAGAACAACACAAGAGACGCCAGATTTATACTGGTTCAGGCCACCATCGTGGTGTAATAGCCTACTCCAGTGTGTGGTGTGGTGGATTACCTCTGGGGCTGATGAAGAATAGTACAGGGAAGAACAGCCTTGCAAGTGTCTGTTCTTGGTGGGAGCGATGAACTGCTAAGTGGTGTCCCATCGCTCTAGATTGAGGATCGGGTCTCTATCTCTCTCTCTCTCTCTGGATTCCGAATGGCGGATCCTCCGTCCCCCTCCTATGGTGGCTAGCTCTACTTATATAGACGAAGGCCCTGGGCCTCTTCCCAAATATTGAGCGGGAAGGGCGCCAACAATTGGCCATTTTGAAGGGGAACAGTGGGTACACTTATCCTGACTAAAGTTGGTCCTCGCCGCCAAAGGATCTGGTGATGACCTTTGCTTGGGCTCCACGATGGCGCATTCCAGCCGCTGGGGCTGGTCTTGGTCTTTTTGCACCAAAACGGATGCCTTTGCTTGATGCTCTCGCCTGCGCTTGCTCCCTTTGCACCAAAGAGGAAAGGAGGACGCTGCGCGGGCTGGCGCCCCTGGTCGTCATGGCTTGCGTCATGGGCACCTCGCGAGGTACCCTGCCTTGAACTCTCCGCCTCCTCGTGAGCCAGCCTGACGAGGCCGCGCCTGAGGAAGCTCTTGGTCGTCCGCCCCGCGAGGCTTGGCCCCTCGCGAGGGTCTTGAGCTTGTGTTGATGAAGATGGGCTGTCTTGGGCCTCCTTTGAGCCACGCCGCAGGCCGCAGGCAGGCAAGTCTGGGGACCCCCGTTCCCAGAACGCCGACAGTAGCCCCCGGGCCCACGGCGCGCCCGAACTTGGCCGAGCAGAGAGGCGAAAGGGCAAGTGCGAAGCGTCACGGGCCCTAACAGCCTGCGGTCTTGGGCGACGCGTGGCGGTTGATTGGACGTGGGCAGCACTGTTCCCCCACGCCTCCTTATTTCGCGCCTTGCTAGGCGGACACGCTGCTGCACACATCCGTTCCCCTCTTTGCTGCTTGTGCGCTCCAATCCTTCCCTCTCTCGAACTCCAGCTTCCATTTCCAATACAATCTCAAATCTCCCCTTCCCCCTTTCGATCGCCATGGCTCCGACGAAGAAGGGGAAAGGGAAGAAACCTACGCCGCCCTCGCTTCGCCGCCCGGCGGCCTCCGCGCCGACCGTCGATCATACTCAATCTGGAGGGCTTGGGCAAGGTCAGTTCGGCTCGCCACCTCCTTCAACGAATGCGGAGGACGCGGCCTGGCCCGCGTCCCACTTCGCCATCGACAGGATAGTCACCGAGGTCCGGTATTTCGCTGACGCCCTGTGGGCGGGGCTGGTTCCCCCGTTCTCCGATTTCTTCAACGCCGTGCTTTCCCACTATCAGATCCACATGATGCATCTGGGTCCTGAGTCCATCACTCTCGTCTCGGTCTTTGCCTTTGTTTGTGAGGCGATGATGGGCATCCTTCCCTCGGTTGCCTTGCTGCGCCACTTCTTCTCTCTGCGCCTCGTCGACCCCACTCAATGCTCGGCGTGCGGTAGCTTCGTCGCCGCGCCCGAGACAGCGGCCTCAGGTATTGACTTCAGCTTGCCTCCGCCCGCGGCTGAGTTCCACGAGAGGTGGCTGTACGTGGATGTGGGGGTGCCCAGCCCCCTGCTATCTGAGCCGACCTCGCCTGCTGTCCCCAATTCAGGCTGGGGCCAGGAGACGCTTTCAAGCCCTCGGCTCATCTTCGTCTGGCGCCGCTTCGCGTTCCTGAGGTCCTTTGTTGTGACAGCGCCCAAGGTGGTGAAGGAGTTCCTGATGCACCGCATTGCTCCTCTCCAACGCCATTCCCACCAGATGTGGGCCTTCAGCGGGCCTGGCGATCGTATGAGGCTCTAGGAAGAAGACCCGACGCCTGAAGCGCTAAGGAAAGTGCTCCTGGTCCTGACTGGCGATCCCAACCCCGGTGGCATCCGGCATGAAGGGGCCTTGCTGTACCTTTGCCGGAACAGGGGTGATTTGGTGATCCAGATGCCTATCTTCGATGAATGGGGGCTGCGCCCCGCTGGCCTCCAGGGGCCTCGCGAGAATCCAGTGGTGGTGACAGCCCTTCCAGTCGGCCAAGGCGGCTCCTCCTCGAGTGGCGGAGCAGGGAGGCACGAGCCGCCAGAGGCCGAAGGGACCCCCGCCGGGGTGACAACGCCGGGCGACGCTCGCGAGGGGGCAGCTCCTGAGGCTCATGCCGCCGTGGCTGAGTGCGGCAGGCAGCCACCCGCAGCGCCTGCGGATGAAGCCCCCGAGGCCCCTGCTGCTTCTCTTGGCGAGGCGATCAGCAGCACGCGTCAGGCAGACGCCCCTGACGCGGGTCGCCTTGATGCTCCTCCCTCGCCGCAGGCTGACCCCTTGCGCTCAAATCTTGGGTCGCTTTCGCGTGAACTTCGAGGCCCTCTGGAAGAGAAGGGAGGCCCTGGGCGACGATTACCCTTGTTGCTTGCTGAAGCACAGGAAGTACTTCGCTACTGATGAGTAAGCCTTCTCCTTCTCTAGCTCCTGATTCTTCTGCTGCTTGTACTGATCCTTGCCCTGCAGGCCCCTTCCTGCCGAGCTCACGGAGACGGGTGAGGGGCCGTCCTCCCCGGCCTCGCCCCCTCCCCCGTCCTTGAGTGCTCCAAGCAGTGGAGCCCTTGTGGTGAGGGCGACCGGGGAGGTGAGCCGCCCCGAGGCGCGTCGTGGCCCCGCGTGCCTCGCGATCCTTCCTCGCGAGCCTTCCCGAGGCATAGCTAGCCTGCCGTGGACTTCTCGCCTAGTCGTGGACGACGATTGGCTGAGGCGCTTCCTGCGCGCCTCGTCTGGGGATGGGCTGGCTCCAGGCCGGGCTACTGGCGCGGCGCGCCCGGCCGTCGCGAGGGTGCCAGCCCCCAGCCCCCTGCCCGGAGGGGGAGTGTTGACTCGTAGCTCCCGGCGCCCGCCTGGGGCGGTTGATGGTGTGGAGGACGTGCGCGAGTGCGCCCAGGAGCGCCGCGCCCTTCGCCAAGGATTTCTTCGAAGGGCGGCCGACGCGGTGAGCCTTCTTGGTGAAGAGCTTGCTGACGAGGACGCGTGCCTTGAGGCCGAGGGCCTGCGCCTGGCCGCAGAGACGCGCGAGCTGGAGGGCGCTGCCGCCCTTGCGCGCCGCCAGCGCGATCTTGATGATGAAGAGGCCAAGGCATCGCTGGCAGCCTCTCGGGTGGCCTGTTCTCGGGCCGTCGAGGAGGCCTGGGCTACTAACAGGCGGCGAGAGGTGGCGGAGGAGCGGGCACGGGAACTCCTGGCCCGGTGTCACTCGTTGGAGGAGCAAGTGGAGCCGCGCGAGGCAGCCCTTGCGTCGATGAAGGTGGCCTCCGGCGACTCGGCGGAGCTCCAGAAGCGTGAGGAGGCGCTGATGCTTGAAGCCGCTGAACGCGCGCGCGAGTACGAGCGCTTGGAGACGAGGGAGCGCTTGGCGACGCGTGCAGAGGATGAGGTTGCAGCACAGGAAGCCCGCATCATGGAGGAGGTCGGACGCCGAGTGGCGGCGGCGCGCTCGAACCTCGAGCGCGAGTTTGAGGAGCGGTTGGGGTTGATCAAGGCCGAGGCTGAGGGCAGGACTGGTGCCTTGAGGGCCAAACTGGAGGAGGCGACGCGGCAGGCCGATTCTCTTCGGGCCGCCCTCGAGGTGGCGCAGAGGGAGTCCACCACCTCTCAGGCCGAGGCGCTCCTTCTTCGCCAACAGGTGGAGGAGGCCGAGGCCGTAGCGCGCCAGAATGCGGACGAGATGCGTCAGCGGCGAATCCTGGAACATGAGCATGGTCCCATGCTCGCCACACTCCGGGAAAGAGCTAACGCAGCCTTGGATAATATCTGCGAGGCGGCGGTAGGCGCGCCGCACGCGGTTAACTATGTCGGCAACCTTCAGTTCTTCACTGAGTGGTGGCGCGGCTGGAGGCGCGGTCGGTCAGGGCCGACAAGTTGGTGGAGGAGAGGAGCCGCGCGCTGCTCGGGCACGCCTTCTCTCGTGTCTTCAGCCATCTCCGGGACATGGACCCTCACTTCGATTTTGACGCAGCCATCGCCCCAGTTCCCCAGGCCATCCGGGGCGACCTTGCGCACTGGGTGGAAGACAACGTGGATGCCCTCGTCCGGGCCTTCGCTTCGGACGACGACGGCGTGGTCGTGGCCGCCGATGAGGGCGGCGTGGTGAACGGCCCAGACGCCGCCGACGATCACGCGGACAGCGATGGCGAGGCCAGCGACGCCAGCAACGGCTCGGGAGGTGCTCCTGAGGATGCATTGGGGGATTTGTCCGACTGATCGTGTAATGTCCTTGTTCCATTACCCTGCATGAATAGAACTCAGGTTTTGGCCTGATGGAGGTGAGAGCATTTTGGGAGGGGGAGCCCCTCATGTAAGACTTGTGTTCTTCGTATTAGCTGGTGTTACATCGCCCATATGCCCGTGCCAAGTGGTTGGCTAAGCGGCGCGCTAGTTGGATGGTTTACCTTTGTTTCGTATGAGCCTCGAGATAGCCCGTGGGAGGCTGCGGCGATCTGAGTGTCTATCGATTGAATCCGTAGGACCTGCAGCAGAAACCCTCCGGAGAGGACGCGGCGGCGACAGACTGGGCTGTGCACGAGCTTGGCCTGGCCCGGCTCGCAAGGGGCTCGCGAGGGGAGGCAGCTGAGGCGGAGTTGTAACCGAAACGTGAGAGATTTGCTCGAGCGAGACTAAGCACCCCTTTCCCCGAATACGCGCAAATCTACAAGCTCAAATTCAACTTAAATCCAACAGGGGAAAACGACAGCCAGAGGGAAAACCAAATCAAAGCAGAAAAAGGACGCGTCCGGCACCTAGTCTAGTCTTGGACGTCTTCTCACCAGCGCGGAGCTAAGTGCTGCTACTGGGTGTAGGAGGGAGCCCCAGGGCCTGAGGTCGGCACCCCTGAGACTCCGGGGCGTGTACAGCCCCACTCATTATTACGTGAGAGTATCACGGGGCGGCGAGCTTCACAGGCACTGGGCCTTCTTCACAGGTACTGGCCTTGCTTCATATCGCCAGACGAGGGCCCCGCCTTGCGCCACACTCTAGTGCCACCAACGACGACCGGAAACCAGGGCGCGCCGGTGGGGTTGAGCGGTCGCCACGTTCCCCAGCGACCACGGGTCCTCCGCCAGGGGCAGGCCACGAGGCACCTCCCAGCAGAGGGCCTACCTCCGAGAACGCCTTGCTCAACGCTGCGGTGGTGATGTCGGATCTCGCCCTCTCCGCAGCCCCTCGCCCCCTCCCGAGGATAGGAGCTGCGGGAGCGGGCAGCCGCCGTCGTGGCGACCTGTAAATCCTGCGACCTATGGTTAGCGTATGTTTGCTCTTGAGGAAGTAGCGGTACCGATAATCGCCGCCCGGCGTGACCAGTGGGACCGTCTCGAGACTCTGGAAGAGCGCTGCTTCGGCGCCTCATCCCCCAGATTGGGCTGAGGGCAAGTCTTGTTCTCCCTCATGCGGGTGCCCTTGGTCCATCATGTGGGGCACGTATTCTTCCGGCGCCGTCATCCCGAAGGCCACGCCGTAGTGCTGAGCGTGCCTCGCTGCTCTGCTTGATGCGCTCGCCGTGGGGTGGTGGCGCGGCGGTCCACCAGGGCCGTGAGTTGCGTCGGGTCCTTCTTCTCCGCGCGCCGGGGGCGGGGGCAACCCCGCCGCCGGCCTGGCGCTGACAGCTTTGCCGGTGCTGGAGTAGCTTCGGAGCCCGCGGGCGCGCGCGGAGCTCCCGTGCGGGCCGCCCTCGGCCTGAGGTGGGAGTTGGGTGCAGAAGGGGTGAGCCCCCGAGGCGGCGAAGCCCAGGAGCTCCGCCACTCGCTCCAGCAGCACGTCGCGGCCACTCTCCAGCAGCCTGCACTGCAGCAGCTCTCGGGCCACTGTGAGCGCGGCCCTCGAGTTCGCCTGCTCCCGGCGGGTGTACGGTGATGTGGTCGCGGCGTGGTTGGAGGCTCTTGCTGCCGACCGCGCCTGCCGCGGTGTGAGAGCCGTCGAGGCCTGTCCGCGTCGCCCGCGGCCCGCAGCGCCCTGCGGACCGCGAGCTGCCTGGGGCACGGGGTCGCCCGAGGCGAGCGGCTCTGCGTGGGCGGGCCAAGCCGCCAAAGGATCTGGGTTGCCCGCTTGGTCGCCGGACATGGTGGTGGCGATGCGGCGGGACACGAGGTGGCAGAAGGTGGATTCCGGCGCAGCCCTACCTGGCGCGCCAAATGTCGGATTTCGGGTTCCGGCAGACCCTTAAGGTTCGAACTCTGGGGTGCGCGTGGAGATCCAACCCTCCACCGTCTCGTACCTCGCCGAATCGCAGGGACCTAAACTACTAGCAAGAACAACACAAGAGACGCAAGATTTATACTGGTTCAGGCCACCATCGTGGTGTAATACCCTACTCCAGTGTGTGGTGTGGTGGATTGCCTCTGGGGCTGATGAAGAACAGTACAGGGAAGAACAGCCTCGCAAGGGTCTGTTCTTGGTGGGAGCGATGAACTGCTAAGTGGTGTCCCGTCGCTCTAGATTGAGGATTGGGTCTCTATCTCTCTCTCTGGATTCCGAATGGCGGATCCTCCGTCCCCCTCCTATGGTGGCTAGCTCTACTTATATAGGCGAAGGCCCTGGGCCTCTTCCCAAATATTGAGCGGGAAGGGCGCCAACAATTGGCCATTTTGAAGGGGAACAGCGGGTACACTTATCCTGACTAAAGTTGGTCCTCGCCTGCCAAAGGCTCTGGTGATGACGCCTGCTTGGGCTCCACGATGACTGCATTCCAGCCGTTGGGGCTGGTCTTGGTCTTGTTGCACCAAAACGGATGCCTTTGCTTGATGCTCTCGCCTGCGCTTGCTCCCTTTGCACCAAAGAGGAAAGGAGGACGCTGCTGGCTGGCGCCGCTGGCGCCCCGGTAAATCATGGCTTGCGTCATGGGCACCTCGCGAGGTACCGCCTTTAACTCTCCGCCGCCTCGTGAGCCACCTGACGAGGCGCGCGCTGAGGAAGCTCTTGGTCGTCCGCCCATGAGGCTTGGCCCCTCGCGAGGGTCTTGAGCTTGTCTTGATGAAGATGGGCTGTCTGGGCCTCCTTTGAGCCACGCCGCGAGGCCGCGAGCGAGCAAGTCTGGGACCCCGTTCCCTAACGCCGACAGCCAGTCTTGGCGTATCTTGCTTAAGCATTGTCGCCCCTTTTCATCTTGCGGTAGCTTAGCTCTCTACGCCGACAGGTCCCAGTCCCCACGCAAGCTTCAGCCTTCGCTGGTATGCCCAATAAAACAAGCTTATCATCACCGAAAATGCATTTATCCATATTAGCATAAAGGCGCTCTTTCCTAAGGGTTTGCAACACCATTCTAAGATGGGTGACATGCTCTTTGAGGGAATTGCTAAATACAAGAATATCTTGAAAATAGACCACAACAAATACACCAATATAGGGTCGGAGAACAAATTGCATGACTCACATGAAATTACCGGGTGCTTCGGATAAGCCCATTGGCAAGACCAACTATTCATACAAGCCAAACTTGGTTTTGAAAGAGGTTTTTCCATTCGTAACCTTCTTCGATGCGAATTTGGTAATAGTCACTTTTAAGATGAATTTTAGAGAAAATTGTGGCTCCGCTAAGCTCATCTAGCATATCATCTAGGCGTGGAATGGGGTAAGGATAACGCACGGTGATAGCATTGATAGGACGACAGTCGGAACACATGCGATAAGTACCATCTTTCCTGGGAACAAGGATTACCGGTACGACACATGGGCTCAAGCTTTCTTGTACATGGCCGTTGTCAATAAGTTGTTGAACTTGCCGTTAGATATCCTTGGTTTCCTCGGGGTTGACGCGGTAGGGAGCCTTGTTCGGAAGAGATGCTCCATGGATGAGGTCAATGCAGAGTTCGAGGCCTCGTAGTGGAGGTAGGCCCGGAGGTAGCTCGTCGGGGAAAACGTCTTGGAATTCCTGCAATAGAGAAGATAACACTAAAGGTAGATTGTGAGAGGTGTTAGTTTTTGGTGCCTCTTCCTTGCACAAAAGGACATAGTGCATAATGCTTGATGGGTTCTCACGCACTTCTCTCATCTCACTTTTGGTTGCAAATAGCACTAAGTTTTTCTTGTCTCGCATCGTGGAGGCACTCAATTTTGACTTGTGGCGCTCACTCTCTTTTTGGTGGTTCGCTCTCTAACTTCTCTCTCCACGATGGGTGGCTTGCTTGTCGGTGATCACTTGGCTTGGAGACATAGGTCGTAGCACGTACTCCTTTCCTTTCATCTTGAAGCTATAGTGATTTTTTCGCCAATTGTGGATGATGCCTCGTTCAAATTGCCATGGTCGTCCAAGTAGGAGGTGGCAAATGGACATAGGAACAACATCACACTCCAAAATGTCTTCGTATGCTCCATTTTTGAAGGAAACTTGCACCCTGTGTTCCACTTGAATAGTGCCGGGCTCGCTTAGCCATTGGACCTTCTAGGGATGCAGGTGCTTCATCTTGACCAATTGGAGCTTGGAGCATAGTTCTTCACTCGCCAAGTTATGGCAACTTCCTCTGTCGATGATGACCTTCACGGACCTTCCATTGATGCCGGCCTTCGTGTGGAAGATGTGGCATCTTTGGTCTTCGTCTTGTTGATGTTGAAGTGTAAATTCCTTGGAGACAACAAGAGCGGGACTCGAATCTTTGTGACAAAAGACTTGATCATCATCTTCGTTCACTTGCCGGTGCATGGCCACTTTCTCAAGGGCTTCCATTTCCTCTTCACTCATTGAGTCATAGGTTCCGTCATCGTTGAGGATCATTGTGCGCTTGTTGGTACATTCGAAGGACTTGTGGCCTCGGCTGCCGCATGTGAAGCACTTGATTGAACTTGTCTTGATGGTCCCATCGGTTGGAGTAGATGATGATGAAGCTCTCGGCTTGAAGTTGCTTGTAGTAGGAGGACGACTTGAGGTTGTCGAAGTTTTCTTGGAACTTGACTTGTCGGCGTTGCTTGTAGAAGGTTTGACTGAGGTAGAAATTGGTGGAGTCATTGAAGCTTGATTGTTGGAGAAGCCGTAGCTCTTGGAAGAGTACTTGGCATACTTGAAGTCATCTTGCACTTGTTGTTCTCCCTTGGTGGCTTGGTGCACTTGCACGATGAGGTTCGAGTATGGTTGGAAGTCGACGATCTTCTTGATACGATGATTGAGTCCATTCAAGAAACGTGCCATAGTTTGCTCATCATCTTCCATGACATTGGCTCGTATCTTGGCAATCTCCATTTCCTTGTAGTACTCTCAAACGCTCTTTGTTCCTTGCTTGAGAAGTTGGATTTTCTTGAAGAGGTCGCGGTTGTTGTAGGTTGGCACAAAACATGCTCTCATTACATCTGTCGGATTTCGGGTTCCGGCAAACCCTTGTGAGGTTCGCACTCTGGGGTGCGCGCGAAGAACACTCTCTTCCTAGCTCGCTCGCTCAATGATCCCATGGCCTAGCTCGACGGGCCCAAAGAACAAGAGACGCGAGGGGTTTATACTAGTTGGGCCACCTTGCGGTGTAACATCCTACTCCAGTGTGTGGTGGATTGCCTCAAGGAGCTGAGGATGAACTAGTACAATGGATGAACAACCTCGGGAGGTGATGTGTTCTTAGGCTCGATGAGCTGGTGTGTGTGATGATGATCTGAATGATCCGTCCTGCTACGGTGGTGGCTAGGTCCTATTTATAGTGGTCGTGGTCCTCTTCCAAAATGTTAGGCGGGAAGGGATCCCACAACAGCCAAGTTTGAAGGGGGGAAACTAGTACAAGCTTTCTTGACAAAAGGTGTTCTTCGCATGCCAAAGGCTCTGGTGGTGATGCCACTGTGGGCTCCGCGATGACCTCCGTCCTGCTGGTCTTGGTCTTGTTGCACCGATATGGAAACCTTTGCCTGATGCCTCGGGACCCCGCGCCAGCGATTGCCTCCTTAGCACCAAAGGGGAAACTGGTACACTGCACCCGCTAGCGCCCTCCTGGCCTTGGTCGTCATGGCTCACGTCACGCGAACCTCGCGAGGTGTCCCGTGCATAGATATCTCCGTTCCTCGGGAGCCAGCCTAGTGAGGCCACCCACAGGGAGGTCTTGGTGTCATCCGCCTCACGAGGCCTGGCCCCTCGCGAGGGTCTTGGGTTGTCGCTGCTGAAGCTGGGCCGTACTAGGTCGTTGGTGGGGCCACGCTTCGGGCCGCAAGCAGGCAAGTCTGGGCACCCCCAGGCTCAGAACACCGATAGTAGCCCCCGGGCCCAAGGCGCGCTCGGACTTGGCTTCGAGGTGAAGCCAAATGGCAAGTGCGGAGTGCCATGGGCCCCAACCTCCTGCGGCCCCGGTCAACGCATGGCAATTGGTGGTACGTGGGTGCCTCCACTCCCCCATGCAGCCTTGATATCCGCTAGGCTAGGCGGCCGTCGTTTCCAACACATCTCTGCCTGCATTGCTGGCAGCGCGCTTCCACAGCTCCTCCGTCTCCCAGAAACAGTAGTTTCCTCCCCTGGCCTGACCCGGCACCAATCCTCTCTGCTGTCATGGTGCCGAGCCAGAAGAAGAAGGGAAAGAAGAAGACCCATACCTCAGCCGAGGCGCCGCCGGTCCTCGAGCCCGCCATCGAGCGGTTGGTGGTGCTCAACCAGGAAGCAATGGACAAGGTTTTCCCCGCGCTCGCCGCAGATTCCAATGAATGGAAGGCGACGGTGGCCTAGCCTGCTTCCCGCGCCGCGATTGATAGGACGGCTACCGAGATCCCCATTCATCTTCACGCCCTCTGGGCTGGCTTAGTTCCCCCTTCTCAGATTTCTTCAATGTTGCGCTCTTGCATTACCAAGACATTACGCTGGACCTGGATCCCCAGTCCATCATCCTCCTCGCGGTCTTCACCTTCATCTCGAGGCCATGGTGGGCATTGCTCCTTCCATGGCTTTGCTTTGCCATTTCTTCTCGCTGCATCTGACCGATGCCCGCCAGCGCTCGGGGTGCGTGACTCTCCAAGCCGTTGCGGCAACGGCCGGCTCGGGGATTGACTTTGAGCTCTCACCAGTTGTGGATGGATTTCGGAAGCGGTGCTCAGCCCCCTGCTCCTGCTCCCATTAACACCAGTTGTCCCTTGCACTGGCTGGGGGCATGCGAAGCTCGTTGACGGGCGCCTCGCCCTCCTCTGGTGTCGGCTAGCCAGGCTGAAGGCCCTTGGGGTGACGGAGCCTATGGTGGTGAAGAAGTTCATCCAGTGCCGCATTGCTCCGCTCCAGCGTCACTCCCGACCGATGTGGACCTTCTCTGGCAGCACGGAGCCCATAAGGCTTCACGAGTCCGTGCTTCCTCTTGAGGCGCTGCGGATGATACTCGAGCTCTTGACAGGTGACCCGGCACCAGCTGACCTGCCGGAGGAGGGCTGCCTCTTGTACTGCTGCTCGAACAAGGTGGAGTTCGTGAGGAAGATGTCCCCTTCGACGAATAGTGACTGTGCTCGGTCGGCCTTGAAGGGCCTCGCGAGAGCACGGATCTTGCGGTTCCCTTGCCTACCATCACCTCGGCACTCACCCCGGAAGTGGGTGCAGGGGGGCGAGCGCCGTCGAATGCCAACGAAGTGGCCGCCGAGGAGGCACATTGGTCGCGGCTCCTGAGGTGGCAGCTCATGAAGCTCGGGCGAGCTGCCTCGAGGCGGCGGCCGGAGGGCCGACGCGGTCTGTGGCTTCCGAGGCGGGAGCCCCCGATGCTCAAGCGGGCCGTCATGGGCGGAGGCTGAGGAGTCGACCCAGCTTGACACCCTCAAGGTCGTCCACTGAGGAGCCCCGCGAACTCCCCCAGGCGATGGCGGTCGCACCCAAGGCTTCGGCCAGCTTCGCGTGAACTTCGGAGCACTTCGCAAGAGGAAGGTGCCCCCAAGTTGCAGTGGTGGCACCTACCCGCTGTTGAAGCAGAGGAAATACATTGCCAAAGGAGAGTAAGTACCTCATCTGCATGATTTCCTGAGTGTTGCATCCCTTCCTGACCACAACTCTTCAGGGTCCCTTCGGTTGGTGCGACGAGATCTCGAGGAGGGCGGGCCCCGTCGGTCATTGGCTCGCCACTGACCCTCAGCTCCCCTCGCCAGGCCACTGCGCGCGGCTCGGGGCCTGCTCCTGAGGAGGGGGCACTAACTGGGGGACTTGATCCTGCGTTCTTGTCGTCCCTCCTTTGCGGTCCGGTCTGGGGTGCTGGAGGCGTGCCTAGGGCTCCTCCATTGGTTATCACCCGCAGTTGGGCGGCCTCAGCCCCGGCTTCGTCTTCAAGCCATGAGGCCCCATGCCACGGCGCCCGCGTCGAGGCCCGGGAGGCGGCTGGGAAGGCGCCGGCCTCCGCCCCCCTGCTAGGAGAAGGCTGGCAGCCGCAAGCCTCCCCGACGATTCCCAGCATGGAGGACAGACTTGGCCGCGTGTTTGAGCTTGCGCGCGGGCGCGGCACCACTCACCACGAGCTCTTCCGGGAGGCGATGGGCGCGCTGAGCCATCTCGGGGAAGAGCTTGTCGATGTCGACACCCGCCTAGAGGCAAAGGGCCTTCGACTGGCAAACGAATGGCATCAATTGAAGGTGGCCATCAACCTCGGGCGTCTTCAGCACGAGCGCGACAGTGTGAAGGCCGCGGCGTCCCTTGCGACCTCGCGTGAGGAAGGCGCTCAAGCTTGGAGGAGGCGAGGGAGGCTGACTACCGCTGCAAGGTCTTCGAGGAGCACTAACGGGAGCTCCAGGCCTTGAATGCTACCCTTGAGCAGCAGGTTGAGGCACGTCGGGCTGTCTTGGCGTTGATGAGGGGGGTGCCTTCCAAGGAGAAGGAGATCTAGAAGCATGAGGAGGCAATAATGTTGGAGGCCTCAGAGCGCAGCCTCGAACTTGAGCGGCTCGAGACGAGGGAGCGCCATGTGGCCATGGCCGAAGTTACCGTCATCGCACGTGAAGCCAAGATCCGGGAGGAGGTTGCCCCAAGGGTGGCGAAGGCTCGTGCTGATCTTGCCAATGACTACGACTTAAAGCTGAAGTTCTCGGAGGCCGAAGCTGAGGGCAGGACCTCCGCCCTTAAGTCTAGGCTAGACGAGGCAGAGCAGCGCGAGAGGACCGCTGCAGCGGCCCGGACTTCCACCCAGGCTGACCTGGCCGAGGCTCGCGCTGATCTCCTTTCGCTTCAGCAGCAGATTGATGATGCTGCTTCCCTCACACAGCAGAACATGGAGGAGGCGTGTCGTCGGTAGACATTACAGCGTGAGCACGCCCCATGCTCCAGGCCCTCAGAGTGAGGGCCAATCGAGCACTAGGCGTCATCTGCGAGGAGAACGTTCCTCATCCCCGCATGGAGGACTACGCCAGCCACCTCCGCTTCTTCACCGACGTCGTGACGCGCCTGGAGGACCGGGCTGCAAGGGCTCACGAGCTTGTTGAGGAAAGGAGTCGGGGTCTCCTTGGGCACGCGTTCTCGTGCGTCTTCAGCCATCTCTAGAACCTCGACCCCCACTTTGACTTTGATGCCGCCATTGTTGTAGTGCCCGGGGCCATCCGGGACAACGTGTCGCACTGGGTGGACAATCACGTGGACTCCCTGGTCAGGGCGTTTGCCACCGAGGACGACGCGGTGGTGGTCATGGCGGATGAAGACGGCGTAGTCGATGACGGCGAAGACGACGCTAGCGACAGTGCCAGCAGTGCGTACGAGAGCGACCAGGATGACGTTGTGAGGGGCATGTCCGATTAAGCCGCGTTCCTTCGCTTGAACCTGCACGCAGAGACCTGGACACGGCCCCGTAGGGCATGAGATCATTTTGGAGGGTGAGCCCCTCGTGTATATAAATTGATGTTATATCTTTTAGGCCGAACCTGAAACGCGCTTTTGCAAGTTTGCAAGTCCCTCAGCAGGGTTGTCGCTGTGACTTACCTTGGTCCAAGTAGGCCTTGAGCGGGCTTTGGGGTTGCTGATGTGTCCTTCTCCTGAGGGGAGCCTTTTAGGGGCCCGCGAGATTTTAGATCTTCCGAGGAGCCTGCTGATCTGGCTGAGAGAGCCTCGCGAGGAACAGATGCCAGCAGCGGCAGTGTGTGCGCCGGTGATCCTGCGGCGATGGTACTCTCGACCTTGCGTTGTTTGTTGCCACCCTGGCTTGCCTGAGCGCGGTTAGCGCGCACATACCATGCCCGGCCCCCGCTCGCGAGGTGCTCGCAGGGGGAGGGGAAGCAGGCATGAGCCTCAAAATAAAGCACGCAACGAAAACGCAAGAAATCAACACGAACAAGAGAAGACTCCCCCCATGCTTGGCAATAAAAAATACTTCAAGTTCAATCCAAAAAGACGGCAAATCGAGAACAGAAAACTGGATGAAAGAAAATGGCCACGTCTGGCACCTCGCTAGTCTTCTTGTCTTCCCACTAGCGCGGAGCTAAGTGCTTTGACTGATTGTGAGCATAGTCATTGGGGGATAGTGTCGACGGCCAGCGTAGAGCATGGTGCTTCCACTAGTACGTGGGCGGGAGCCCTCGAGGCCCGAGGGCGGCACTCCGGAGACTCCGGGGCATGTACAGCCCCACTCATTATTACGTGACAGTGACACGAGAGGAGACCTTCACAGGCGTGAGCCTTGCTTCATATCGCCAGACGAGGGCCCCACCCTGCGCCACCCCCTACCACCGTTGGGGTGTCCGAAAACCAGGATGAGGCCAAAGGGGCAAGGGGGACGCTGCCGGCGCCCTCGGCGGCCACGGGCCCTCTGCCGGGGGGGAGGGCTCACCGGCGCCTCCCCCGGCAGAGGACCTAGGGTTCGTCGGCTGGTCCAACATCACCTATTTTCTACTATTATAGAGGAATGCCACTCGAAAAGTTGTCCTGGTTTATGCCTCAGTGGAGGTATACATGTTTTTTCGACAAAAAGTACATGGTGGTTGTGCGGTCATTGTCCATATGCTCCTATTGCTGCTGCTAATCTAATAGAGGAATGCTTTTTTTCTCGGGTATCCTGGTTTATTTCCCATCAAGATAATCAAGATGCTTCTGTTTGTTGATGTACTTTTCATTAATTTTTATTGACAATTGAGATGTCGCTATTAATCTTGTACCACTGCGAAAACAAAGTAACAACACTATATCCCTTTTTTATATGTTTGCAAACAGCGATGCGTATCTCCATACCCAGGCATGTCTTCCTCAATTTTAGTGGAACTGCACAAAATTGGATGGCCATTGCTGTTCCGCCTGACTATCCTCTACCACGTGGTTCTTCCTTCCTCAAGCTTGATTACCGAGAAGAAACAAACCACAGTGAGGATCTGTCGAACTTCATTGGTGACTCACCCAAACTTGATGCCAAATGGATGATGCATCACCACGATAACCTATCGATGCTCATGGTTGCGCCTCATGGTTGCATCGGCTGGTGAACCTGGTCGATTTTCAACTAAAAACAAGCTGTCTTCCATCAGTGTTCTTTGCTTGTTACCCACAAAGATTATATGCTTCATCAGTTCACCTTGGTTGCGTTGGAGACGCAGTCGTCTTTCACGTTGGTGCAATTTTATCACACAATTGTCTATGAACCAAATGTTTCCTCGAAGAAGGATCGACGTTGGTACTAAGAGCATAAGTTTTGTATTGATTTCTAAGCCTTCTCACAGCTTTGTCTTCAGCTCCCCTATAATTTTATTTGTCCAACTATTAACTAAATATGTGGTCAGACTTCGATTAAAAAAATGATGTGGACTAAAAACCCGGATGGATGTAGTAGCCCTCCATTTTAATTTACTCTGGATATTAGATTTGACTGAAGTCAAACTTTGTAAAGTTTGACCAAGTTAGGCCGAACACAACAAACCTTAATTATTGAGAGAGGGCAAACTGTACATACTCTCAAACCTTTCCGGTAAATTGAAATTAAAATTATTTATTTGTACACACTCTCACATGTTTCCAATAATTTGGCACATGTGTGGCTGTTCACTTAACGGAGGGTAGTGTACCGCACGTGAAGGACAAGAACTGCGACCAGGACGCGTGGATCGTTAGTTCATCATAAGTAGTTTTCTTCACTGGTACGTTAAATAAAGAGTTTCGTTTCATACTTACACAGTTTAAGACGATTGTTATGGAGAGAAAAAGAAAACAACACCACTGTATATTAGTAGTATACACAAGTAATATTTAAGTACTATATAAGCTGGAGCCTAGGCGCTTGGTCGCTAGGGTTTGCACTCTCCACACTCTCGCACACTATATATATATATATATATATATATATATATATATATATATATATATATATATATATATATATATATATATATATATATATATATATATATATATATATATATATATATATATATATATACACGCTGGAGGCTCAGCTTCCCTTTGCTAGGGTTTGCTCTTTTCACAATCTCTCACCCTCTTCACCAGATCTAAACAAGACTGCGTTGGCCTCTGTCTCTCTCTCCCCCCTCACAGCTAGTGAAGGAGTAAATGGGATCCCGTCAAGACCGGAAGGGAGGAGGTGTAGCGTTCACTCTAAAGCCTTCAGCGAGGTAGGCAATCCACTATCCGCTGTGTTGTTCTCTTTCAACCATCGCCTGTGCTGGAGGGCCACTGACCCCTTCTTCCTTGCTGTCGTACATAGTGTGGGAAGATCCATCCTCCCGCCGCACACCTAGCCACATCCCGACGACCCTAAGGTATAACTTTCTTTGAAACCGTCATTGCTCCAGATGCATGCGGATCTTTTTCGATTCTGTAGTTGAATCTAGGTCTTGGTTCAAAGAGGAAAGAAGGATGCAGTGTGGTGGAGCATGAATCTAGGACATGGTTCAATGAGGAAAGGAGTGAGGGAAAGTAGTATAGATTGGCTATCCAGCCGCTTTGTTGGTCGAGAAGGGGAAAAGGGGGTAACCTAGTACACACATCAATAAGGAATCGATCTCTTTGTTGAAAAAGGAAAGAAACTGGGGCGTCGGGTAGTTTGTGCAGGACTAGATTTGCTACCCTCACATAGGAAAAAGGTTCAAAGAGAACAAATATGGGACCAACGCAGATATGCTGCTTGGCAACATACTCTGCATCACCCATTTATACGTGTGGACACACATGGTGCTGGCATGACCCATGTCCCATACAACTATTTTGCTGTTGTTAATCTAAGAATGCCGCTGGAAAATTGAAGCAATGCCACTGTTAAAAGTAAATTACATTTTTAACGAATGTTGTTTTAAGAGAATGTCTCTGTTAATACGAATCAATGCAACCGTTTTACAAATACTATTGTCCTACTTTGTTTTCCATCAAGATAAGTTAGATGCTTCCTTTTGTTGTCGTATGTTTCATCCTCCTTTATTGGCCAGTAATTGTTTCCTTTTTTGCCTTTGTTAAAATAGGGATATCTATTCAACTTGTTGCTATAGCGAACTTCAATTTCACACCGGCGACTTTGCTTGATTTTAGTGCAACTGCACAAAACGACATTGGATTTCCTATTTGTGTTGGAAGATTCGTACATGTCAGGAGGCACCAAGAACAATGTTCTCATCACAAAACCATCGGAACGATTCCAAGATACCCGCGTGATCCTAAATTTTTTTTAGTGAAATTCGAGGAGAGGAAAGTCAAAACATCTACATCAGGATGCCTCACCAGAGCGACGAAGGGACCGAGGAGTAAAAAGAATCCTACTCTCCGATATATATAATCCTAAGACTCAAAACATTTTTTTCTAGACTCAACAAAGTCAGCGATTCAATCAAGCAGGGGGCTCCAAAGTCGGGGATGGCTCTGATTACCAACTTATAACACCCTCGATGCGGCTATATCTCCCACGTGTCGAAGCACGACTTAGAGGCATAACCGCATTGAAAGCAATGTCGCAAGTGAGGTAATCTTCACACAACCCATGTAATACATAAGGGAAAGAGATACATAGTTGGCTTACAATCGCCACTTCACACAATACATGAGTAAAGCATTACATCATACAGATACAATCAAGGTCCGACTACGGAACCAAAATAAAAGAAGACTACCCCAAATGCTACACGGATCCCGATCATCCCAACTGGCTCCACTCATTGATCAACTGAAACGTAACAACACAATGAACAAGATCTTCATCGAGCTCCTCCTTGAGCTCGGATAAATCGCCACCTGCACGGTTTCATCGGCACCTGCAAACTGGTTTTGAAGTATCTGTGAGTCACGGGACTCAGCAATCTCACACCCGCGAGATCAAGACTATTTAAGCTTATGGGTAGGAGAAGGTAGTGAGGTGGAGCTGCAGCAGCGACTATCATATCCGGTGTCTAACATACGCAGATGAGAGCGAGAAGAGAAGGCAAAAGCACGGTCGAACAACTATGATCAAGAAGTGATCCTAGAACAACCCACGTCAAGCATAACTCCAACACGTGTTCACTTCCGGACTCCGCCGAGAAGAGACCATCATGGTTACACACGCAGTTGGTGTATTTTAATAAGATCAACTTCGGGTTTTCTACAACCGGACATTAACAAATTCCCATCTGCCTCATAACCGCGGGCACGACTTTCGAAAGATAATGCCCTGCAGGGGTGTCCCAACTTAGCCCATTATAAGCTCTCACGGTCAACGAAGGATATTCCTTCTACCGGGAAGACCCGATCAGTCTCGGAATCCCGGACTACAAGACATTTCGACAGCAATAAAACAAGACCAGCAAAGCCGCCCGATGTGCCGACAAATCCCGATAGGATCTGCACATATCTCATTCTCAGGGCACACCGGATAAGCGAAGCGTACAGGTACCGACGTAATCCAAGTTGCCAAGGAATGGTCCCGCACGGTGCTCTAGTTTGGACCAACACTCGGAGGAGCACCGCCCGGGGTAAAATAAAGATGACCCTTGAGTCTGCAGAACCCAAGGGAAAAAGGCTTAGGTGGCAAATGGTAAAACCAAGGTTGGGTCTTTTGGAGGAGTCTTATTCAAAGCGAACTGTCAAGGGGTCCCATAAATCACCCAACCGCGTTAGGGACGCAAAATCCGGGAACATAATACCGATATGACGGAAACTAGGGCGGCAAGAGTGGAACAAAACACTGTGCATCGGCCGAGCCTTCCACTCTTTACCAAGTATATAGATGCATTAATTAAATAAGATATATTGTGATATCCCAACAAGTAAACATGTTCCAACAAGGAACAACATCTCCATGTTCCAACAAGGAACAAACTTCATCTTCACCTGCAACTAACAACGCTATAAGAGGGGCTGAGCAAAGCAGTAACATAGCCAAACAATGGTTTGCTAGGAAAGGATGGTTAGAGGTTTGACATGGCATCATAGGAGGCATGATATAGCAAGTGGTCGGCATTGTAGCATAGGCATAGCAAAAGAGCGAGCATCTAGCAAGCAAAGATAGAAGTGATTTCGAGGGTATGGTCATCTTGCCTGAAATCCCGCAAGGAAGAAGAACGAGTCCATGAAGAAGACAAACGGACGTAGTCGAACGAATCCTCACAACTCCGGAACGAAACCGAAGCTAACGAGAGAAGCAAACCGGAAAGAAGCAAACAACATGGTAAACAACCATCACATAAACATGGCATGATGCGCAAACAAGTATGATGCATGTCCGGTTTAAATAGCATGGCATGGCAATATGCACAAACAAAACTACAAGTTAAATGGAGCCCAATATGCAACGAGGTGCATATTGACGAAACACCACACTAATTATTTAGTTCACTCCCGATTAGGAACACAACAAAATTACATGTTGTTATAAACATGGCAAGAGGTGAAACATAAGTAAACTAACTAGTTAGGCAAGTTTAAATGAGGCCGGAAGCAACAAACGACAATTCCGGAAAATCCCCATGTCATTTAGCAATTTAAAGCAAACACAGTTTTAACCATTTAAATGTTGTTAACATGATGCGGATGACATAATCAAGGTTTATGCAATTTTTATGAAAATGTTGACATGAGCATGTTATGAAGCATTAGTCGTCATGGCGGAATGAAAAAGGTGCCACGGCGGTGAAACGGAAATGGTGCCACGGCAACATTCCGGTCTCGATAACTCATGGAGGTGCCGGTGCAAAAGGAAGTGTGACGAGTCATGCAAGATGGTGGGGTGATCCCGAAGTCCGGGTTCCCACGTGGCGGTGGCAAACAAGGAGGAACGTGCATGGAGCAAACGGGCACGAAGCAAACATACCTTTCATCTCAGACAACATGCATACGTTCACGGGCGTCGTCTCGGTGTTATACCTTCGAAGCGTGCATTTCGAGGCGGTTCAAAATCGTCGAGGGAAGTAATCGTTCACGTGGCGATGGTAGTGGTACATATCGTAGTGGAAGTAGTTGTTCTCGTGATGTAGTGGAAGTAGTCGTACACGACGATGGTAGTTGTACACATTTTCGTAGATGTTCGGGTCGACGGTAGAGGAACTTGGTGGTCCACGTAGTCTAACTAGGCACATCCGAAGGGGTACTTGGTGAATCCGAAGTCGAGGTACTTATTGGTCCGGTCTTGGCGGTGTAGATGTACACGTTGTCGGGGTACTTGTCACATCACCGGGTGTAGTCGTACACGTTCGAAGCAGAACTTGGCATATCCATGTACTTGGCGTTCCGGTCCTGTAATCGTTCGGGCGTCGTGGAAGAACTTGACGTTCACGGGGTCTCGGTCTTGGCCATGGTACAGTGGCTCCATGAACACAACAGGGCAGATTGATGCAACGCCATGGCAGCAACGGGTCAGAGCGCTTGACAGAAACCGAAGTCAACAGGTGCTCGAGGACAGGGGCGCTCGGGGCAGCGGTGTGCAGGACGCAGGTGGAGGGGTTGATGGCGACGGGCGGCGAGGTCGGCTGCTTGCTGGTGGTGGGGAGCTCCGCACCATTTAACTGCAGGAGGCCGGCCTTGGAGCGTCGGTGCTCGAGGCGAGGAGCAGGAGACGGCGCAGACGAAGTCGTGGGGCGCGGGGACCTGCTCCTTTGAGGCAGGAGGGGGGCCGGGGTGCACGGAGCGGCGACGGTCGCCGGAGGCGAGGACGCGGGGTCGAGGCAGAGATGGAGCAACACCAGGGGCGGCGAGGAGGAGGTCGGGCTCGGGGCCGGCAGGGGCGTCACGGAGGAGCAGGAGAAGGGGAGGCGAAGGCGCAGTGGAGGACCGGGCGCGGCGTCGGCTCGGGCATGGTGGTCGCGGGGGCGCTCGATGTAGGAGGAGAAAGGGTGGCGAGGAACGCAGGGGCCGCGGGCGAGCTCGCTCGGGGAGCTCCTCGAGCGCATCTGGTCGGAGTCGAAGCCGACGAGGCGAGGGGCGACACAAAGCATGGCGGCACGGCGGCCGGACTTGGCGCAGGGGGGGAAGGATGGGTGGGGCTCATCTCGCTGGGCTGCTCGACGGGCGGAGGGAGCCCGGTGTGGAGGTGGAGGCGCGAGGCGGGTCGGGAGGAGCGGGGCTCTGCTCCTCTCTGGCAGCGCGAGGGGAACGAGAACGAGGGCGCGGCGCGGGGTGAGAGACGAGTGGATCGAGAGGAGGGTATCGAACGATGGGGTCTGCGGCGCTGAGGGAGGAGACGAGGCAGAGAGCGGATCGAGATATGCGTGGGGGCTGGGCTAGGGTTAACGAGGGGGTAAGGTGGGCTGGGCCTAGGGACCGGCTGGGTAGGAAAGAAGTGGCCAGAGGCCTGGCTCGAGGCCTCGCTGGGCTCTCTCCTCCCTCTCTCTTCTTTTTCCAAAACAGAAAATTATTAGAGAGAAGAAAAAAGTAGAGGGGGTTCGGGAAAGAATTTGCGCACGGGGTAATTTTCCCGGACTCGCAAGAATATGCTCCTTCCAAGAAAAATAGAAAGGCCATGATTGAAAGATTTAAATTCAAACTCATTTGAATTTAATTCAAATGGGTTTGAACTAGGACTAGGTTTTTGAAGTGTCCAAAAATGTTGAGATTTTTGGTGGAGCTCCGGAAAATGATGAAAGAAATATTGGCAAGGTTAGAGAGCCAAAACTTGAAGAAGAAAAGGTCAAGGGATTTAATATGCAAGTGGGTTCATGGGTGATTCCAAAACAATGGAATATTTATTATAGCTCCCTAATAATATTGGGAGTATATGTTCTAAAGAGAAATCACCATTGTGAATATCCCTCGATTTAAATAGATCAAAAGATCTATGCAGTTTATTTAGAAGAGTTTTGAAAAAATTAATGATATGATGGCATGATGACATGATGCAATGCAAAAATAAAATAGCAGGCACAAAAGAAACACACGGCGAAACCCGGAATATATGGAAGTCTTCTGAAGCATCGGTCTCGGGGCGTTACAAAGATGCAGCACCAGCGACCCAAGTACATCCGAAATCAGGGATGGAAATGGGATACCACGGCGCAACAAGGACCGACGCTGGATTGAAAGGAACAGTCCAAAGAGCACGGCAGTCAATGCCGGATTCAAAAGCTCACGGCAGAACAACAAAAAACTGCCCCTTAAGGACAATAGCGATGAGCTATCCAACTTCAACAAAATCTTGGACAAGATATGTCAAACCCACAGTACTCCTGGGAGGCCTGCTAACCATACCCACCGAAATTGTTGGGTCTTCAAACAGTCCGGCAGACTGAACGCCGAACACAAGGGGCTCGACACACCAAGTGAAGATGACGACGAGCACCACAAGCAGAGCCCCGGAAAACAAAAGACTTTCCCACAAAAGGTTAAAACAGTAAACTCACTTCACGTGATCAAAGGGAAAAACAGAGCGGGGCCCACTAAAAGGCGCGCCAAGACACCGGTTGTCAAAACCAATCACCTTCGACCATCGGACTATTCGAAAATATCCGAACGCAGGATGGACTGCCCTGATATTGGATCCTATAATCGACGGATTCCAATTTACACGAGTCCTCATGGATGGCGGCAGTGACATAAACCTAATATATCAGGACACAATCCGCAGGATGGGGATAAACCCAACCAAAATTCGCAGCAGCAACACCTCCTTTAAAGGAGTAATGCTAGGCCCATATGCCCATTGTACGGGCTCCATACTGCTAGAAGTTGTGTTCGGTTCATTCGACAACTTCCGTCGTGAAAGGTTACTCTTCCATATCGCCCCGTTTAAAAGTAGCCATCAAGCACTATTTGGACACGAAGCTTTCGCCCGCTTTAACGCAATACCGCATTATGCATCTCTAACACTTAAAATGCCCGGTCCACGCGACATCATCTCGTTAAAAGGAAGTATTAAGTGTTACTCGAGCACAGAAGAACAGGAGACTGCCTTGACAGCCCCACAGCTATCCGGCTCTGCTAGGCAAAGAACCTGAGTTGGTCATTCAAACCCCGGACACGGCTAGACGAGTCCGGCGCCTACTAGCGGCATACCCCCATACGAGGGGCTGCATGCATGTATAACAAGAGACAATAAAGCTCAACTTTATTCACTTCTTCGAACCATACTCTGTTTATTTAATATTAAGTACATCTTTCGCACGATCCTTTTTCTTTTAAACTAAGTTCCTGTCTTTTACAGATGAATAACGTGCTACACCCGTCCAGGATACGGCACAACGGAGATACAGGCGCAGACGTGCAGTAGGGACCCGTTGCAAGGATTCTTTTCAGTTTAAGACCCTGCGTAAACCTTTTTTTACTGTCTCTTGTTGATATACATCCCCCGGTTACTTACTATAACCGAGGAGGAGGCTGGCGTTTTGTCATTGCCCGCACCAGAATTTTTGCGCGTACCTGGACACCAGGGGCTTAGGGCATTATTCTGCCCATTTTCATAAAGACCAAATACCTTAGGGAGTATTCGGCGTCTCGAGTTAGGCCTTATATGCATCAGCTCCGAATCATGTCTTTGGTCAAATGTTGGGTTGCCCCGCTCCTGTGTTTTGCTGCCTTACGTTCCGTTTTCACGGCTAACGCGGCACCAGGAGAACTACTGCGATTGTGCCCCGGTTCGGCCGGGCGAGCACCTCAGTAGAGAAAGCCAAAAACTGACTGTCATGATATAGCACGAGACTGGTCAACCACTCGATGACTCACAGGAATGTTTAGGATTCCTCCGCATTAAGAAGGACCGGGTTTCGGTCAGCACATACGCACCCCGAATTCGGGAGAGTGCGGTGCCCCCAGGGGCTATATAGTAGCCCCACCCTCGAACTCCTATGGCTAAGTGAAAGTGATAAAGCATTATAGTCCGGTTGCCTGGTTTGCTACGCTATCACCTCCTTAACAGGACCAAGACGTTGGATTAAGTGTGAAAAAGCGCTTTCTTTGCAAACACCCCCGCACTATGTGCGTGGGGGCTGAAGCCAAGGACTGCCATCTTTCAGGTTATATACACATATACATAAAACGGCCGCACAGGGAGTAGTTTACTACTTGAACGCACAAGTATAAAAAGCTCTTACATTATATTGAAACATTGTTTTCACAAATCATACATGTCATTTAAACATAATATCCTTCGAGCACTGCGTCTCTATTAAACGAGCGCCCGGCAGGACTTCTTCAAAGTAGTGCTCGGCAGGTACGCAGCTCCTATCCGAATCTTGGGATGCAATGTCGGTGGCCTTCATCTCTGCCCAATATGTCTTGACACGGGCAAGAGCCATCTGCGCTCCCTCAATACACGCCGATCGCTTCATTGCGTCGATACACGGTACCGCACCAAGGAACTGCTGCACTAAACCAAAATAGCTCTTCGGCTGGGGTCCGCCCGGCCACAAGTGAGTGAAGACATGCTTCATGGCAAATCCGGACAACCGATTCAGCTCGGCCCATTCGGCCAACCGATCGGTCAGCGGCAGAGGACGCTCCGGACTATGGAATAGCGACCAATATAGCTCTTCCTTCGTGCCCTTACGCCCCGGAAGTGCTCAATCGCGTCCATGGCGCTTCGCCGCGAAGTCCAGATAAGCATCCTCCGAACTCCACAACTTATCCAACTGAGCATACTTTGGATCTGTATATTTCCTCCACAGCAGAAACGGTTTTCCAGCCGCAATTGCCCCGGCCTGACTTAGCTCCTCCTTGGCAGCTCTCAAAGCCGATTGGGCATTCTTGGATTCGTCGGCGGCCCTTTTTAGGCCCTCTTGTTCCGCTTGACGTTCTTTTTCAAGAACCTCGCAGCGATCGGCAGTATTCCTTAACTTTTTGGCCATATCGGCCATTTCCTCTTTGCTTTGGCAGTGAGCAGCCCGTTCGGCTTCTAGCTCTTCGGTCGCCTTTAAAGCGGCCGCATTACTGACCCTGTCTTGCTCTTTTGCTCGGGCGAGTTCCGCCCGCAGCTCCTCCACGGCAGCGGCACCATCTGCATTAAGCATACAAATAGTAAGACATGGGCGTCAAGCCCCCTTACCAGGTGTCCGCATAGAAGTCGCATACCTTGTGACTCGTCAAAACGTTTATTGACCAGCGCGATGTCCGCATCCGCCTCGTCAAGTTGCCGCTTTCGTTCGGCATATTCATCAGTCCGGCTGGCCTCCGGACGCCCCGCCACCTGTTTAGGAGCAGCGATATGTTATAACTGAGAATTTGATCCTCGGCACGTTGACAATTTTGACAACATACCGAGTCTCGAGGGCTACTATCTATCTGGCGCATTTTATATGCATAACTGTCAGAAGGTACATCATTTTTGCGTACCTCAAACCCCGTCAGTAAGCTTCTGACGGCTTCATGCAATCCACTCTGCGTGGATGCAATTCTTTCAATCACCGTACCCATTAGAGCACGGTGATCTTCTGAAATAGCCGCTCGCCCGAGCAGATCCTTCAGCTCCTCCGATAGCACACCACTTGGCGCCGGACCTTCCGACCCCGCTGGACTTGGGCGAAGCCTCTGCGACGACACCTCCGGGTGGTCCGCTTCACATGAGGGTGCGACAGGTGGAGGCGTTTCGCTCTCCGTCATCTCCGGAAGAAGATCCCCCGAAGACGAGCTCTGCTGAGAAGGGTTGAGGTCCGAACTACAAGGTACAATTTCGGTTATCTTCATGAATAAATATAGGGATGTTCCTTATTTACAAGACCCCTTCTTTTTACTTACGGCTCATTGGAGGCTGATCCCCTTGGGGAAATAATGCGGCTGGGTTACTTTCAGCGCGGACTCTCCGCCAAGATTCCATTCCCTCTTTGAGGCCTTGACCTCCGGATCTTCCAAGTAGTCCTCTTCTCTCCTCGGAAGGTGGGACTCTTAATCCTCCTTCCTTGATAGCCTCCTTCAGAGAGGCAGTTGCTTCCCGCTCCCCCTTCGCCCTCTTCAAAAGGCGCGACCTTCAACATCTTGGTCAGCATGGGATCCGGCGTGGTCTCTGGGAGGGGGCCAGAGACCTTATTAACTTTGCCTTGGCTATCCACTCATGTTCAAGCGGCTCCTTTAAAGGGCATATATATAAAATAAATGAATGAACAGCTTGTCGGTTCTGGGACTACTTACTTGAGTATCTGGGCGATTGCAGCTTAGTCCTGCGTCCTCGGTCAAGTCCGGACACTTCTCTTGTGATCCGAAGAACAGTTTATACATATCCACGGGCGTCATGCCCATAAAATTTTGGAGAGCTCGTGGTCCCTCCGGATAGAATTCCCACAGGCGGAGGGGGCGACGCTTGCAGGGCTGAAGGCGCCGGATCACCATAACCTGCCCCACTGCAACCAGATTGATCCCTATTTCTAGGAGGTCTCGAATACGGCCCTACAGCAAGGGAACGTCCTTGGACGGCCCCCAGTCGAGCCCCTTGTTGACCCACGATGCCAGCCGCTGTGGTGGACTGGCGGAAGGCGGGGCGCCGCCCATTTGGTGCCCCCGGGAGCGGTGATATAAAACCACTCCGTTGCCACAAACCAAGCTCCTCTTGAAAAGAGCCCTCGGGCCACGGAGCATCAGCACATTTGCTTATGACCGCCCCTCAAGACTCTGCTTGTTGCCCCCGATCATCTTTGGCTCCACCTTGAAGGTCTTGAGCCACAATCCAAATTGGGGGTAATATGGAGGAAGGCCTCACATCGACAATGAATGACGAGATATGGAGGATGGACTCAGATTCAAGTCATGGAAATCAAGCCCATAATAAAACATGAGCCCCGCACAAAGAGATCCATCGGAAGCCTAAACCCGAAGGAAGTGGGACACGAACACCACGTTCTCGCCGGGCTCAGAGTGGGAATGACCTGCCTGGAGGAGGCAGCCTATGCGAGATCTCGCGGTTAGATACACGGCGTCGCGTAGCTTTAGCACATCTTCTTCGTGGACGGAGGAAGGCGTCCATCGGCCGTCTTTGGTCGGAGCGGACATCGTCGAAAGTCCGAAGCGCTGAATCTGAAGCTTTGGGTGTTGGAACTCGAGCGAGGCTAACTTCGATGGAGGTGTAAAAGAAGAGGGCCTTGGTCTCATTATAAAGAGGTTGAATACCAAGAGCCCACCCCGTGGTCGATTAGGACTCGCCTTTGATAGAGGAGGCAGACCAACGGGCACGGTTGGGTTACCTACGTCTGTATTGATGAGAATCCCGGAATAAGGGGGCACGATCCTTTGATAAGACGTGCCAAGGAAACCGCCTCGCTAAACATGCTGAGGTGGAACAGTAAAAAACGATTCATATAAAGGCCTGGCCGTGGCGTGATGTCACGCCGCGGAATACGTCAACAGATCTGTGTAGAAATTATTCTCTCTACGGTGTCATGTGGAACTTGTTTTGCAGAGCCGGACACTATCCTTGTGTTCACAACCTTCTATGAAGTATTCGGAGGAGGAACCCGCCTTGCAATGTCGAAGACAATATGCGCGCCGGACTAAATCGTCATTGAAGCCTGGTTGAGGGGCTACTAAGGAGTCCGGACTAGGGGTGTCCGGATAGCTGACTATCGTCACGGCGGACTCCAAGACTATGAAGATACAGGATTGAAGACTTCGTCCGTGTCCGGATGGGACTTTCCTTGGCGTGGAAGGCAAGCTTGGCGATACGGATATGTAGATCTCCTACCATTGTAACCGACTACTGTAACCCTAACCTATCCGGTGTCTATATAAACCGGAGGGTTTTAGTCCGTACGACGAACAACAATCATACCATAGGCTAGCTTCTAGGGTTTAGCCTCCTTGATCTCATGGTAGATCTACTCTTGTACTACCCATATCATCAATATTAATCAAGCAGGAGTAGGGTATAGCCTCCATCGAGAGGGCCCAAACCTGGGTAAAAACATCGTGTCCCTTGTCTCCTGTTACCATCCGCCTAGACGCAAAGTTCGGGACCCCCTACCCGAGATCCGCCGGTTTTGACACCGAAAGTTCGTGCCCTCCATAATACTTCATCATGCACAATAGATCGAATGGTTCTCTAATCATTCGTCCTCACCTTGAGCCACCGAACTATCAGATGACAAACTGATGACAATCCCTGCCCATTCCACAATCATAGGCATTACATATTTTGAATGGGAAAAGCTTGTCAAAGTTTAATCATTTATGTTAGCAAGAAGACATTAGTTTAATATATTGGAATTGGAAAACCTTGTCAAATTTTGCTCATTGATGTTAGCCATAAGACATGGATTTGATATTTTTGAGTGGGACGCCCTTTGCTGTGAGCAACGTCGATCTTTTTTCCTATTCCTGTCTTCAGTTCAGAAGTAAATATTTACTCTACTAAGATGCATAGTCACATGAATGTTGACTTATGTAAGGTATTTTAAGAGTTCGTTCTAAATGTTGTCTATGTAATGCCAGGCCTTGTGAGTTTGATTGCAAAGTTGAGCTTGGAATGCTATGGCATGCGTCATCATGATGTAACATCCCAAAATTCTAAATTTTGGAATGTTATAAACAAATAGATAGTTATGACTGATTGTTTGATTGATTGACTGAAAGTGAGAGAATTTGAAACTTTTTGAAAGTTAAATGAGAGGGAATAAATGGACTTTCCCAAACTTTCATTTTTGCTTTTATGCTCTCCGTGAATTCAAATTCTTTTCACCACAAAACCCTGGAGAGAAGATGACATGAGTTCTTCCATTTATTTAAATGACAAGGGGTGTTGAAAATATTTGAATTTCATTTGGAAAATATTTCCAACCCAGGAACTTTATGCAACTCAATGATTTTCACGAGCGAAGATAAAATGACTTCTTCAAAACATATGAAATATGAGTTGGGAGTTTCAAAGAATTAAATTCAAAGTTCTTTTGAATTTATTTTCAATTGGAGTTATTTGAGTTTTATTCAAATTATTTTTCTCCAAAATAAAATATATGGAAAATAGGGTAACATGATTCCCTATATCAGAAAAATGGAGAGAAATAAATTTCAATTAATTTTGGTATTTTTAAAATGACTTTTATGAGGTTTTATTGTAGCATAAGCACTCTTTGTTTTATTTGAAATTGTGTGTATTTTATTTGAAGCTAGAATAATGTTCATCTTGTAGAAAATCTTTTTCTGAAAATTTTGATATATAATATGCCTATATTATATTTTGTATTTATCTCTTTTGTTTTAATTCTTTGTCTATTTAAAAAAGAATCCTCCCGCCGACTGGTCGGGTCCGGCTCAACCAAAGCGAAGTCCCAGCCAGCCTACCCAGAAAGGCTCAGTCCCGAGCTCCAGCTGAGTCCGCCGCCAGACGCCATCAAGACCGCCGTGACTGACCTGCCACCCGCCGCCTTGGCCCCTCCTCCACGCCACCGAGGTCGCCTTTATAAGGAGCCGGACCCGACCCGTCCCTCTCCTCGCCCGACCGCGCCGCTGCCCTTTCACGGATCTTGCCACCGCCGCGCAGCTCCGCCCGTCGCCCGCACACCACCGCCGCCGCCCGCCGCCGGCGCCACCATCGACTCGGCCACACCGCGCCGCACCTCCCCGACTGCTCCGCTGCCCCCCTCGACCACCGGAGCCAGCTTCCCGCGCACAGCTGACGCCGTCGCCAGCAACTCACAGCGCTGTGTTAATCGCAGCCCCTTCCCTCGATGTTGGATCTGGATCCAACGATCCAGATCGCTTTAGTTTTTTTTCTTTCTTCTTTTCTTCCCGAAGCATTTTGTTTTATTTAGAGAACGTTCGTTGTTTAGGTATAGAAAACGAACGTTCGTTATTTAGTTCTTTTCTTTTTCTGTTAGTTTTAATCAGGGACTTCTTTGTAGATGTTTTATTTACAATTTAGCCCCTGTACTTCAAACGGCTATAACTTTTTACTCGTTGGTCCAAATCCAGCGAAACCAACGCCCACTTCTTCGTTACAATCTCCTCTATCCAGTAATCCAACTCAAACATGTTTTTGAAAGTTTAAAATTTGAATTAGATCAGATTTGAATTTGAACTTCGTTTGATCATAACTTGAGTTCCGTAACTCCGTTTGAGTTGATTCTGTTTGCAAAGCGAAGCTCTTGACCTAAATTTTGGTACTGTTAGAAACTGTTTAATGTTGCAAGAGTTATTTGCTTGGTTTTGATGTTTTCTGAATCGTTTTCTTCGTTTGGTCCGATGTTTTGAGTGATTGCTTATGTGTGGCTACTATTGCTTGATTATGATAGATTGACCGGAGTGTGACAAGTAGAACTATCAAGAGTTTTGAGTGCGAATCATCTTCATCAACATTGCAGGCAAGTAACACTTTGATCATATCCCTTTTCATACCCAGTTTTATTGCATTAGATCAATCCTCAAACATTGCATGATTAGGATCTAATTAAATTATGGGTTTTGGGAAGTAGTTTGAGTTAGTACCTATTACCTGTTTATTTTCAAACCTTTGGGAGTTACTTCTACGTTTGCTTATTATGCCATGCCATGCTAGTAGACGTGGATTGGGTGAGTGTATCCATGACAGATGTGAGATTGTTAATTAATGGTTTATTTAAGGTGGCAACTTAAACACACATCTGGGTGGATTGAGGCACCTGGTTTCCATCAGGACTTGCCTGTATTTCTTCGGACCGCCACCCAGGCTCAAAGGGATCATGAGATTATTCATGCTAGAAACTTCCGTGTGCAGCCACATGCTACTATGGGCTCTAGCATAGTTGACTAAGTTGTGCGAACTCTTACGGGTAGACTAGCTGATGTAGGGGTTGTAGGTTGGTACGGTCTACCCACATGTAAGGTGCTAGCGCTTCTGAAAGACTATGTCTCGGTCATCCGTTTCTCAAACCCCATGTAGTGTGAGAAATCAAACGGAGGAGATCGAGTCTTGTAGAAAAGTGCACAAACCTTTGCAGAGTGTATAAACTAATCATGGTTAGCCGTGTCCCCGGTCATGGACATCTCGAGTATCTAGTACTTGGATTATCATGTGAATCTCATCATGTTACTCGAATTAATATTGTTGGGTTGTTAATGAGTACTTTTAATTGGGATTGAGGATGCTGTCAACCATTCTCAATGTTTAACAACCACCATGATAGTTAAATAAATTTATTCCTTTGTAGTAGCGAAAAATTGGCTTTTCGCAAAAACATTGTAACCATAGAGCCTCCACCAGCCAAATATGCATGTAGTATAGTCTTATTCCTTCATTACTCTCTATGTGTTACATTGCCAGCATATTCCATGTGCTGAACCGTTTTCGGGCTGCAACGTTTCATGTTGCAGGATCTTACGACGAGTAAGTGATATGTTAGGGTTACGATTTCTACACTCAACTTTGCCGTTGGTGTTGATGGGAATCCACAACCTTGTTACTTCCGCTATTTGGATTGAGGTAATAGTATTTACATTATTTATACATGTGATTTACCTCTGTTATAAATCCTCGAGTACAGTGTGTGTCAGCATACCGATCCAGGGATGACACTTAAGCACAGAGACTTGATCCATTCGGGTCGGGTCGCTACACACGAGCTGTTGACCATTCCTCCTGAGAATAATGCTTCATATTTTTCATGCATGTTGATCTAATGCATGTGATTTGCATGTTAAGAAGATCTTCCTCTTCTGTTGTTTCTGTGCTTAAGAAGTTCATTGTCTTATGCTTCATTCATAGCCTATACGACAACTCGGGTAGGTTAAAGGTGAAACTTCCGACCAACTCATCATCTTAGGCTGTGATTGGATCGTCCTTTTCCAACCAAAACCGCTTGTTGAATTGACACTTGTAAATAAAAGCAAATGGTCTTGGGCGAAGTGCTTGGTTGGTTGATTTTGACTAGTAAAATAAACACTAGTCTCTCAAATTACACGTGTAACTCGCCAGTTTTCGTTACAGACCTCGGGCCCTCGGTTTCATTACGCCTGTATTTTACGTGTTGTTTCTGGTGACGAGTAAATTACACTTGTATCTTAATATAGGTGTGAAACAACCCAGAGATCCCAAGCACGGCCTTGCCATTTCATGCCGTCTCAGTTTCTTGAAGGTGCTCATAGGTGTCCGATGATCCTGGCTTCCTGAATGAGCAGCGGGTGTTGTATCAGACCATCCATGGGGCCCGTGAGGCCCTCTCCATCGTCCTTCGAGTTGTTGCGCTCGCCGTGGCGCCGAGCATTGTCAACATGGTCAACGAACATGAGGAATCAGGAGATGACTTTATTTTGACATGATGATAGTAGGGACCTCTAGGGCCATAGCCGCACGTACGCAAGTTCCTCCTTATTATATACAACTATAATTTTTTTGCTTCCTCCTGGTTTCTTGACATCACGGTCCCACACCATCATCAACCTATATAGTCAATAAACGAGAGAATTGCACAAGGAGCGGCCGACAGTTGGCACCCAGCAGCTCGAGTAGTATTTGTTTTTTTAGGTGTAAGCAGAGTTTTTCTTGAGCGATGTTTCTAATGTTGTTCAGAGGAGTAGGGTATCAACTGGGCGGGCTATGGCCCGTCTAGCCCAGGTATTATTTTATGTCGACTAAATATCAAGCCCAAATATTATTCTTTCAAGGTGAAAATGGCTAGCGCCGCTATACTTTTTTGCGGAATACCCAACCCAGGTCAACTTGTTATTCTCCGCCCGGCTGGGCTGTAAATCTTTCCTATGAGGGATGCATTAGGCCTAACAAGAAAATGGGCTTCAAGAAATAATAAATGGGATGTAATTACAAAAACTGGGCTGTAAATATACAAAAAATGCACCAAACAGGTAATTAGTTCAAAAAATATTATTGTTTGAATTTGGAAATTTTAATTTCATTACTTATTGCGGCACAGTATTTCTTTAGATTTTTACCGTAAATGGGTTGTAGAATTCCATTAGAATTCAAAAATGGGATGTACGCTATTACAAATAGCAAATGGGCTATATGTTCTCTGCCACATATGTGATGCTCACTAGTGGGCCTACTATTTTTTCGAGAATTATAGTCAGTGACACGTACGGAAAGCTTGTGGGCCTACTAAGGCGTGCAGAAGGCTTTCTAAACTTATAGTCAAGACACGATTCTAGCAGAAGTGGTCGTCGGATGTCCATCCAACAGTTGTAGTGCTTCTTCAATCTCGAATATTCTTGCTTTAGCCGCCCAAACCACCGCTGGTAGTACTGCCTGCTACCGCCTCACGTGGCCGGTTGTGCTGCCGCGCAGGCTTCACCGGCCCACTCTACTCCCAAACGCCGTCCAGGCCATTCCTCTACTCACCAACACCTCATGTTCTTCACCGGCGACGGCAACCTCACACTCGCAGCCGAACTGGTGAACTCTTGTACTCCCATCCAGGTGGGCATCCACTACTGTGTCTTAGCCGGCTCCGGGTCGTTCCCTTTGTAATACTCGCCATCGTTCACTATGTTGGTTCTCTCGGCGCGGCGTGGTCAACTTTTTCAACAAACAACATCCATCGGATGAGGCATGTACGTGGATTGGCTGACAGTAGGGACCCACATGGCCCATGGCCGCACGCAGCAAGTGCCCCCATAATTATGCAAAAACAAATAATTTCTGCCCCTGACAGGTTTGACCCACCACCTACATCTTCGCACGCAAGGAAGTGCTTCCTTTATTACACAGAAATAAAAAGTTTCCTCTCCCTGACAGCTGGGACCCACCAGCTTTATTATGATCCTTTTCGTGAAAATATAGATTGTACCGAAGATGCTAAATTGTTTTCTTTTTATTCTAACTCGAAAAGAAGAATAAAAAATAGGAAACATCTTCACACACAAGGAAGTGCCACCATATTACACGGAAAAAATTGATTCCCCTGCTACTTGGGACCCACAAGATTTGGAGGATGACTTGTGGGCCTACTAAGTTAACCCGTACGCAGGGCTTTGTCAACTTAGTCAATAAACGATTCTAGCTGCACTGACCGGTCGATGTTAATCCAACGACTAAGATGCATCTTCAACCTCTGGTCTTGTTGCTCCAGCTGCCCAAACCTGCGCCCGCCGTACCGCCTGCTCCAGCCTCCCGTGGCCCGTTGTACTGCTGCGCAGGCCTCACCGCCCGACCATACTACTACTGGCCAGGCCTTCCCTCTACTCACCCACACCCCCTTTTATTCTCCGGAGACGGCAGCCTCAAACCGCAGCCGAAGCAGTCAACCCTCGTACTCCCCTCCACGTGGGCATCCACTGCTGCGTATTCCCCAGCTACGGGTTGTTCCCTTCCTAGGTCGCACCGTCGTCCACCACCTTGGTGCTCTCAGAAGGTATAGCATCGTCAACACAGTCAACAAACGACATCCATCAGAAGAGGACTGTAAGTGGAGAGGCTGACAGCTGGGTCCATGGCCGCACACAAGGAAGTGCCTCCTTATTACGCGCAAAATAATGATTCCTCCACCTGACACCTCGGACCTACCAGAAGGGCCTCTGTATTTCACGAAAAAAACGTGCCCCCTGACAGCTGGGACCCACCGGCTTTATCTCCGCATGGAAGGAACTGCCTTCTGACCCCATGACAGCTGGGACCCACCAGGTTGAAGCGAAGGTAGCGTTTTCTGTCCGGCCGTGAACGTGTACGTACATAGCGGTCGTTCGATGTCTCTGCAGTGATGTACGGTGGCCGAGTAAGGAGAGGCACGTGTTGAAGTAGAGGCGCCGACGTAGCATGTCACGCAGTCCCGTCTATATCGTGTACACGTATGTACGGCCACGCTGCAAGATAGTAAATATGGCTACGTACGTACATATGGGCGGCGTCTCTAACGCGTACAGCGACTAATGCTATTCATCGGAAGCCAACCGGCTGGATCGGAATGGGGAAACTGCGTCGTGTTCATGGGGAGGAAACATAATGCGTCGTATTCATCGGGACGCAACGGAATACATCGTGTTCATCGGGAGCCAACCGTCTTGTACGAAAAAGCCGAAACGAGGTCTGGTGCACCGCAGAATGGAGGAAATCGACCGAGTATCAAAACATGGTCTTGTTCGTCGGGAAGGGTTTAGCGTACCGCAAAACGGAGGAAACGGACTTGTGTTCGACGCGTACGGTCGAAACGGGTTCCTGTTGATCAGGAGGGGTGTGGCGTACCGCAAAACGGAGGAAATAAACTAGTGTTGGAGTGCCTACGGTCGAAACGGGGTCCTATTGATCGGGAGGGGTCTGGCGTACCGCAAAACAAAACTCCACAGGCTACTGTTCATCCACCATCGACTTCCTCCAGCCTCCACCTGCTACTGTTCATCCACCATTGACTTCCTCCAGCCTCCACGAGCTACTTCTCATCCACGGGGTCCTGTTCATCCAGCCTCCCCGGCTACTGTTCATCCAGCCCTCCACGGGGTCCTGCTCATCCAGCCTCCACGGGCTACTGTTCAACCAGCCCTCCACGGGGTCCTGTTCAACCAGCCCCTCCATGGGGTCCTGTTCAACCAGCCCTCCACGTACAGGGTCCCTCCCCCGGCTACTGTTCATCCACCCCCACGCATCCTCGATCAGGGTCCTGTTCATCCAGCGGCATCGGCCTCTACTACCACGGGATCCTGTTCATCCAACCCCCACCGGGAACTGTATATCCAACCCCACCAGGAACTGTTCATCAAGAGGCAGCTTCGACCGGCTTGAGTTAGTAGTAGTAGCAAAGGGATCACTCGGGTTCAGTTAATAGCAAGGGATCGATCTAGGTTCAGTAACATAGCTAGTGCAATCGCTCGGGTCAGTTAGATCCCAACTCCTCGCTCGAGTTTAGTTAGAGCGCAACTCCTCGCACACACGCGCGTACGTGTAGGAGCAAAACACGCAAACCTCCGTGCATCGCTCGGCCCCGACCACCCACCGTAACTGGGAACTCCTCGATATTTTCCTCGCCCTCGCTTCTAGCACGATTTTTTTCGTCATGGGAGGCCCAAAGAATGTCATGCAGCTGCGTCTCCGGCCCGCCTAGGACGAAGTAAGAGCCCACCACATCTATGATGATACCGGGTTTTGTTGCAATTATCGCCATATAAGTGTCATAAGCATGACACAATTTTTTTCGTTCGGCCCAAAATGTCATGGATGTGTCTTTTTTTTGTAGTGGTTATGGGAGCGCGCTACCCTGATCAGGTAGGTGGACATAAGACTTGTGTGTCCGTGATTGGTATTGAGATCTCATGTCTGATGTCTACTACGCAAGATTATTCTTGTAGAATCGTGTTGGGCCTCCAAGCGCAGAGTTTTGTAGGACAGTAGCAATTTCCCCTCAAGTGGATGACCTAAGGTTTATCAATCCGTGGGAGGCGTAGGATGAAGATGGTCTCTCTCAAACAACGTTGCAACCAAATAACAAAGAGTCTCTTGTGTACCCAACACACCAAATACAATGGTAATTTGTATAGGTGCACTAGTTCGGCGAAGAGATGGTGATACAAGTGTAATATGGATAGTAGATATTGGTTTTTCGTAATAAGAGCAATAAAAAACAGCAAGGTAGCAATTGATAAAATGGAGCACAAACGGTATTGCAATGCTTGAAAATGAGGCCTAGGGTCCGTGCTTTCGCTAGTGCAATCTCTCAACAATGCTAATCTAATTGGATCATATAACCATCCCTCGACGTGTGATGAAGAATCACTCCAAAGTTCTTATCTAGCGGAGAACATAAGAAGAAATTGTTTGTAGCTATTCTTTCCGATTGATCTATCCAAGAGCTGATACTAAAATAACACCAAGTTATTCTTTCTGATCGATCTGTCAAGAGTTCATACTAAAATAACACCAAGTTATTCTTTCTGATCAATCTATCAAGAGTTCGTACTAAAATAACACCCAAGCAAATTCAGATTCATAATACTCAATCCAACACAAAGAACCTCAAAGAGTGCCCCAAGATTTCTACCGGAGAAACAAAGACAAGAACGTGCATCAACCCCTATGCATAGATTACCCCAATGTCACCTCAGGAATCCGCGAGTTGAGTGCCAAAACATATATCAAGTGAATCAAAATAATAGCCCATTGTCACCACAGGCATTCATATGCAAGACATATTTCAAGTGCTATCAAATCCATAAAAGTATTCAATCCGAAGATCAAAATCTCTAAGGGAAAACTCAATTCATCACAACAAGATAGAGAGGGACAAACACCATATGATCCAACTATATTAACAAAGCCCGCGATACATCAAGATCATGCCATCTCAAGAACACGAGAGAGAGAGAGAGAGAGAGAGAGAGAGAGAGAGAGATTAAACACATAGCTACTGGTACAAACCCTCAGCCCCGAGGGCGGACTATTCCATCCTCATCATGGAGACCATAGGGATGATGAAGATGGCTTCCAGTGATGATCTCCCCCTCCGGCAGGGTGCCAGAATGGGCTCCCGATTGGTTTTTCATGGCTATAGAGGCTTGCGGTGGCGGAAGGGTTGTCCCGAGGGTTTTTGAATATTTGGGAATTTATAGGGCGAAGAGGCGGTGCGCGAGGCCACCGAGGTGGGCACAACCCACCAGGGCGCTCCTGGGCCCACAGACGCGCCCAGGTGGGTTATCCCCCCCTTAGGGCATGATACATCTCCAACGTATCTATAATTTTTGATTGTTCCATGCTATTATATTATCTGTTTTGGATGTTTAATGGGCTTTAATATGCTCTTTTATATTATTTTTGGGACTAACCTATTAACCGGAGGCCCAGTGCCAGTTCCTTTTTTTTTGCCTATTTGACTGTTTCGCAGAAAAGGAATATCAAACGGATGATTAACACAAGACCTTCATACAGGTGAAACGCCAGACACTACTAATTTCCAAGGACTGAAGGATGAATACTTCTTAACGAAATCGTAGTAAACGAGCCTATTATAAATGTTAGAAAACAAAGATATATGAGTTTTTCAATGATTGATTGTCTATGTATTCTTCCTCCTTGCTATCTAAAACTTTATCTTCACTTTGACCAAACCTTAAACCCCATAGATGGACGGAATTATTTTGATGGGACAAGTGACACATTCAGAAGCAAAAGAATGTATGCAGAATAAAGAAAGAGTAATGGAAGATGCGAAGATAAAACCAAAGGAGAAGGTGAAATATGCTTCACAGTATTTCATTCGAGAGGCCGACACTTGGTAGAAGATGTGTATAACCATCGATGAATCCTGGCAGTTACTTGGGAAAAAATTCAAGAAGTTTATGTTTCATTCTCGTCTTGTCATATGGGATCGAAAGAAAACAAGTGAAGATGTGAGGAAAATTCAATTATTTTATGGATGCATGTTTAACGCAATCCGTCTAGGGTAATCGACACCCAAAATGTTGTATTAGCTTTGCAGGTGAAGACCTCTTTAAGGGGAGTGAGGAAGACCGAGTGTTAGAATATGCGATTCACCTGTCTACATATGAAGTAATGATATGAGTACGTGATGGATTGGCCCCCATATCGGAGAGTCTTATTATATACCTTTATATGTTTGATTGGTAAATCAAAGAGACTTTAAACCATAATAGAGCATCGATGCGACAAGTCTAAAACCATAGAATGGTAAAACGTATTGCCCTTACATAGGCCCCCATGCCTAACATAGATGAACGGTGAGGAAGAAACATGAAGATCTTCAAGGAGTTCCATAAGAAGCTATCAACCACCATGAGAGTCTCTATAGGTAGGAATTTATGGATTTTGAGCAAGAATTGTTCTTCTGACGAAAAGCTTAGTTCTTACTCACATGAGCTTGATGATGAACCATCAGGAAATAAGGAATCGATCCAATTCTCTATAAGTATGTTTTTAATGGTGGTAGCTCCCGACACCCTGAAGGGATATTTGTTACCAAGTACCAGCGGGGTTGAAACTCATTGATGGTGTCTAAGTATATGCCTAAGTGACGGAGGCATAGTACCAACGGAAGATATTCCCTCAAAACAGGAAGCAAAAGAATAAACTGCAAGCCTGTGGGTATTATGAAATAACCCTTGGAAGTAACCCAAGAGACCCCAACCTTAACCTACTCTTGCTAGCCTTAGCAAATCTCAAGGATGAGATTTCTTTTAAGGGTGGTAGTTTGTAACATCCCAAAATTTTCCAAATTTGGAATGTTAATAATAAAATAATATTGATTGAATTGCTATGATTTTTAGGGGAAATTTAAACTTTTCGAGACATTGTTTAAACTCTTCCAACCATGTTACAAAAGTTGGATAACATTTTATTCAATAAAGAAAACCATGGTTGGAAACTTTATTCAAATGGCATTCCATTTATTTATTTATTTAACCTTTTGAGATCACATTCAAATAGATGAGTGAGAATAAAATGACTTACTCAATTGTGGTGCAAGAATATTTCATTAAGGATTTATTTGGAATTTGGAGGTTCTCTTTAGAGGTCGGATCTTATTTTCTTTTAGAGACAATTTGAATATTTTTCTATGGGCTTGGCCCTCTCTCTCTCTCTCTCTCTCTCTCTCTCTCTCTCTCTCTCTCTCTCTCTCTCTCTCTCTCTCTCTCTCTCTATATATCTCTCTCTCTCTATTTGCTCTCACGTAGCACACCTCTAGGGAAAATCCTATTGGCCGCTCATTGCGCCAAACTGCCGGCGCTTCGCACAGGGGCGAGCGACCGAGCGATGCTTTCGGCCGGCACTTACGCACATAGCTCCCCACTCCGATTTTGTGAACCTTCTACAAGGTTCCATGAACCGGTTTTTTTCTCTTATTGGTTTTGCTCTTTCTTTTCACTTTTCTGTTTCTTTTTCTTTTCTTTTTTTCGTTTTTGTTTTTTTTTCATTTTTCCGTTTTTTGTTTCCTTTTCTTTTTGAAGTTTATTTTTCTTTTAGATAACATGTTCGCAGTTTTACAAAATGTTTAGGATTTTCCTTTTTATTTCCTTTTCTTTTCTTCCCCTTTTTTCAACAAATTGAAAATTTAAATTTTGTTCGTGTGTCCAAAAAATGTTCAGTTTCTGAAAAAATGTCCTCAAAATTCAAAAATTGTTCTCGTTACACAAAAAGTTTAAAATTTTCAAAATTCAGAAAATGTATCGGATTTTAGTTTTTTGTTCACATATTCAACAAATGTTCGTTCTTCCAAATTTATTAGGAATTTTTCAAAATTGTTCTTCGTATCAACATATGTTCTCATGATTCAAAAAAATATTTGTGCTTTAAAAAATTGTTAGCTCTTCCAAATTTGTTCAGGCAAAATTGTTCTTCGTTTCAAATTTTTTTCTCAAGATTCAAAAAATGATAGGGCTTCAAAAAATAGTCCGCGCTTCCAAAGTTGTTCTCAAGATTCAAAAATCATTCGTGCTTTACTAAAGTGTTCACAAATACAAAAAAATCATGTTTCTGAAAAATATTTGGGAAATTCAAAATTTGTTCGTTTTCATAAAATTTGTTCACATATTCAAAAAATGTCCATGTTTCAAAATTTGTTCACAAATACAAAAAATTGTCCACATGTTTAATTTTTTCACTAATTCAAAAAATTGTTCCTGTTTCTGAAATTTGTCCACATATTCCAACTGCAGTTTTGGAAATTTGTTCACAATTTTTTTTAAAATCATGTTTTCGAAATCCATTTCCAAATTCGACAAATGCTCAATGTTTGTAAAAATTGTTTAATTTTGAAAAATGTTCAGTTTTCTAATTTTGTTATTGTTTTCAAAATATGTTTTGCGTTTATGAAAAGTAGTTCATAATTCATATATATTCACGTATTCTATTTTTTTCCTGTTTGCTTTAAAAAAATTGAGTCCCCTAATAATGTTTGCGTTTCAAAAAGAGTTTCTTTTTAAATAATTATGCTTCTAATTGTAAAACAAGTTTTAGTGAGCCGTGGATTATAGTTCATATACTCCGGGTTGCCATTGTACATACTAAACCTCAGTTACTACAGTGGTTATGTACTCGGTTCTCTGCCGGGAGGACTTGAGTAGGATCCCTTTCCCGCAAGTTTTAATTTTTGGAATTTGGTGGACTGGTTTTATTTCTCGCTGCTGCTGGCAGTTTCTTTAAGAATGGTGCTGCCAATTATTCAGACTAACTCTCCTCACGTGGTGGCTAGCCCATCGCGTGTATATGTAGCAGGTCGTGGGTTCGAGTCCTAACGGTAGCGCAATATTTTTTTGCGAATTTTCCATTCTGCGCGAGACAGCGAATGGACCAGCCCAGTCTCACGCCTCCTGTGCATCTCGTGAGCTATTCGCCGCGAAATGCGGCGTATAGGAGCTCTCCACCCCTAGCGTGATTGTCTCACAAAAAAACTCCAGCGTGAGCACATCTCTCCTTCTATTTCCTTTTATTTCTTTTCTTTCCTTTTTTTTCTCTCTAACCGCTGGACCCCATCATCTTCTTCCTCATGAAGACTCACAAATAGAACAGTAACGAGAGAGCATTGCTGTACTGTGCCCCCTGCACGCCTCACGACCCTCCTCTCCCGGCTTCCCCCTTTTGGCTGGCCTCTGGCTGGATCCCTCACCTCCCTCGACGCCTTCCCTCCATTATTTGCGCCGTAATGACCAATAGAGCACCGGAAACTGCCTCATTTACGTCTTCCATTAACGTCCTTGATGCTGCATGACCTGACCTCCCCAAGTGCCAGGACCCAAGCGAAGAGCTTACTGAAGCAGAGAAGACAGACACAGGAGATTTAGTTAAGCAACGGCCATGATGCATCAAGACAGCTCAGCGGCTCGGATGACTCCTCACCGTTTCAGTAGTAGTACTGTTATTTTTGTCTGTAACCGTTATGAAGTGTAACTGTGTTGACGGCGTGAACTGTAGCTTATAAGACACGCTGAGAGAGAGGCGAGGGACAGGAAGAATATTGGCATAAGTTTAGTTTTAGTTAGAACCCTAGGCTTCGTACGGAACTCGGGGTATCTGGGCTCCTGATCCCCAAATTGTATCATCAAATTTCCTCAAAACTTCTTCAGATAATGCAAGAGCTCGCCATGATTTAGTGATCCTGATAATTCGAGCGTTACAAGGGTATCAGAGCGCCGGAATTTTCCTCGGTGATCAAGCAACGGCGGCGATTTCGGACTGAGGAGAGCTGGAGGTTGGGATCTCTCATAAAATCCCTCCCGTCCCTCCCAGTTCGCGACGGCGGTGTTGGGTGGCGGCGACAAGGCGACGGTGACATTCGGGCGCAGATCATCGAGACCGATCCGGTTGCTGAGAGGTCTTCTCTTAGTGGTAAAATCCCAGGATCTGACGAGATCCGTGCGCCAGAAGAGTTGATCCGTTGCGCATCGGCAGGCGGAACAATTTTTCGGTCGCAGTTCCTCCTCGGGCAACATGGCTGATACAAGAGCAAAGGCACAGATTACCGTGGACAGACTAGAGAAAGAAGTAGCTGATCTGCGAGTTGAATTAGAAGGCTTACAGGATCTCAAACAAGAAGTAACAAAATTTCGGTCGGAAATGGTGACTATGCCGCGAGTGGAGGCCAAGTTATGAGAAATGACTGAAGGGATCCACAAGACTTTGCAACTAATTTTGCAGAACATGAACATTGGGTCGCAGAAGGCAGAGATACTCACACCAGATCCAAAACAACAAGAGCACATAAATCAAGCAGGTGGTAATGCTCAACGTCCAGTCACAGTCCAGGACAGCACAACCCTGTTTTCAGAACCAATGTCCAGAAATTTGGAGCAGGAGTTCAGAGTTCAGGAGAAAGCTCCAAGCACAACGGTAACAGGATTAACTACTAGTCTTCCTCATGCATCTTTGTTCAGTGACAGCACCAGAGTAGTCAGTGACAAACAACAAGAAATGCATGGAGGGGGATAATTCAGAATGGCTCCAGTTAACACAAATGCAACAGTGCAGCCTCATACCCTGGGTTTTTCTGGTAATAGTGGGTATTTTGCTCCTATAACTGCTCCACTTTTCTCTCCTCCTCATACATACAATCCAATCATTGGTCAATATATTAATATGACAACAACTGCTCAAGGACTTCCTCCTGTATATCAGGCAGTGGGGAATTTGTATGATTTACAAAGAAATCAGCATGCTACTCAGTTAGGAGGCCCCTCATTTTATGCTAAAGCAGTCCTCAAAGGACCAAGGTTGGAAATCCCTCTTTTCAGTGGAGAAGACCCTGTTGGGTGGTTAATAGCATGTGTTATGAACAGTGGGTCAACCTAGCAACTGGACATTTACAAGGCAGAGCAGCCAACTGGCTGAAGAACATATGTGTGCCTTGGCAGATGGTGACATGGCAACGAATCTGCCAAATGATAGCTGACAGGTTCTCAGAAGCCACTGTCCATGAAGCTGTGGAATTGTTGAAAAACATACAGCAGACAAATATTGTTGCAAACTACATTGACAGTTTTGAACAGTGTGTAGCTCTAGTTAAGAGAGATCACCCATGTTTGCAAGAAAATTTCTTACTCAGTTTTTCATTGGAGGATTAAGAAGTGATATCAAGCATGAGGTTTGTGGGCAGAAATCCACTGGCATTATAGAAGCTTATTGGTATGCAAAAGTATATGAGAAAGCTGCAGCTGCTAGGAAAGTCCAAAGTCCTCCATCTTACAAATCCAGAAATTACTCCCCTTCTTATAAGAACCAAAAAACTCCATTACAAGTGCAAGTACCTTCTCAAGAAAAGTACACTGTTCCCTTTCCAAAGGATGCCAGAGCCTGCTAGTATTGCAGAGAGCCATGGACAAGACAACATAAGTGCAAAATTGGGAAAACCTTGCACATTCTGCAAGAACTGGATGAAGATGAGGACAATGACACTGCAGAATAAAATGCAGGTGCAGAACAAGCATATCACACTGCCCCTAATACTCCTGACAAGGAAAAGAACAATATTCCTGTAGAAAAACCTGCTCAAGCAATGCATATTTCAGTGCATGCTGCAGAAGGCACTCCTGGACCTAACACACTGTCATTGATAATAGAGATTGCAGGAAAGAAAGCTACAGCTTTTTTTCACAGTGGATCTTCTGATACTTTTATTAGCAAGGAATTTGTGGTTAAGAGCAACTGCCATCAGCAACCAATACAACCCAGGAAAGTAACTGTTGCTGGTGGGGGCAAGTTAATTTCACTGTCAAAAGTTCCAACAATGGATTTCAAGATCCAAGGACATACTTTCGTAGTAGTTTCAAAGTGTTGGAATTACAATCCTATGACATTATACTAGGGGCATATTGGATTTACCAGTACAGTCCTATCTTTCTGGACTTAGTAGAAAGATTGTTGATAGTCACAAAACAGGGGCAACCAGTGACTTTATATGACCATTCTATACCAAAAAAGCATTGTCTGCTCTCAACAGCTAGAATGGAAAAACTCCTACAGAAAGGTGTTATGGGATACATACTGCAGATAAATGAAATACAAACAGAGAACAACAAAATTCCCTCTCCACCTCCAGTTGCATTGCAACCTATTTTGCAGAAATTCTCTGATATTTTTGAAGAGTCAGACTCACTTCCTCCAACAAGAACTTGTGATCACAAGATCATTTTACAGGAAGGAGCAAAACCTCCCAACTTGAGGCCTTATAGAGTACCCCACTATCAAAAAGCAGCTATGGAGGAGATCATCAAACAAATGATCAAGAAAGGATAAATTCAAGAGAGTTTTAGTCCTTTTTCCTCACCTGCAATTATGGTAAGGAAAAAAGATGGGGGTGGAGGTTGTGTGTGGACTACAGGGAGTTAAATGCCATCACTATAAAAAACAATTTTCCTATGCCAATTATTGAAGACCTGTTAGATGAACTACATGGAGCAAAAGTGTTCTCTAAATTGGATCTGAGGTCTGGATATCATCAAATCAGAATGGCCATAGAGGATATTCCAAAAACTGCATTCAGAACACACATGGGTCATTATGAATATAAAGTAGTTCCATTTGGACTTGCTTGTGGACCAGTCACTTTCCAAGGTCTTATGAATACAGTGTGTGATGAGATAAATGAAACAGAAAAGGAGAAATGCATTTTGGTTTTTTGATGATATGCTAGTGTTCAGCAAATCTCAGGAGAAGCATTACAAACACTTGGAGGCCACCTTCACCATACTAAGAAAACATGAACTGTATGTGAAGCAGTCCAAATGCATTTTTGCCACAGACCAAGTTTCATATTTAGGTCATATCATCTCTGACAAAGGAGTAGCCACTGATCCAGACAAGATAAAATCAATACTGGAATGGCCAGAACCTAAAAATGTAACTAAACTCAGAGGGTTTTTGGGTTTGACTGGTTACTACAGAAGGTTTGTGAAAAATTATGGCCAAATTTGCAGACCACTGCATGATATGCTCAGAAAAGATGCTTTTCAATGGGGACCTGACCAAAGCAAGGCTTTTCAAACACTCAAGCACACAATGACTTCTTGTCCTATCTTAGCTATGCCAGATTTCTCTGTTCCCTTTACAATTGAAGCTGATGCATGTGCCAAAGGAATTGGGGGCAGTGCTCATGCAAAAAGGGAGGCCTATTGCTTATTTAAGTAAGAGCCTAGGTCCAAAATCTGCAGCTCAGTCATCCTATGAAAAGGATGCCATGGCAATTCTGGAAGCTCTAAAAAATGGAGACACTATGTTTGGGGTCACAAACTGGTCATAAAAACAGATCAGCAATCTCTGAAGTATATGGATACTCAGAGGCTAACTGAAGGAATACAACACAAGCTACTCCTTAAACAGTTGGAATATGACTATTCCATTGAAAACAAAAAGGGCAAGGAAAATACAGTAGCAGATGCCCTTTCCAGAAGAGATAGCTTGCTCCAAATGCACTGCAACAGTATCACTACTGCGATTCTAGCATGGACTGAAGATGTGATGAAAAGTTACCAAGGAGATCCAGATACTGACAAGCTCCTGCAAAAAGTTGCTGCAGATCTTGATCCAAGTCCAAAATTCTCTACTCACAATGGTTTACTGAAATATAACAATATAATTTATGTGGGTACCAATACAAGCTTCAGACAGCAATTGTTGCAAACCTTTCACTCTTCTGCTATAGGAGGACATTCAGGCACTAAAGCAACATACTACAGAATTAAAAAGGTGTTCTACTGGCCCAACATGAAAAAAGACATTGCACAGTTTGTGAGCCAGTGCCCTGTGTGCCAGTTGAACAAGGTGGAACACATACATCCTCCTAGACTTCTCCAACCTCTACCTGTTCCTGATATGGCCTGGTCCCATATAACAATAGATTTTATTACTGCTCTGCCAAATTCACAAGGCAAAGAGATCATTTTGGTAGTTGTGGACAGACTGACCAAATACTCTCATTTCATTCCATTGGCTCATCCTTACACAGTGCAAACAGTTTTTCAAGCACTAATGGACAATGTAATTAAGTTACATGGACTACCAATTTGCATTGTATCTGACAGAGATTCCATTTTCACTAGTGCTCTGTACCAGGAATTATTCCAAGCTTTTGGAGTGCAGATCAGGTTCAGTACAGCATCACACCCTCAAACAGATGGCCAAACCGAGCGAGTCAACCAATGTTTGGAAGCATATCTCAGGGGCATGGTTTTCCAAGAACCAAAGAAATGGTTAAAATGGTTGCCACTGGCAGAACTGTGGTATAACACCAGTTATCATTCATCGCTCAAATGCACTCCTTTCCAAGCATTGTATGGATACAAACCTGCTCAGATTGGAGAGTTTGCTACAAATCAACTACTGACACCAGAAGCAAAACTGACCATTTCAGAGCGAGAACACATGATGCAGCGCCTGAAAGCCAACCTAGAGCATGCACAGAGTCGAATTAAGCACTTTGCAGACAGGAAAAGGACGGCCAGACAGGAAAAGAACTGTGGTATAACACCAGTTATCATTCATCGCTCAAAATTCAGCCACACAGGCAGAATGCGTTTGGTCTAAGAGGTTTATTCAAACTGCGATCCAAGTTTTATGGTCCATACAAAATTCTGGAAAAGAGTGGGAGAGGTAGCTTATAAGCTGGACTTGCGAGAAGGCACAAACATCCATCCAGTTTCCCACATCAGTCAACTTAAGAAACACATTGGTCACCAGGCTGTTCCTCTTCCTCATGTGCCGCTGGTTACTCCTGAAGGGTACGTCAAAACCATTCTGGTTGCAGTGCTGGATCGTCGTATCATACAGAGAAACAAAGCACCAGTTGGGCAATGCCTGGTACAATGGTAAAGTTTGGCTCCCGATGATGCAACTTGGGAGGATGCAGCCTTTCTGAAAAAGACGTTTCCAGGTCACAAACTTTTTCGCCTCGAGGACAGGGCGATTGTCATGGCGACGGCATTGTCAGGACCCAAGCCAAGAGCTTACTAAAGTAGAGAAGACAGACACAGGAGATTCAGTTAAGCAACGGCCATGATGCATCAAGACAGCTCAACGGCTCGGATGACTGCTCACCATTTCACTATTAGTACTGTTATTTTTGTCTGTAACCGTTATGAAGTGTAACAGTGTTGACAGCGTGAACTATAGATTATAAGACACGCTGAGAGAGAGGCGAGGGACAGGAAGAATATTGGTATAAGTTTAGTTTTAGTTAGAACCCTAGCCTTCGTACAGAACTCGGGGTATCTGGGCTCCTGATCCCCAAATTGTATCATCAAATTTCCTCAAAACTTCTTCAGATAATGCAAGAGGTCGCCATGATTTAGTGATCATGATAATTCGATCCTTACACCAAGCCCTATAAAAATTACCCCGCGAGCTCTTCTCATCCCTCGTCCGGAGCCCCCTCCTTGCAGGAGCTATCTCCCTCCCCGTCTCGTGGAATCTCTCGTCGGACTTCACCCTCTGCCACCACTTCCGACGAAGCTAGCGACGCCTCTGGTGAGCCGTCGCGCAAAACTCTTCTTATCTCCCTACAAAAAATAACTCTTGTTCTCTGGCGCTTCTCATCAGTGCGCATCAAATAGTGACCTCAGTTATCTCTAGGAGAACCGGAGCACAAGGGAAGGGCAAGCTGAAGCTCCCCGGCGTCCTGCATGACTCCAGCCGCTCCTACTTGATGCCATAGCACGAGCCCGATCTCGCCACTGCATCCACCGTCTTTGGCAAGCCCTTCCCTACCTCGTTGTGCACTTCTTCGTCACCGGAGATGCCCAAAACGTCGAGGCCGCACCTACCGTCTCCGGCGATCACTCCGGCAATTTTTCCCACGGTGAGCACCCATCCCTTGCGTCCCATACTTGTTCTTTGATGAAGAGGTATCAGCCAACAGAAATGCGACACATGGCGGCTCTAGGTTAAATCCCGTAATTCATTTCTAGAAAAATACCCAAACTTACAAACATCATATCTCCTGAACCGTCCGAATTCAACAAATAATATATTTTCGGATTGCTGAGAACATCTAGTTTATAATAAAAATATAAAATTTAACTTTTGGGAAAATGAAAATTCAGCTTTGATTTAAATGGGAAATTAAGTATTTTTTTCTATATCTTTTAATCCATATTTCATTTGATTTTTTCTTAAATATATAAGTTTGTCTTTGGAACCATACTAATCTGCTAGGACTCGTAGAATAATTTTGCCCGATACCCTAGTTTTGACCTTCTTTGGTCATCCATTAATAAACTAATTAAACTAAATTTGTTTCATTGTTAAAACCATTAGATTGATCCGTAGAAAACCTCTCTGGTAAGTTGTTGTCATCATAAAAATTTAGAGTTAGAAAATTATTAATTAGTTTATTAACATGAACTATACGCCATTCATATGAACCGATCCAATTGCATAAACTTGAGTCATATGTAGTTGACTTGATTACTTGAATTGTGTGGTGAATGCTTGCTTGAACCATTGTTATGTGAATTTGGATATGTTGGGTGTCTTAAGTTATCTATTGTGTTAGATTGCGACGAGTGCTAAGGTGAATTTTACGAGGAGGTAGAACTGTGTGACTACGAAACCGAAGGCAAGTTGCAACTTGATCATTCCTTGTCCTATGTTTTCATAATATGCATGAACTATTTTTATTAGTATGCATGTTTTACTAAAAAAAATTGCAAACAATTATTGCTAGTTAAAGCCCTAGGAACCTGTAGCTATGCTTAGCCATGCTTAAAAAGAAAGGGGGAATCAAACACGTTTTAAACGAATAAACTTACCATCTTTTGGGGCAACAATTTGTGAAAACTTTTGAAAAAAACAATATACTATTTTACTTCTAATCCCTTGGCGGAACGGTATGACGGGAGGGTCTAAAAGTGATTGCGCCCATCGGAGTCTTGCAGTGATGCGCCCAACTGTGGTCTTGCACACAGGTTTTTGGTGGGGATCGCCGTCCAGGGGACCGAGATTTTTCAAGTACAGTTTGATGTAAGTTTCAGTACAGCCACATGCTATTATGGCGCTGGCTTATCTTTTCCTTACCGAGAAACCCTTATTCAGGTACGGTCATAGAAGATGGGTCTTAATAGCCAAGGGAGCGGGTCATTCTAGAACTAAGTAAAGGGGGGCGTTTGGAAAGGCTTCGTCGCAATCTCCTCCCGTTCACACACCCAAAGTTGTGTCATGACACAAAGAGTTGATTGTGCCATGTGGGGAATGTGTACGATCTCTGTAGAGGATTAAACCTAATCGATTAGCCGGCCCCCGACTACGGGCAATTTTGAGCAACTGAAGACTTGGACTGAAGAAGAATCTCCCCTCTCTTTTCTAAAAATATGTTTTAAGGGTTAGGTTGAGGATTGAGCATAGTGAATATGTTTGACTTCAATCATATATATGTTTTATCAGAATCAGAGAATTAGCTTTGGTGCGTATATCCAAAGTCTCACTCCTATCTTTTATACTAAAAACTATTTTTATTTTAAAAAAGTTTATAAAAATTTAGTATAGGAGAAAATTGGCTTTATGCAAAGAAAACCTCCACCAATACTTACCCTGCATGTATAATTTGCTACCTTTCTTTGCAAGTTGCGAGTCCATTCCATGTACTCACCTGCATCTGTCATGTGCAGATCTTGATAGATTAAGAGAAGGTAGGGTTATGGTCTACACTCAACGAGCCCAGTGGCGTTGATGGAGCCCTAACTTAGCGACTACGTATTTTTTCGTTGTATTACGTGCCAGCATTGAGCTGTGCCAATGGTATGTATTTATTTAATTCTGGATCTATCATTGTAGTAAAATCATGTATGTTTTACAGATATTCATTCTTATTGTTGTGTGTGCTAGCTACGATCCAGTGATAGCACAGTAAGAACAGAGACTCGGATTCTACCAAATCCGGGTCGTGACATTCTCCTTGGTGATGTTCCTCTTCGTATCTAATGATACATAGTGCATTTGGGTGAGGTAGCAACCAAGTTCCACTCGTGTACATATGCATGTCAAGTAGGAAGGAGTTCACCTCGGTTTCCATTGCGCATGCTCTAGCTCCTGTCAATGGTCCACATGGTGCTTGATGTGTTGGTGTAGAGTCCATGGGGATGATGGAAGGATGCTCCGCATCACTATACATGCATGCTTTGGGAATCACAAACCTTAACACCAATATTCATACTGAACCACAAGGGTTCACTTGTACATCCCACATATTACCATCTTAATGTCGCACAACTATTGCAAGGAATCAAACATATCATATTCAGTGATCTACATGAAAGTTTTTATTATAGCCCTCTTGAATACATATCATATCATGTCGGTGTACTAGAGTAGGGGTACCCTAGTATCCCGAACTCGTGCCTGGGCGATTCTGCACACAGCTGCAAGGGTTGCGGGTGACCGCCAAGGCCCTCCGTGGTTCCTTTGGAGCCATTCAAGGACAAAGTATTCAAGCCAAGGAGACAAGGCCCGGCAAGAGGAGCTTGCGGGAAGGCCACCCAAGGCACCTAGGAGACAAGGCCCGGCAAGAGGAGCTTGCGGGAAGGCCCGATGAGCGACAAGCTTCCGGACGCGACAAAGGCAACAACATGCAAAGGCGCTTGCCATGAAGACTACCTCTGTTCCTCGCTCGGCACATCCACCAGCGTGTCGCCACAGGACCTTTCTGCGCGGCGTGGCAAGAACTGTCTTGCGCCAGGAGCGCGGTGGCAAGCGACGCTGATAAGATTGCCATCGTGGCAGCGGTGGCGTCCTGACGGTCCCTGTTTGCCTTTGTTTGGCGGCGTGAGCGGGCATTTAATGCCTTTGTCCCCTGCCGTCAGGGTTAGGTATGATACACTGTACAAGTAGCTGTACCAACCGCAATTCCTTTTCCATTTTTACCCTTGTCTACGTTGCCACCTGTCGGAGACCCCTTGAGCATATAAAAGGAGGCCCATGCGCAACGTAGAGGGGGGTTTTTTGGAAAGGTTCGAAGGCAGAAAACACTCACGCTAGGTCTCGTTAGCAGCTGGTGTACTGTAGCACTCAGCGCTCCATAGCAAGAACTCAATACACTCAGACATGCAGCAGTAGGAGTGTTATCTCTCCGGAGAGCTCCGAAGCTGGGTAAACTGCTCGTGTGCTTCGCCTCGATCTGCTCTTCGTGCGATCTCCGCCCCCCACCGAACCGAAAGGGGCTCGGTCCGCCGGTCCCATAGGTGTTCGTGGGTCAGATCAGCTTCCCTAATGGTGTGGACCAAGCGTCGTTCAAGAAAGTTCGCCTTACCGGGAAGCAAACGGCAGAAAAGCTAAGTTGCTAAAGTTTGAGAATCAGTTTTAAAAATTTTAAGTTATCTTCCTCGAACGACCGTACTTTGTATGGAAAACCTGTGCGCGGAGGAACCAACTCGTAGCTAGTACCGCCCTTACTTTGTTTCGAGTCCGCTCAACAACTTAAGTGAGCTGCGACTAGTTGCGACAAGGTTTCTTGTCGGTAGCGGCACCGCCAGACAGACTCTGCCGGCGTCCCCTCGGCGCTTCATGACCAGTGCTGTCTTGACAAGTTCCCTAAAAGCGTGGGGTAAAAACATACAAAGGAAGGAATCAAGTAAAGGAAATAACATAGCAATCACTACCCGAAATAGAGTTATATTACAAGATAGCTTGTCGCAGCTCTAATAGATTGTTCTCATAACATGACCAGCAGCGGCAAGGAAAAGAGAAAACGGGCGGCCTAATCTACGCGATCGCCATCAACCCTCTTGATCCCGCTCACCCTGTCCACGATGGGTGCGACAAGGGTCTTGAGCGCCTCCACGTCAGCATCCGGCGGCAAGGACTTGAGGACGTTGGTGAGGTTGAGGCCTGGATTGCGGAATGCCACCTTCATCAGCACCTTCTGAAGAGCTCCCGCGCAGATCTGGCGCGACTCGTCGGCCAGCTGCTTTGGGATCTCATCCCGGAGTCGCTGGAGGCCTGTCGCCACGCCTTTGAAGAACAAGCTGAGCTTGGCGCTGGGTTGGAGGTGCTCATCGGAGGAATACCAAAGATCTTCCATCCCCAGCTGCGCCAGCTCCCTGTCGATGGCTGCAGCAACATCCACGAGACCCTCGGTCCAGTGCTCCACATTCTCCCTAAAGGTGTTCTGGGCGGCAGCAGCACTAGCCAGCAGCACCTCGTCGGCCTTGATCTTCTCCTTCAAGGCCACCTCCTGCTCCCTGGCGCCGTCCAGCGTCTGAGTCAAGGTGGTCAGCTTCAACTCAAGATGTGCATTAGAGTCCTTGGCGGCGCTAAGCTCCTTGCTCCTCTCGGCGAGACGACCCTGCAGCTCACCAAGGGTGTAGGCGTCTTTCTCGCGCTCACGCTTGAGTGCAGCAAGCTCCTCGCCGCTCTCCTTGAGATTGGCCTCTAGCTGCATCACCTTCGTCTCCAGCTCCTTCTTGGCGGCCTCGGCAGCTGCGGCAGCATCCTTTGCTTCCTTGAGAGCCCCGCCAAATGTTTGCTCATGGCGGCAAGATCCTCCTCGTGGCTGTCAAGATTAACCTTCCGCTGCGCCTAACTTCGCCTTCTGCAGACAGCTTCTTGGCAGCAAGCCGCTGTTGCTCTTCAGCTTCAGCCTTCTCGAGGAGGAAGGCTTTGCGCTCCTCGGCGAGTTGCTCCCGCTCCTCTGCCAAGGACCGGAGAGCTTCCTGGTTGAGGCCCCGGAGCTCCTCCGCGCGCTTCTCGATGTCTGCTCCCGCCTTCGCGACAAGCGCTTCTCGGGATTCCAGCTTGGCCTGTCGGGCGCGGTAGAGTGACAACAGCTTCCGCAGCAGCTGCTCCTCCTCAGACTCGCCGCTGCTGCTGCTTGGCGTGTCGACCAGCGTCAGCCCAGCGGAGGCGAGCAGCTCTTCGTTAAAAGTCTCTCCTTCGATCGGCGCCCTGGAGCTCGACGCCCAGGGGAGCTTGATGAAGACGCCATCGCCGGCCTTCAAATAGGCGCGGGCTGGGGCTCTTGAACTGGCAGCAAAGCAACGGCGGAGGATCGGCGGTCGGCGAAGGCCAGACGCTCCTGCGGCCTCGAGCCGTCGGTGCAATCGCGGACCCTCGCCCGGCTTCAGCGGCGGCAGCTTTGGCGGCTCTTCGCCGCGGCGGGCTCGTCGGCGCCGGCTTCTTCTTCGATGGCGGCGGCGTCAAGATACAAGGCGTCCTCCTCACCGGCGACCTCGATCTCCATTGGCTCTGTGGCAGATGGATCTGACGACCAGAAAATGAAGAAAAGTCAAACAAATATTCAAAAAGAAAATCAGAAGAAGAAGAACCCAAGGGAGGTTTTCAAGCAAGGGGATTACCTGTGCTAGGGTCTACAGTCATGGTCTCCGCCACCGGGAGATCGCTGGTGCTGTCCCTCGCCGGAGAGCTGTCCCTTGCCGGAGAACTGCCCATTGCCGGAGAAGTCTCCCTTGCCGGAGAACGCTCACTTGCCGGGGAATCCTCCCTTGGCGATGTAGTCGAAGCAGATGGCATTTCGGGAGCGGCTTCCGAGCACTCCTGGTGAGGCTGCTCTGCTCCTGCACAAACCAACAATCAGATATCAGCAAAGAAAGAGCACCCATGCACGCCTAACAGCAGGAAATAAACCATATACTTAAGCTAGGGGCTGCGCTGGGGACTGCTTTGAGGAAGAGTTGCCGCGTCCGGCAAGGTGGTCTCGGACGCGCCTCCTGCTGTCGCGGTGGGTTCGCCCTCGATGACAATCACGGGACCTTGGCTCTCTTGACGCTCTGGGCCAGCGTCACGAAAAGGAATGGGTTCAGTGAAGCAAATCAGATACAAGACAAAGCAACAAGTCGAAGAACTACAAGTACAGCAAATAATCTTACTCTTCTTCTTCCTCGTCGGAGCTGCGCGAGAGATCAAATTCTGGCTCGCCTCGGTCGACGAGGCGGAGGAGTAGGTTCCCTTGGCGCTTGGCGGGAGCAGCGGTGGTGCAGGAGGCCCGCTCCGGTTGCCGCAGCGGCGTGAGGGGCTCCAGCAGGCAACAGATGCTTGCCGCGGTGGGCGCGGCGCATGGCGCGGGCGGCTGTTAGCCCGTCTGCCGCCCCTTCGTCCCGGCCTTGTGGAGACGCCTTGGTGGAGCTGGGGGCTCCGCTCGCGGCAAGCTGTCGAAGGAAGGAGGAGGCGCCCTCGGTGGCTCGCTCGACTCAGCCAGGCCCGACAAGCTCTTCCTCGCGGCAAACTCCCTCGCTCGACAAGGCTTGCCGCCTCTGCTGCCTCTGCCTCCTCCACGGTGAATCCGAACTGCGCTGCGGCAGCGATTGCTGCCGCCTCTTCAACCTGGTGGCGTCGCTGCATCTCATCGCCGGTGGTGTCGCGGGTGAGGCTCTTACATTCATCGGGCGGACCGGCACTTCTACCAGCCGTCAAAGAACTCCCGCATGGCGTCATCTGCAGGCTCTTGCCAAGTTGGAACAATTCCATGCGAGTCGCTGCGTGCATCATTGCGCGGATGCGGTCGGCGAGGAATTGTTGCACATGAACGACACCCTCGGCAACCTGAACATTTCCGGATGATCGGGATCAGGCTTGAACAGTTCCAAGAGCTTGGCGTCGGTTCCAAAACGGTGAAGTTGAAGTTGAGGCCCGGCGCAGCCTCATGATATCCGCGCCGTTTCGGAACTCCCGGCGGGTCTCCTCCTCTCCCGCAAGAAGCGGGTGGCGAAGAAAGTCTGCGCCAATGGTGCCTACGGTGAGCCCGGCAAGTCTAAGGCGTAGGATCCGGGTGACGGCAATCTTCAGCCTAGCGTCTTTCGGGGCCACGTTTCTCCAATCGTTGCAGCGCACTATTGGGGTTTGGCGCTGGGCGGTAAATGGCTGTGGGTTCTCCTCGACAATCCAACACCAGTCTGCCCTCCATTCCTCCCACTTGCTGCGGAGCTCTCCCTCCAGATAAGCTTCATTCTTGCCAATCCTTGAGATCCAAGCGATTCCGCCGGCAAGAGGCTCCCCTCTCTCAACTCGGGGCATAAAGAAGTGGCGGAAAAGAGCTACGTTTGGATAGACTCCGACAAAGTTTTCGCAGAGATCTGCGAAAACTGCCATGGTCAGAACAGCATTGGGGGTGAAGTCAAGGAGGCGGAACCCGTAGGTGTTCATGATATCACAGAAAATTTCAGAGAAGGGCGGGCAGGGCCCGCAGTAGAAGAACAGCGCGAAGAAAGGGTACCCATTTGGAGCCAGTTCCGAGGCGGCAGTGGGAGTACCTTCGTGCGCGGATGCGCTCGCGTCTCTTTCGACCAGAAGAGGTAGTAGTACTCCCTTAGATCCTTCGCGGCGAGCTGAGGGGGGAAGATTGCCCGCTCCTTTCGCGGCGCCGCGAGCCGCTGCGCCTCGGCCGACTTCACGGCCTTCCCTTGTCGGCTTTCGAGCCATGGCGGAGGTGGTGGGGAGATCGGCGGCGTTGGTGGTCTGCTGGTGGCGATGGAGGCGGGCGCTGCTCTCTTTCAGCCTTGGGAAGAAGGGGGAGCAGCGGAGGTTTTCGAGATTGGACAAGCAAGCTGGCGAGATGGGCGAACTGCCCTGTTTCCCCTGCTTATAAAGAGGGAGGCGGACCTTCCGCCTTTCGAATAAAGAAACCACCACGATCTCTCCCACGGCGCCGCATTCGACGCTGCGTGCCGTTGGATGGGCGTGGTGGGTCGAGTGAGTTCTGGCGTAACCCGGGCGCGTGCCCGTGCCCTGTTTTGGGCCTGGCCCAACAGCGCTTCGGCACTGTGTGTGGCCCAGGCCGGGGCTCTGCCGGTGTACTAGAGTAGGGGTACCCTAGTATCCCGAACTTCGTGCCGCGGCGATTGCAGCACCAGCGGCAAGGGTTGCGGGTGACCGCCAAGGTCCTCCGTGGTTCCTTTGGAGCCATTCAAGGACAAAGTATTCAAGCCAAGGAGACAAGGCCCCGACAAGAGGAGCTTGCCGGGAAGGCCACCCAAGGCACCTAGGAGACAAGGCCCCGACAAGAGGAGCTTGCCGGGAAGGCCCGGTGAGCGACAAGCTTCCGGATGTGACAAGCAACAACCGCGGCAAGGCGCTTGCCGCGGCAGACTACCATTCTGTTCCTGCGCTCTAGCACATCCACCAACGTGTCATACAGGACCTTTCTGGCGCAGCGTGGCAAAGTCTGTCTTGCGGGGGGAGCGGTGTGGCAAGCACGCCGACAAGATTGCCATCGTGGCAGCGGTGGCGCCCTGACGGTCCCTGTTTGCCTGTTTGGGCGGCGTGACGGGCATTTAATGCCTTTGTCCCTGCCGTCGGGGTTAGGTATGATACATTGTACAAGTAGCTGTACCAACCGCAATTCCTTTTCCATTTTACCCTTGTCTACGTTGCCACCTGTCGGAGACCCTTGAGCATATAAAAGGAGGCCCATGCATAGCGTGGGGGTTTTTGGAAAGGTTCGAAGGCAGAAAACACTCACGCTAGGTCTCGTTAGCAGCTGGTGTGTACTGTAGCACTCAGCGCTCCCTAGCAAGAACTCAATACACTCAGACATGCGGCAGTAGGAGTGTTATCTCTCCGGAGAGCTCCGAAGCTGGGTAAACTGCTCGTGTGCTTCGCCTCGATCTGCTCTCCGTGCGATCTCTGCCCCCCGCTGAACCGAAAGGGGCTCGGTCCGCCGGTCCCATAGGTGTTCATGGGTCAGATCAGCTTCCCCGACATATCAGGACCAATTTCATAACATGTCCATATTTCCATCACTATTCATTAGACTCTCAAAAATATTTAGGTGAAGCATGTGAGTGCAAATATTTCTTTAAAATATAACCAGCACAGTGCTCTAAAAGATATAAGTCAAGCACTAGAGCAACTGCCTAGATTAAAAGATATAAGTGAAGCACAAAGAGTATTCTAACAAATCATGAATAAATGCGCGTCCCGCTCAAAAGGCATGTACAACAAACAATGATTGTGGCTACCTAAAAATCGATTGAATCAAAAACTACTATGGCATAATACGCTTCAAGTAAAACTTGTATCATGTGACAACTAAAAATATAACTCCAAGTAATATACCGATGGTTTGTAGATGAAAGAGGGGATGTCATTTGGGGAATCCCCAAGCTTAGACGGTTTTACCTTGGGGTGCCTTATGCATCACCAAGCTTAGGCTCTTGCCGCTTCTTATTCCTTCATCCATCGTGATCTGACACAAAACTTGAAAACTTCAACACACAAAACTCAAGAGAAACCTCGTGAGATCCGTTAGTATAACAAGAAAATCATAAACTTTAGGTACTATTATGAACCCATTCATATTTTATTATTGCATAATACCTACTATATTCTAACTTCTACATGACTTAAAACCCCCGATATAATCCATAGCATCATTAAAACAAGCAAACTATGCAATGAAAACATAATCTGTCTAAATATAACAGTCGGTAATGACCTGAGCAAACGCCATACTTCTGTAACTCCAAAAAACCTGAAAATTTCGGTAAACGTGGGAAATTTGTATATCAATCATGTGTAAAAAAGTTAAGAATTTTATCACGTCCAGTAAATTTTAAAAATTCTAGTACCGAGCGCAAAAGTTTCTATTTTTTCGCAAAATCAAGTCAACTATCAACCAAATCATCCCAAAGGCTTTACTTGCCACAAACACTAATTGAAACATAAAAACACAATCATAACAGCAGCATAATTGTGTCAGCTCTCAAAAATAGAAATAAAAATAAAAAGATAAGACAACTATTGTGGTTCCTCCCAGCAAGCTCTATTGTTTTACGTCGCTAGCTAGGCATAATGCATAGTTTCAAGTATTGCCATCCTTAGTTTCAAATCCTAAATTACACATCCATGCTTCCTAGGAGGATTAGCATACATATTTCTAATAATCACACTCCTAGGAAAAAGGTTAAGAAAATTGTTTTCAATAATGGGTTGACTGGTAGTGGATGCCCACGCAGAGAGGAGTACGAGGGTTGACTGGTTCGGCTGCGGTGTGAGGCTGCCGTCACCGCAGAATAACACGGGTTGTGGGTCAGTAGACAGTAGAGGGATGGCCTGGCCAGCAGTCAGAGTTGGGTGGGGCGGTGAGGCCTGTGCGGCAGCACAACCGACCACTGGAGGTAGGAGCAGGCGGTCTTGCCGGCGCTAGTTTGGCGGCTGGCGCAAGAAGAGCAACGATTGAAGAAGCAGCAGGACCGTTCGATTAAAATCCAATGGTCACTGCTGCTAGAATTGTTTGTTGACTAAGTTGACAAAGCTCTGCTCACGCGTCAACTTAGTAGGCCCACAGGTCAGCCTCCGAACCGGTGCGCCCAAGATGTCAGTGGGAGGAATCATTTTTGTCATGTAATAAGGAGGCAGTTGCTTGCATGCGGCCATGGACCATGGGGGTCCCTACTGTCAGTCTCTCCACATACATCCTATTTCGATGGCTATCGTTTTTGAATGTTGAGCACGCCGTGCCTAGAGCACCAACGCGGTGGACGACTGTGAGGCCTAGGAATGGAACGACCCGGAGTAGGTGAAGACACAGCAGTGGATGCCCACGCTGAGGAGAGTATAACGGTTGATTGGTTTGGCTGCGGCGTGAGGCTGCCATCACCGGAGAATAATCGGAGGTGCGTGTGGGAAGAGGGATGGTCAGGCCAGCAGAGGGAGTATGGTGGGCCGGTGAAGCCTACGCGGCATCACAGCCGACCACAAGAGGAGGGAGCAGGCAGTCCCACTGGCGCTGGTTTAGACGGCTGGAGCAGGAAGATCAGAGATTGAAGAAGCACATCAGCCGTTGGATGGACATCCAACAGTCACTACTTCTAGAATCGTGTGTTGACTGAAAAAGCCTTGCGTAAACAAGTCAACCTCAAAATCTGTGTGCGTGTATAGCCCATTTGCTATTATTTTTATAATTTACTGCCCATTTGCTAATTCGTATGGAATTTATTGCAGCCCATTTTCCATTTTTAGAATTGTTGCCCATTTTCTAGTTAGTGCCGCGGTTTAAAAATTGAACTAAAAAACGTGCGAAATTTAAAAAATTCGCATATTTTTGCTCGGGAACAAAATATTCTTAATCCAAAAATTAGTAGCCATACTAAAACAAATTTAAAAATAATTAGTACTATGTCATGTTAAAATCCAATGAAATATAAAATATCAGTGAAGAAAAAAACAAAAAACGAAACTAATTGCCCATTTGCCATAATTTTTTGGAATTTGCAACCCCTTTGATATTACTTTTAAGATATACTGACCATACTCTTTGGCTAGGCCGAAATGCATCCCTCCTCATCTTGATAGATTTGCAGCCCAGTAAGTCGGAGAAAACAAATACGCCTAGCTTGGGTATTCTTCAAAAAGAAATCGTGGGCTACCTATTTTTCCAAAGAAAAAAACTGATGGGCTGGTAATGTTGTTAGACGGGCCACAGAGACCGCACAACCCAGTTTATAGCCTGCTCCTTCGAACAAATCCTCAAAAAAAAGTTGTGCAATTCTGTCGTTAATTGACTAAACGTTGACAATGATGTGGGTTCCAGATAACATTAGGGTGGATTAGAGTAAAAAACGAGGGGTGCATCTGAGTAGTAAAAGAGGCGCTTGCTTGTGTTCGGGAGTGGCCCTGGTGGGTTCGTACTATCATACTCACAACTACAGTCCTCTCCCGATTCACTATGTTAACAGGGCCTCACAGCGGAGTCGCGGCGAGCGCACCAAGGCGGAGGATAAAATGGTGTCGCCAATGTGTTGGGCTGGGCTGTGCATTCTTATAAAAAAATAAAAATGGACCGAAACTATTTAAGAAGTTGACTATGATTTGCGTGGGTCCGCTAGTAGCAGGAAGAAAATGGTGGGAGAAAGAAGACTGGTCACTATCTTTGCCTAATAATAATATTGACTGAATGTAATGACACTCTCATAGGAAATAATATCCTCCTGTTAAAATTTGAGTTTTCAAATCATGAATTTAAAGAACTGGTGCATGATCATTTAGCTTTATTTATTTACTTATTTATGTTTAGGGGACCATGAGCATGTACCTGGGTCGGATTCATGTGAGAGCCTCCCTTCCAGTTAATTATGGGCTCCTCTATTGGGCCTTCATCAGTGGGCTGCATGTTATCGACAAGTGGAAAATGCGTTCCGTACCAAAAATAGTACTCGCTAAAGGATCGGACCATTCAATGACTTCCAAAACATTGTGTTTGCCGTTCTAAATTTATTCAACCAACAGACGAAATATACTGCTGATTGTACATTGAAAATAGCAGCAGCAGCAACCAGGCTGGGGGTGCAACAGAAGCAGTAAGCAGGTCAGAAGAGTAAAGACACAGCACTCTCTTCCAAACCAAACATCAGCCATCATTACAAAAGGGATACCAAAAAAGAACAAGTGTATGCATCAAACTAAATAAAGATCCTACTACACCAAGTGTACGCATCTAACTAACTGGCTTAGTTAGACGTTACTAGTTATTAAGCTGTGGAGATTGGCTAACGGCCGAAACCAGATGGGTGCCTGACGAGCGAAACTCCAACCAGCAGGTCGAAGTCTGATACTTGCGACTAGGGGTGGGCATATAAACCGAGAACCGATATACCGAACCGATTTAACCTGCACCGAAACCGAAGTGGCTGAAACCGAATTTGTTTGTACTAATATCGGTTAGGCATTCTAGGAAACCGAATTAAGTTCGGTGATTTCGGTCATACCTGATGTGGAGCATCCTACGGTCATCACCATGTCAAGAGTCTGTTTGGCAAGTGACACGTGCGACCTCTACTTCTCATACATAAAGGTGAATCTTCTCCTTTACACGTGCTCACTTGACCCCTTCGAGGATGGTATACTACTTGAAACTTCTCCCGTGTGCATGCATAGGTATTGTCGGAGCTTCACGGATGTCAAGGAGGAGTGCAAGCGCCAAGGAACGACTACACCATCCGCGAGGGAGGCATGGAAGCGAAGACGGAAGAAGAAGGTGCTCTTGAGTCGGCAGCGACGGACGGCCGAAGCCTCCGGACGTCCGACCCTCTGGCGCCCGGACGGCGGACTACGTCGGACGTCCGACACCTCCCAGGCCACGGACGACCGAGCGCCTCCGGACGACCGGAGCCACGGCGACAGAGTGATATTTACGGAAGTCCGAAGACTTCCGGACGTCCGGACCGTCCCGAGCTTCCGGACGTCCGACCCCTTTCGGACGTCTGACGCCTGTGTGCGCAGCCGTGGGCCTTTGGCCTTGTATCCCTCTCCCACTTACCCCTTCGTGGCTTAGACCATAAATAGACCTTCCGCTCATCCTTTCTAAGTTTAGCAAATATGATAGCTCATTCTTAGGTGAGCTTTGCTCCTACCTCTACTCTTGAGAGAGAGAGAGAGAGAGAGAGAGAGAGAGAGAGACCACTACTCCATTGGAGGCCAAGACCTCCATCTAGGAGAAGATCCTGCGGGATATATCATCAAGACCCCCTCTTGGGCGTCCCCCTTCAAGACCTCCTCATGGAGATGAACTCTACCTTGCATCTTTCCCTTTGTTGTTCATGTACCTTGAGGATATTGTGTGTTTGATTGTCTAGTGGATGTGTGATTAGACTTGTTCTTGAGTGTTTCCCCTTGTGATTTCTCTTCGTTCTTCCCCGCGTTCATCGTGTTCTTCAAGGGATCCCACTTCAAACGTGAAAGATCGGTCTACACCGGCGAATTTTGACCCCGAAATCCCCAATTTCCGCCCAAAATCGCGTCCCGGATCTGAAATTTCGCGTTGACCCCGACCTACCGGACGACCGACGATTTACGGACGTCCGGACCCCCTCGAAGCACCAAACGTCCGACCTTTTCGGACGGCCGAACCCTAACCCGAACCGAATTTACGGATTTCCGACTTTTCCGGACGTCCGACGCCCCGGACATCCGACCTTTTCCGGACGTCCGTAACCTGTAGTTTCAGACTTCGGCTGATTTTTGTTTTGTCCATAACTAGTTCATCTGAACTCCGATTTTGACGTTCTTTAGCTCGTTTTGAAGCTATTGACATCCCCCTTCCCACAAAAATACCACCAACACCATTTGACTTCATAAAATTTTCCAAAATTTGGCAAGTTTTCCTAGGCCCTCCACCATATCATCCGCATAGCCACCACCGACTTCCGCAACCTAACCAATTTTGTTCCCCATTGTATATGTGGTTGCTTGAGTAGTGATTCGAGTCTCCTAAGGTGTTTCGGCTACTTAGGGACGATTGCTTCTTCTTCAACCACCACCACCACTTCCGCATAGGCTTACCCACCATACACTTCCACCCCAACTTAACCCAATTTTGTTTGAGTTGTGGCTTGTGTCTCCTAAGGTGTTTCGGCTACTTAGGGACGAAAACTTCAACTCCGACACGTGTATAGCCCATCATTCCACTTCCGCATCGCCAAGTGAAAACCACCACCGCATTCCTGCTACCACCATTTGTCATTTGTCATTTGAGATTTTGAGTTGTGGTTTTTCCGTTTCCTAAGGTGTTTCGGCTACTTAGGGACGAGTCTCCATCATCTTGGTATCTACATCAAGAACACCGCCACTCATCATCGCAAAGGACGGTAACCTCGACGACACCATTGTATATTCACCTTGCAAATTGCATTGATAACCTCTAGCCCATTTTGCGTTACTTGCCTATCGAGACTAGCCATTTGAGTATTGTCGGCAACTTACTTGTGCACATTAGTGATCTACACCATCCATTGCATACATACCATATCATATTGGTATCATTTCTTGTGTCACAAGCTTGTTCCCGCATATACACAATTGCTACCTTGGTTTGTGCATTATGCAAAGTGGCCATACAAAAAAAAAAGAAAAAAAAGCTTTTAAGCAAAGAAAAAGAGAGCAAAGAAGCTTGTAAGCAATAGCCATAGCATCATACCACATTGCATATATCATATGGTATCATATCCGGTCATCTTGGATCATCTTGAGAGAAACACCGGGAACCATACATACATAGCATACTTGGGATAGAGAGTTTATCCATTTTGCATCTTATAGGTTGTGCACAAGTGTCATATCCGCCTATTGAGCAATTGTGCTAGCGTCTCTCTTGAGTTGTGCAACACGAGCATTTTGGTGGATTCCACATTTTGAGCTCATTCCTTGGTTGCACGGCCCCATTTATCTATCCGTATGTGCGTTTCCGTGTGCCATTCATTGCTATTGGTCTACTTGTTTCACTTGCGAATTTATGAATCTCTTTCAACATTATTGACTCTTGCTAACATTTTGCATCAAATTTTTGTGCCACTATTCTCACTGAGCTCTACCATAAGCTTTACTTGATAGGTGTGAGTGAACAAGTCCGGTACCAATTCCACTATTCTTTCATCTCACATTGAGTGAAACGGGATACATCCTCAACTTTGGGAAAAGGTAACTTGGTATTGTTTATCTCATTTCCTACTCACCTCTACTCGAGTCTTGTGATGGATAGGCAAGGCATTTCACCCTCGGTCTACAACAACAACGACGAGTTCGATGCCACGAACAACAACTCCGACACCAAGATGCAAGCTCAAATGGAGGAGATCAAAGCCCTCATCAAGTCCTACAAGCGATCTTCCTCATCCTCGAGAAGATGCTCAAGAGCACATGCTTCCGAGCTACCATCTCCGGCAAGATCACATCAGCATCGACACCATAACCACCGACAAGAACGTGAAGGTCATGACCTCAACACCAACAACCGCTCAACGACTTCACCATCTCCCTCGGCATATTCGCCAAGCGACTTCAAGGCATCTTCGCCTACGGACATACGGCGTCTTCGCCAACAAGCACCCCAAGACTACGCTCAAGAGAAGGTCCCCAAGCTCAAGTCCGCAACTTCCACGAGCTACTACGACCTCGACACCGACCATAAGATACTTTCTATGGGACTCAAGAACCCAAGGAGTATCTCGAGTGGGAGCGTTTGATGGACGACTACCTCAAGCTACATCAAGTTCGTCCTGAAGATCAAGTGAAGTGCGCCACAAGAAACTTCCATGACTACGCCTCGTCTTGGTGGCTTCACACACCTTCGGAGTACTACGACATGAGTTGGCCCAAGACGAAGAGAGCTTTGCGGCGAGAGTTTGTGCCTCCAACCTACACGGAACAACTTCTTCGCCAATTGGAGAACACCATCCAAGGATCCAAGTCCATCGACGAGTACTTCAAGGAGATGAAGATTGCCTTGCGACGAGCCGGCGTGGACGACCCCATTTCAATGAAGTTCCACTTCATGATGGGATTGAACAACGACATATCCAAGACGATCTTCCTCGAGAACTACAAGTCCCTCGACGACTACTACATTGGTGCTCTCAAGGCGGAACAAGAACTCATGAAGGCCAAGGCTTCTCCACCCCACGCACACTTCTTGAAGACCAAACTCAAAGACGACGAGCATGAAGCTAGTACCACCAAGATGTCCAAGCCCGACGAGCTCCAAGACGATTCTCCCAAGTGCGACTTCACCGCCATCCCTCTTTGTAGCATTGATGATGCCGAGTCTACCTTGACTCTTTTTCAAGATGGTGCAGCGACAAGTACGACTACGGAGACCTTCAAGGACCAAGCTTTGGAGGCAAGCGACAAGGTGGCGAGCAAGGATGATGCTTCCCTCTTAGGAGGCGAGAGTGATGTTGTGCCATCTTCGGCCTTCATCCACGACGACGATAACGAGATGATCGAGCATTGGATTTTCCCTTCGGTCATGGAGGAGAGTGATGTTGTGCCATCTTCGGCCTTCATCCATGGCGACGGCGATGAGATGGTTGAGTATTTCATCTCGACCACGGCGACGTATGATGACTTGAGTGACTTGTGCCACCATATTGAGAGTGAGAGTGCCTTCACCACTAGCCCTATATATGATGTGTTGCCACAAATCCCATGTGAGGAGAGCCACAACCACCACTTGAGTGAGATGAGTGACTCCACCATACGTGAGTTTGAGTGCACCTATTTTGAGGGAGTGAGTGAACCACCACATAGAGAGAGTGAGATAGTTGATAGGTCATGTGAGGCCACTTTCAACACTAACGACTTGACCTCTACCTCTATTGTGTCTTCTCATTTGGTGCTAGGTCCCATTTATGATGACGCGCCGATCCTCGACGACTTCGCCCTCCCTTTGGACAAGACGATGGCCATGGTGGACTATGATGCACCCCCCACATGGTTCCATCAAGATGAAGATGACCACCATTTGGTCTTTCCCACCTCACCTACGCAACTTGAGTGGAATGACAAAGGTAACATAGGCGACGGTGATGCTCTCGTCCCACTAGTGGACTATTTTGACATAGATTGCTTACATGATGTTGATCACCCTATCACTACTAGGGAAAAGCCTATACACAGAATCTTACCAGCAGCGCGCTCTAAAATAAGGCACTCCTTCTTATTAGCAGCAGCGCTTGATATAAAAACGCGCTGCTGAAAGGAAAGTAGCAGTAGCGCTCCCACGTGAAACCGCGCTACTGCTCTAATTGCCATGACCTTGCAACCCAGCTAGTTATAGCAGTAGCTCCCTATAGTGAACCGCGCTACTGCTATAGAAGTTAGCAGCAGCATGCTTCTAAGAAAATTGCTACTGCTACGATCAGCCCACAAGTTTAGTCCCACCTCGCTCCGTGAACAGGGTGTTTACCACCTTTAATATGTTACTTCTGAAACTATCACAACCAATTGGTCTTCACTGAACTCTATGTGTAGAATTTGTGGCGCAATATGAGTCCTCTCTAGTTCCTACCGGAGTGGACTCATATTGACAATTCAGATTGTACACAAAAAGATCATTGATGGCCAATGTATTTTATCGTGCTTAGACTTAGCGATGGCGTTTTTACGTAAAATGCGCTATAGCTACATTAGCTATAGCGGTTCCTAAAGTGCGCCATCTTGCTAGTTGACTTAACCCCGCTCAAAATTTCACTAAGTCCTCCTCCCCCTGTTCCCCTACTCCTCTATCGCCGCCGCCCGAGCCCGAGCCTGCCCTCACCGCTGCCCGAGGCCGCCTCAACCTCACCGCTGCCGCCCGCCGCCGCTCTCGACCTCACCGTCGCCGCCGCCTCCCCCACCCCCTCCACTCTCGACCTCACCGCGCCGCTCTCGACCTCACCATCGTCCGACGCCACCGAGGTACTCCCTCCTTCCGTGCCTCCTCCTCCCACCGCGCCCTCCTCCCTCCTCCTCCCACCGTGCCCTCCTCCCTCCGCTGCGGCCGCCCCCTCCCTCCTCCTTGGCCGCCCGCTCCCTCTCTCTCCCTCCCTCCCTTGTCTCTGTTCTTGCAAATCGTAGGTGTTTTGAATAAAATAGAAGTAAGAAAATTTAGGGCAGTATGATTAATAGTAGTTGTAGTTGAACTATTTTAGTTGTAGTTGAACTAGTTTAGTAAGTAAATTAATAAACTAGTTGAACTAGTTGAACTAGTTGAATTAATAGAACTAATGTATTTTTAGTAAGATAATTAATATAACTAGTTGAACTACTTTATTTTTAGAAAGAACTAGTTTTTTAGTAAGATAATTAATATAACTAGTTGAACCACATATTCTATTTATAGTAAGTTTATATTTAGTAAGAACTACTTGAATTAATAAACTAGTTGAACATGTCATATTTGTTGTTATTTTTAGTTTAAGCAATTATTCGGGATGTATTAGTGATAACTTATACGGTTTTTGCTTTTGCGAAATCAAGGAGCCCTCCATCATCCCTCATTGTCGTCCCTGTCACCGACCCCCTCCGACATCGAGGTGAGACCAGCCAAATATCCATGTATATCTTTTGTTGCTCAAATAGGATAGTGGTTGCCAAGTGGCCGTTCATGTTCAGTTTACACCTCCGAGTGGCCTATGTTTTGCGGAGTGTTGATTAATTTCTGTTCGGCAAATTTCAGCGCTCGATATGTCCTTTTTAGCAAAGGTCATGCCGGATTTTTAGGCCTATGTTTTTAGTACATATATTTAATTGTACAAGTTTAATCTTTGAATTATGAACGTAGGAAATGTCGTACTCGGACAACGACAGTCTCCCGGGGGAGTGCAGCTGGTGCCACGACGATCGAGGTACGTGCGACAAGTTCATTGGGCTGGACGAAGATCGGCGCTTCAGCATTAAGCTCGAGGATACCTTCGATGTTGAAACGGTATGCAACAACGACAAGAGTTTTTTTCGTAATTAAGCATGAATTCAACTATTTCAACGTCTAATTTTCATATTTTACAATTCGACTAGCTTATCCCATGCCATGCAAGACGCTATGTCTTGGAGAGGATGGGTTTTGAAGACCATGAAAATTTTGAAACAAAGAAAATACACCTAAGGACCCATCATGATATGGATTTTGAAGTAAATCTGTACAATGCTCAGAGCGTAACCCATTTTGGTTGCCAAAATTGGGAAGCACTTTGCAAAATGTATGGTTTTTATGAGGGTATGATTGTCACCATGGATCTTGGTGATCCCGACATCGAGCAAGACAACATGGACATTTGGGTCCTTGTTGATACGCTTCCGATTCTACCACAATGTGAGTTTCTCAAACATAGTTATTAACTAATTTATATTGTTTATTTCAAAATAGTTGACAGCTTATTTCCATTGACAGCTTATTTTGAATCTTCAAAGAATGTGCAGAAGATGGTAGACAAAACCCACTATAGTGGTGGCTCCGAATTAACTTATAAGAAGAAAAATCATCTGATCGCATTTTTTACTTTCTTTGATAATTACAATACCTATTATCGAACTCCTCCAAATTATGGTGAATACGTGCCACTAGTGCACGTGTTGAACCACGATAACTTCTATGGAGATACCCTGGTAAGATTTTTTACTATTACGACATCCGTGCATCTTTTGCATACTTCCAAAACTAGTACATCATTGCTAACTACGAAGTTATTACTATGTTTTTCAGCAGAAAATCCCGATGGATTGTGTGCCTCATCGATGTATTACAATGGTCGCCTTGAAGTTCGAACATACAGCCAGGTCATCCTACGGATCTCACTGTGCATATCGGATTTCTAAAACCGGTGAACACATGCTAATCAAAGAATGGAAAAATGTTTGGACATTCGCAAGGAGGTTCTTGGAAGTAACATTAAGCGAAAGGCAAGAATTGGAGCAGGATAATCTCCATTCTCCATAATGGAGAGTCGGGGGCTATCTTGTTTTTGCTATTTTACCTTAGAGAATATAGTAGGTCCTAAGAGAATGTAGTAGGTCCTATGAGGTACAATATGTTTATTATGTGATACAATGTGTTAGAGTTGATGATGAGGAGTACTTGTGATTACGACTAGTGACCAATTTGTTATGTGATGTCTCATTGATGAAAACGATGATCTTGAGGAGGTGTTACATGACAATGATGTATTATGATGATAAGTTGTTAATGATATGATATGATATTTATTATATCTTTGGGTGAAAGAACCGCAGACTAGTTTCAAGTGGATGTCCATCCACTTGAAACTAGTCCACGGTTGTTTCACCTACTCATTATGATGTAAAAATAGTCTCTAAATTCCTGTTGTATGAAAAAGTGTGTAAAGGTGTATGAAATAGAACATGAAATAAAAAAGAAATAAAATACTAAATAATAGTAGTAGCATGGGCAAGGAGGAGCGCTACTACTAATTACCAACAACATCTGCTCGGAGAAGCGCTACTACTAGATCATTTTAGCAGCAGCTGGTCCAGCAGCCTGCTGCTAAGCTTTAGCTGTAGCGCCTTATCAGTAGCGCTCCAGCCCGCTCTACTGATAGGCCTAAAACCCGCGCTGCTGCTAGGCTTTTCCCTAGTAGTGTATTGACATGCTTCATTCTAGTATGATTTCCCCATGTGATGATATTCCGATTTATGATGAGTACGATGATTCTCATGTGGAGTCTATTAGTTGTGATGCCATGTTACATTGGATTTCTTGTGACAATTCTTTAGTTCACATCATGTTTGCTAATCCGCTTGACTTGTCATATGCTATGCATGAGATCCATCATATGATTTATTTGCAATCTCTTCATAGTGACTATGCATATGCCATTAAAATAAACCCAATTTGCACATATGGCATAGATGACAAGCCCATGGTTATTGGCATTTGTTTTTCTTGTGATGATATTGATATGCTCCCTTTGCATCATTTATCTCATATGCCATGCCATGCCCACCTAAGCCGGATATGCATTGTTTTGGATGTTGTCCATTTTCTCCATATGATATTTCCGCTATTGCTCATGAGGAGGCCCCCATAGTTTCCTCATACATGTTAGGAGATTTTGATTGATCCCATTCATTGCATGATCCCAATACTTGTGTGCACAATATGATTCCCATGAATGAAAATGCTATTGATGCGCCATATACTTGTATGCTAAATTTGCATCCCCATCGTGCCATACACAATAACTATTCTTTCATGATGGATGACATGTTCTTATACCATGCATCAAATTTCTTTGAGAATTTCTTATCTTGTGCTAACTCACACGTGCACATACACATCATGATGGATGATGTGTACATTTACCACGCGCACAATTTCTTTGGTTTGTGTCTCTTTTGTGTAGGTACCCATGAATACTTGTCAAACTCGCAATCCCACGAGTTGACAAAACGAGCTCTAGAGAGCAACGATGATTTGGGATCTCATGGATTGTCTTTCCCACCGCTCTCTTCATGAACAGACGTCGCGCATTCATTCTACATGGCCCTCACTTGGCTATGGGTTGTTGTCCATTACATATTCTATGCCCATCTTGCCATGTTCACTTTGCATGATATGCCCATTCCTATGCCTTTTCCATGCATTTGTGACCCATGCTTTGCTTTACACATGATGATGTACTCTCATACTTTTATGTGTATTTGCAAGCTTGGTGGAGATATTGCTTGTTCTTGCCATGTTCCTTTTGTTCACCATTCCTATGATGATACTGTGATCTTGCTTTGTGTCCGTGCTTGCGATATGTCATGTGCACTCCCTATGCCTATTATTTGCTCACATGACATGATTGCCATGATTTATTCTAGTGTGTTGCATCTTCGCTCCACTAGTTTGCACGACTTGATTACTATGTTTGCTTGCCTTGTTGCATCACCTATGATTCATACTTGCTCATTTCATGCGGTTGATGACAACCATCTATATGCTTTGCACATGATTGTTATTGCTTCTTGTCACATATCTCCATATGTTGCCTCTCTCATGTTAGATTTGCCATGTATTGAGTGCAACCATGTTATTAATCTTGCTCATGAGTTTGCCCCCATAGCATTCTCACATATGTTTGGAGATTTGACATATTACTTGTGAAGCATGCTTGTCTTACTTATTTGCACCATATACCTAGTGCTATGAATATTGCCATTCTTGCATCATATATTATTCACGCACTTGTGCTTCTAATGGTTATGCGCAAAAGATGAGAACCATCATGATGGATGATATGTTTGTCTACCATGCGCATACTTTCTTTGTTTTGTTTTGTGCATGTGTAGGATACTTGGACTTTGTGTCGACTTCCACTTCACGTGAGTTGACCATTCGAGCTCTTGAGAGCGAGCCTCATACATTCTACCACGACTCGCTTCTACACCGCATTTGCTTCCACTTTGACATTGTGAAGAATGCACAAGGACACGCCTTCAAGGTGACAACCTTCTTGAGCTTGGATATTGTGGATCATACTTCATGTGTTGCTTGCACCATTTGCACGCATGCTCGAGATATTGCTTTCACCCATGATTGCCACATTTCCATGCTTCATGACATATATACCTTGTGTGTTGCATCCAATTCTTGGTCTACTTGCTACTATTATATGATTGGTTGCACCAATATCATTTCTTCACATATGCCATGTCCCTTTGCTTGTCACATGCTTGACTTGATTGCCTCACACATGATGAACACTTGCTCTTTCTATTGTGTTGAGTGCCACACTATATTCACTACACCCTATGCACATTATGCTTGGATTGTCTTGCACTTGACCCATGTGTTTAGACACTTCATTTTATTTGGTGTTGTGAATACTTCCTATGCCTACCATCGACCATTTGTCGGCGCTTTATGCATGATTGCTATGATCTTGAGGTAGATGCTTATTCTCTTGTCACACATATTTGCATCACTACCTCACGTTTACATTCTTGTTTCCATGATGACCTTGATTTTGCTCAATTCATATGCTTACATGCCATGTCACAATCCTTTGTCACACCCTATGCTATGCTTGATGACAACACTTGTTTGGTGAATCACCTCTTGAATGCTTGGTTTTGCACTAACGCTAACCACATTTGTTTTTCCAAGTGTTTGTTCTATTTGCTCCTTTTGAAGGAATAACAAGACGGTTCGACATTGGAGAGTGCCTATTTCGAGCTTCAAGATGATGAGTGCTTGGTGATTGACCGCTTCGACACGGCAACACCATCTCTTTCCCATGGTGATTTGGTTTTCGACCCGAGGTCGGATCTTTTCCAAGGGGGAGGGGATGATGTGGAGCATCCTACGGTCATCACCATGTCAAGAGTCCGTTTGGCAAGTGACACGTGCGACCTCTACTTCTCATACATAAAGGTGAATCTTCTCCTTTACACGTGCTCACTTGACCCCTTCGAGGATGGTATACTACTTGACACTTCTCCCGTGTGCGTGCATAGGTATTGTCGGAGCTTCACGGATGTCAAGGAGGAGTGCAAGCGCCAAGGAACGACTACACCATCCACGAGGGAGGCATGGAAGCGAAGACGGAAGAAGAAGGTGCTGCGGAGTCTACAGCGACCGGATGACCGGAAGCCTCCGGACGTCCGACCCTCTACAGCGCCCGGACGACCGGACTACGTCGAACGTCCGACACCTCCCAGGCCACGGACGACCGAGCGCCTCCGGACGACCGGAGCCACGGCGATAGAGCGATATTTACGGAAGTCCGAAGACTTCCGTACGTCTGGACCGTCCCGAGCTTCCGGACGTCCGACGCCTGTGTGCGCAGCCGCGGGCCTTTGGCCTTGTATCCCTCTCACACTTACCCCTTCGTGGCTTAGACTATAAATAGACCTTCCCCTCATCCTATCTAAGGTTAGCAAATATGATAGCTCATTCTTAGGTGAGCTTTGCTCCTACCTCTACTCTTGAGAGAGAGAGAGAGAGACCACTACTCCATTGGAGGCCAAGACCTCCATCTAGGAGAAGATCATGCGGGATATATCATCAAGACCCCCTCTTGGGCGGCCCCCTTCAAGACCTCCTCACGGAGATGAACTCTACCTTGTATCTTTCCCTTTGTTGTTCATGTACCTTGTGGATCTTGTGTGTTTGATTGTCTAGTGGATGTGTGATTAGACTTGTTCTTGAGTGTTTCCCCTTGTGATTTCTCTCCGTTCTTCCCCGCGTTCATCGTGTTCTTCGAGGGATCCCACTCCAAACGTGAAAGATCGGCCTACACCGGGTTAGCCCCGTATCAATACCTCTCGGTCCACCGAATAGACCGAAGCACCGAAATCCCTAGCAGAAGCTGGCCGCCGCCTCATCACAAAAAATACCAAATCGCAGACCCCTTCCAAATCCTCTCCCCTAACTCGCGTGGTGATTATTCCTTTCCCTTCCATAGGCCGCAAGTCTCGCCCGATGATTTCACCTTCCCTGGTGGCCTGATTACTTGCCTAGGGAAATCCCTTTATAGCCTCAGTGCGTCCAGGCCCGATGCGTTGCAGTTCGCCCGTTCGCCGCCTCCAATCCTTAGCCTTGGGCGGCGGCACCGTCTGACTGAACTCCACGCCGGCGGCCGCTGCAATCAGGGCAACCCAATATACAATTTCATCACCGCACGGCAACGTAAGCTCTTGATTTTATCCTAGTTTCATCTGTGCAGTGTACTCTTCTATTGTGATTTCCTAGTGATTTTCACGTGATTTCATTTGTTCATGTGGTGAGCTTCCACTTCAGATCTTGTATTTTTTTCCCCTAGGACGCTACTCCTAATCTCCATAAAAAATTATATGTACCTTTTTCCCCTACTATGGTTCAGATCGTGGATTTGTGAGCAAGTTCAAGTGTGTATATCACTTTATTAACTAATTGTTCTTCTCTTAATTTGTACACTGATGTGTCTACAGGATGTAGTATTTCTGATGTTTTATATGATTTCATGAAGTTTTGATTGGCTGGTTGAAGAACAAGCAATAATAAAGCTTCAAGTTTGGAAGATCGGGGATTGGCGGACGGATGGCAGCGAGTCGCTCCCAGCAACAAGGCGCTATTACTGTTATTCTTTGTTAAGAAACCGTTGGAGACAGGGGAAATGCTACGAAAAAAATCCCAGAAAATCAGCGGTTGTGCTACTGTTCCTGCTCGTCTCGGTCAGGTAGTAGTTTTGTTTCAGTGTTGCCTCTATTTCTGTCGCTGACTCGCTGGGGCGCTGTCGACCTGGTGTACTGTTTGCTATCCTGTACTTTTTTTTGAGTGAATGGTGTACTGTACTGAAAGCCAGAGAAACTACGTACCTCCACATAGCCTGGGCTTTAGCCTGTTCTCATAGCCCACCCAGCTCAGCGCGGCCTCTTGGCGGGCTGGCAGCATCTCAGCCCATCTCGGTCAGTTCGGCTGGATCGGTTACCTAACATTGCACTGACCGATCGGTGCTTCTTTTCCTGGGACCGAATTAAATAGAGGACCGACGCACCGAACCGTTCGGTTCGGGGGGACCGAACGCCCAGCCCTACTTGCGACCCTCTCTCCTTCTTTGGGCTGTAGAGCGTGGCAGCACATATCAGGGTATGGTGCATGGAGAGATGCATGGTATGTCGTGTACACACAGTTTTGCTTGATGAACGAAACCGCGTTGCCATCATGATGCTTGCCGTCGGTTATTTCCTGATTAATTGGATAATTCAGTTTGAGAAACAAAGAGCGTGTACCAAGGCTACTTACCAGCCTCTAGTCAAGAATTCCTGATTGTCGGGGAGGTTGATCTGACCCACGAACACCTATGGGACCAGCGGACCGAGCCCCTTTCGGTTCGGCGGGGGGCGGAGATCGCACGAAGAGCAGATCGAGGCGAAGCACACGAGCAGTTTACCCAGCTTCGGAGCTCTCGGAGATAACACTCCTCACCGCTGCATGTCCGAGTGTATTGAGTTCTTGCTAGGGGCGCCGAAAGTGCTCAAGACACACCAGCTGCTAACGAGACCTAGCGTGAGTGCTTTACTTCGAACCTTTCGAACCCCCCCACGTTGCGCATGGGCCTCCTTTTATATGCTCAAGGGTCTCCGACGGTGGCAAGCGAGACAAGGGCAAAAATGGAAAAAGGAATGCGGTTGGTACAGCTACATGCGATGTATCATACCTAACCCTGACGGCAGGGGACAAAGGCATTAAATGCCCGTCTATGTCGCCTAAACAGTGCAAGAAGGGACCGTCAGGGGCGCCACCGCTTGCCACGATGACAATCTTGTCAGCGCCGCTTGCCACCGCGCTCCGCTGGCCGCAGACCTCTTGCCACGCTACCGAAAGGTCCGAGGCGACACGTTGGTGGATGTGCTGGAGCGCGGGAATAGAGTGGTAGTCTGCCACGGCAAGCGCCTTGCCGCGGTTGTTGCCTTGTCGCGTCCGGAAGCTTGTCGCTCACCGGGCCTTCCCGGCAAGCTCCTCTTGCCGGGGCCTTGTCTCCTGGGTGCCTTCGTTGGCCTTCCCGGCAAGCTCCTCTTGCCGGGGCCTTGTCTCCTTGGCTTGAATACTTTGTTCTTGAATGGCTCCAAAGGAACAACGGAGGACCTTGGCGGTCACTGGCAAGCCTTGCAGCTGGTGCTGCAACTGCCGTGCACGAAGTTCGGGATACTAGGGTACCCTACTCTAGTACACCGGCAGAGCCCCGAACTGGGCCACACACGGTGTCGGCTGTTGGGCCAGGCCCAAAAGCTGTCTGCGGCACGCGCGGCTGGGTTACGCCGTAACTCACTCGGGACCTACCACGCCCTCCAAGCAGCACGCATTGAATGCGGCGTCGTGGGAGAGATCGTGGGGTTTCTTTATTCGAAAAGCGGGCGTTCGCCCCTCCCTCTTTATAAGCGGGAAGCAGGGGCAGTTCGCCCACCTCGCCGATTGCTGTCCAATCTCGAAAAACCTCCGCTGCTCCCCCCTCTTCCCAAGGTCAAGAGAGCAGCGCCCACCCCATCGCCACCAGCACCAACGCCGCCGATCTCCTCCACCACCTCCGCCATGGCTCCGAAAGCCGACAAGAGGAAGGCCGTGAAGTCGGCCGAGGTGCAGCGGCTCGCGGCGCTGCGAAAGGAGCGGGCCATCTTCCCCCCTCAGCTCGTCGCGAAGGATCTGAGGGAGTACTACTACCTCTTCTGGTCGACGGAGACGCGGCGCATCCAGCGACGAAGGTACTCCCAGCTGCTGCTTGAACTGGCTCGAGCGGGTATCCTTCTTCGCACTCTTTCTCTCTGCGGGCTCGCCCGCCTTCTCTGAATTTTTCTACGATATCATGAACACCTACGGGTTCCGCCTCCTTGATTTCACCCCCAATGCTGTTCTGACCATGGCAGTTTTCGCACATCTCTGCGAAAACTTTGTCGGAGTCTATCCCAACGTAGCCCTTTTCTGCCACTTCTTTATGCCCCGAGTTGAGAGAGGAGAGCCTCTTGCCGGCGGAATAGCTTGGATCTCGAGGATTGGCAAGAAGGAAGCTTATCTGGAAGGAGAGCTCCGCAGCAAGTGGGAGGAATGGAGGGCAGACTGGTGCTCGATTGTTGAGGAGAACCCGCAGCCATTTACCGCCCAGCGCCAAACCCCAATAGTGCGCGGCAACGATTGGAGCATAGTGGCCCCGGAAGACGCTAGGCTGAAGATTGCCGTCACCCAAATCCTTCGCCTTAGACTTGCCGGGCTCACCGTAGGCACCGTTGGCGCAGATTTCCTTCGCCGCTGCATCGCCCCCTTGCAGGAGAGGAGGAGACCCGCCTGGGAGTTCTAGAACGCGGCGGATATCATGAGGCTGCGCCCGGGCCTCAACTTCAACTTCACTGTCTTGGAGCTGGATGCGATGCTCTTGGAGTTGTTCAAGCCCGATCCTGATCATCCAGAAATGTTTAGGTTGCCGAGGGGTGTCGTTCCGCTCTGCAACAATTCCTCGCTCGACCGCATCCGTGCAATGATTCCGTTGTGTGACTCGCATGGAATTGTTCCAACATGGCAGGAGCCTGTAGATGACGTCGTGCGGGAGTTCTTTGATGGCCTGGTAGAAGTGCCGGTCCGCCCGAGAACAGAAAAGCCTCACCCGCGACACCACCGATGATGAGATGCAGCGCATCACCACCAGGCTGGAAGAGGCGGCAGCAGCAGCTGCCGCGGGCGAGTTCGGATTCACTGTGGAGGAGGCAGAGGCAGCAGAGGCGGCAAGCCTTGTCGAGTGAAGGGAGTTTGCCGGCGAGGAAGAGCTTGTCGGGCCTGAGGCTGAGTCGAGCGAACCCGCCGAGGGTGCCTCCTCTCCACCATCAAACAGCTTGCCGCGAGCGGAGCCCCCAGCTCCACCAAGAAGGCCTCTTCGCAAGGCGGAGGCGTGGCGGGCGGCAGGGCAGGTTAACAGCTGCGCGCGCCATGCGCGCTCCACCGCGGCAAGCACTGTTGCCGCTGGAGCACCTCACGCCGCTGCAGCAAGCTGGGCGGGCCCTCTCGCACCACCGCTGCTTGCCCGCCAAGCGGCCAAGGGAACCCACTCCTCCGCCTCGTCGCACCGGAGGCGAGCCAGAATTTGATCTCTCCGCGCTCAGCTCCGACGAGGAAGAAGAAGAGTAAGATTATTTGCTGCACTTGTAGTTCTTCAATTTGTTGCTTTGTCTTGTATCTGATTTGCTTCACTCTGAACCCATTCCTTTTCAGGACGCTGGCCCAGAGAGCGTCGAAGAGACCCAAGGTCCCGGTGATTGTCATCGAGGACGATCCTACCGTGGCAGCAGGAGGCACGCCCGAGACCACCTTGCCGGACGCGGCAACTCTTCCTCAAAGCAGCCCCCAGCACAGCCCCCAGAGTAAGTATATGGTTTACTTCTGCTTTAGGCGTGCATGGGTGCTCTTTCTTTCTTGATATCGATCGCTGATTTGTGTAGGAGCGAGCAGCCCCACCAGAGTGCCCCAAGCCACTCGACATGCCATCTGCCGACTACACGCCAAGGGAGGACTCCCGGCAAGGGGCGTTCTCCGGCAAGGAGGCGTCTCCGGCAAGGGCAGTTCTCCGTCAAGGACAACTCTCCGCAAGGGACAGCACCAGCGATCCCCCGGTGGCGGAGACCACGACTGTAGACCCTAGCACAGGTAATCCCCTTGCTTGAAAACTTCCCTTGTGTTCTTCTGATCTTCTTTTTTGGATACTTGCTTGACTTTTCTTCATTTTCCGGTCGTCAGATCCATCTGCCACAGAGCTGATGGAGACCGAGGTCGCCGGCGAGGAGGACGCGCGCGGCAATACTGACGATGCCGCCGCCATCGAGGAAGAAGCTGGCGCTGACGAGCCCGCCGGCAAAGAGGCCGCCAAGGCTGCTGCCGCAGAAGCTGGCGAGGGGTCCGGCGATCGCACTGACGGCCCTGAGGCCGCAGGAGCGCCAGGCGCTACGCCGACCGCCGATCCCTCTGCCGCTGCTGCAGCATCAGGCTCCGAAGAGCCCCAGCCCCGCGCCTATTTGAAGGTCGGCGATGGCGTCTTCATCAAGCTCCCCTGGGCGTCGAGCTCTAGGGCTCCGGTCGAAGGAGAGACCTTTGACGAAGAGCTGCTCGCCTCCGCTGGGCTGACGCTGGTCGACGCGCCAAGCAGCAGTAGCGGCGAGTCTGAGGAGGAGGAGCTGTTGCGGAAGCTGCTGTCGCTCTACCGCGCCCGTCAAGCCAAGTTGGAATCCCGGGAAGCGCTTGTCGCGAAGGCGGGAGCAGACATTGAGAAGCGCGCGAAGGAGCTCCGGGGCCTCAATCAGGAAGCTCTCCGGGCCCTGGCAAAGGAGCGGGAGCAACTCGCCGAGGAGCGCAAAGCCTTCCTCCTCGAGAAGGCTGAAGCTGAGGAGCAACAAAGGCTTGCTGCCGAGAAGCTGTCTGCGCAGGAAGGCGAGTTGGCGCAGCGGAAGGTTAATCTTGACAGCCATGAGGAGGATCTTGCCGCGCGCGAGCAAACATTTGGCGGGGCTCTCAAGGAAGCAAAGGATGCTGCCGCAGCTGCCGAGGCCGCCAAGAAGGAGCTGGAGACGAAGGTGGCGCAGCTGGAGGCCGATCTCAAGAAGAGCGGCGAGGAACTTGCTGCACTCAAGCATGAGCGCGAGAAGGACGCCTACACTCTTGGCGAGCTGCAGGGCCGTCTCGCCGAGAGGAGCAAGGAGCTCAGCGCCGCCAAGGACTCCAACGCAGATCTCGAGTTGAAGCTGACCACCTTGACTCAGACGCTGGACGGCGCCAGGGAGCAGGAGGTGGCCTTGAAGGAGAAGATCAAGGCCGACGAGGCGTTCTTTGGCGAGTCTGCTTGCCGCCTGTAACACTTTCGGGGATAATGTGGAGCACTGGACCGAGGGTCTCGTGGATGTTGCTGCAGCCATCGACAGGGAGCTGGCGCAGCTGGGGATGGAAGATCTTGGGTATTCCTCCGACGAGCACCTCCAACCCAGCGCCAAGCTCAGCTTGTTCTTCAAAGGCGTGGCGACGGCCCTCCAGCGACTCCGGGAAGAGATCCCAAAGCAGTTGGCCGACGAGTCGCGCCAAATCTGCGCGGGAGCTCTTCAGAAGGTGCTGATGAAGGTGGCCTTCCACAATCCAGGCCTCAACCTCACCAACGTCCTCAAGTCCTTGCCACTGGATGCTGATGTGGAGGCGCTCAAGACCCTTGTCGCACCCATTGTGGACAAGGTGAGCAAGATCAAGAGGGTTGATGGCGACCGCGTAGATTAGGTCGCCCGTTTTTTCTTTTCCTTGCCGCTGCTGGTCATGTTATGAGAACAATCTATTAGAGCTGCGGCAAGCTATCTTGTAATATAACTCTATTTTGGGTAGTGATTGCTATGTTATTTCCTTTACTTGATTCCTTCCTTTGTATGTTTTTGCCCTCGCTTTTAGGGAACTTGTCGTATGAGCACCTTTGCAAGCGCTGAAGGGACATCAAGAACTTCTTTGGCGATGCCGCCTCGACAAGAAACCTTGTCGCAACTAGTCGCAGCTCACTTAAGTTGTTGAGCGGACTCGAACCAAAGTAAGGGCGCAACTAGCTACGAGTTGGTTCCTCCGCGCACAGGTTTTCCATACAAAGCATGGTCGTTCAAGGAGAATAACTTAAAATTTTAAAAACTGATTGCTCAAACTTCAGCAACTTAGCTTTTCTGTCGTTTGCTTCCCGGTAAGGCGAAACTTCCTCGAGCGACGCTTGGTCCACACCATTATCTTCTCCTTTTCCCCCGGCAAACTTGTGGGCGAGGGAACATTCCTTTCTTCGAGAAAGAGAAAGAAGAGAAAATAAAGATATGGAGCCTTGCGGCTCGTTATTTCTTACCGGGGTAGGTGCTGCACAAAGTGTCAGATAACGCATGCAAATAGAAGTAGAGAGCATGAAATTGACAAGATGTGCTGAGCACACGAGCTTTACTTATGCACGGGATCTGCGCCCGGCTTTGTACAAAGGATTACATGCAACATCGGCAAGACTTGTACAAAAGGTGGTTGCCGGAACAGGTTCTCGCAACCGCGCCCTACGGGTAAAACTTACGAAGATGCTCAATGTTCCAGGAGTTTCTCACTGGAATGCCATCTTCGGTCTCAAGGCGGACAACGCCAGGCCTAGTGACTCGTTTCACCCGGTAAGGGCCTTCCCACTTCGGCGTCAACTTGTTGGAATTCTTGGCGGACTGAACGCGCCGAAGAACAAGGTCGCCTTCCTCGAGATTCGGCATTAACTGCGGCTATGGTAGCGGCGCAAAGCTTGCTGGTATCGAGCAGCTCGTCTGACAACTCAAGACGGTCCCCCTCAAGGAGCGGTCGTCATCTTGTCGCAAGCTGCTCTTGCTCAAACTCATCTGGCGAGCACTCAAGGTGACCCGTATACGAGTTCCGTGGGGAGAACTGCCTATGCTCCATAGACTAGAGCGAAGGTGTCGGCGGTGGCTCGATTTGGCGTCGTCTGATCGACCAAAGAACCACCGCAGCTCCTCAATCCAGTTTCTTCCGCACTTGTGCAGCCTGTCGAAAGTTCGGTCTTGAGCCCGCGAAGACTTCAGCGATTCGCCCTCTCCGCTTGACCGTTACTTCTCGGATGACCAATGAAGCGAAGCGGACCTTGGCTCCAAGATCTTGAGCGTCTTGCATGAAGGTGCGACTCGTGAATTGTGTGCCATTATCGGTGATGATCCTGTTAGGAATCCCAAAGCGGCAAACAATCGACTGAAGAACTTGATCGCCGATTGTGCTGTCACCTTCCTCACTGCTTCCACTTCCGCCACTTTGTGAACTTGTCGATTGCAGCGCATAAGTACTCGAGCCCCGACAGCTCGGGGAAGGGGCCGAGGATGTCGAGCCCCTGGACGAAAATGGCCAGGATAAAGGGATCGTCCGGAGAGCTTGAGCTGGCTGGTGTATCTGCTTGGAATGGAACCGCACGCTTCACACTTGGTTACTTGTGCGGTTGCATCCGGAGGGCTGTCGGCCAAAACAAACCTTCTTTGGAACGCTTTGCGGCAAGTGCTCTTGCGCCAATGTGGTGACCACATATGCCTCCATGTATCTCTGCCAACAGCTTTTCTCCGTCTTCCCGGTGAATACACTTCAATTTCACACCGTTGAGTCTTCTTCTGTACAGTGTGTTGTCGACAAACTGGTACATACTTGACTACCGGGCTACTCTTTCCGCTTCTTCTTGCTCTTCGGGAAGTTCTCCTGTCTGAAGGAAATGGACAATCTGCTGCACCCATGTTGGAGCTTGCGGCTCGACTACAAGGACTAAAGGCACATCTGCTGCTGCGGGAACATCCGCTTCTACGGCGAGAACCTGCGGCTCAGCCGGAGCTTGACGTTCCCCGGCAAGCTTGCCGGAGCAAAACTTGTCGGGAGCGTCTGCTTCAACGGAACAAACCCTAAGGCTTGCCGGAACAGACTGCTCCTCAGCACCTTTGGTGTTGATCTTGGGGACCTTCTTGGCGGCGGCTTCGGGGAGCTCTGCCGGAAAATAGTCACCAGAAATCAACTTCCTCTTCTTGCTTTGTCCAGTTCATGGCGTTACAGACGGTTGAGTCAGCTTGAGCACAAAGATCCCTGGTTCCACAGGTAACTTGAGTGCAGCGCACTTTGACAGGCCATCAGCAATGTCGTTCTGGGCTCTTGGAACATATTACATCAGTAGGCCGTCAAAGTGCTCTTCTAGCTTTCTCACTTTATCAACGTAAGCTTCCATCAACGGACTCTGATAATTCTTGTTTACTTGGCGGATGACAAGCTGTGAGTCACCCCTGGCAATGAGCTTCTTGATCCCAAGGTCTACTGAGATCCTGAGACCGGCAAGCAAACCTTCATACTCTGATGTATTGTTTGTTGCTTGCTCCTTGGGAAAGTGCATCTGGACTATGTACTTGAGGTGCTCTCCGGTGGGTGTAACAAGTAGCACGCCCGCACCGGCGCCTTGCAGCGAGAAGGCACCATCAAAGTACATCAGCCACTCTTTGCTTGCTTCCTTGACGGGAATGCTTGTTTCTGAAATTTCTTCATCTTGTGTTGGCGTCCATTCTGCTATGAACTCTGCCAGTGCTCTCAAACTTGAGGCCAAAGCTTGACAGTTCCAGTGCCCACTCGACAATCCTGCCTGTTGCTTCTGGATTTTGCAGTATCCTCTTCAGCGGAAAACGAGTGACGACTGTGATCTCATGTGCTTGAAAGTAATGGCGCAGCTTTCTCGAGGCCATGAGAAGGCCGAAAAGCAATTTCTGCACACCAGAGTACCTTGACCTAGCCCCCTGCAGAAGGGAACTGACAAACTAAACCGGGCGCTGCACCATTCTTTTTTCGCATCTTTTCACGCTGCTTGCAGACCCATCTTTGTCGGGACCAGAGCTTGCGGTGAAGTCCCTTGCTTGTCCTTTGGATGCATCTGCCGTGGTTGCTAGCTCATCATCCGCCTCCCTCTCCGCTACTAACGCAGCACTAACCACTTGATTGGTTGCCACTATATATAGCAGCAACTTCTCTTGTGGCCTAGGTGCGACAAGTGTTGGAGTGGAGGACAGGTATCTCTTTAAGTCCTGCAGCGCAGCCTCCGCTTCCGGAGTCCATTTCGTTGGACCTGCCTTTTTCAATATTTTGAAAAATGGCGTATGCTTCAGTGACCTAGAGATAAACTCTTTGAGAGCAGCTACATAACCGCAAGTCTTCGTACATCCTTGACGCGCTTTGGTGCTTCAATCTGCTCAATGGCCTTGATCTTGTCGGGATTGGCTTCAATTCCCATTGAGAGACGAAGAACCCGAGAAGCTTGCGGAGGGACTCCAAACACACACTTCTCGGGGTTGAGCTTGAGGTTGATCTTGCGCAGATTTGCAAAGGTTTCATCTAAATCTTGAATCAAAGTTGCCTTGTCCTTGCTTTTGACCACTATGTCATCCATGTAGGCTTCCACATTTCTGTGCATTTGTGGCTCAAAAGCGTGATGGACTACTCTTGCAAATGTTGAACCAGCATTCTTTAATCCGAAAGGCATCCGTATGAAACAGTATGTGCCACATGGGGTGATGAATGCGGTCTTCTCCTCATCCTCTTCTGCCATGAAGATCTGATGGTACTCGAGTATGCATCAAGAAATGAAAGCAAATCACATCCGCCGTGGAGTCAACAATCTGATCGATGTGCGGCAAGGAAATGGGTCTTTGGGACAAGCTTTATTAACATCGGTAAAGTCGATACAAAGCCTCCATTTCTCGTTAAGCCTTTGCGCACGACTACAGGATTGGCCAACCACGAGGATGGAGCACTCCTCGACAAGGCCTGCTGCTTCCAATTTCTTGATTTCTTCTGTGATGAATTCTTGGCACTCCACTGCCTGCTTCTTGACTTTCTGCTTGACGGGCCGCGCGTGAGGACAGACGGCAAGATGGTGCTCTATTACTTTCCTGGGAACACCGGGGATGTCAGACGGTTGCCATGCAAACACGTCGACGTTCGCCCGCAGGAAGGCAACGAGCGCGCTTTCCTATTTAGGGTCGAGAGTGGCACTGATGGTGAAGGTACCACCAGTGCCGTCCTCCTTGGCGGACACCTTCTTGGTCTCTGGTGGAGCTGCCATCGTCTTCTTACACTTGTCGGTGGAGCTAGATGGTGCGTCCTCGACGGTAGCGCAGCACTCCGAAGAGGTGCTCTTGCCGGAGTGGGCATCAGAACTCTTGCCGGACTTGGTCTTCTTCTTCGCCCCGGGAGCTTCAACGGCAAGTGACTTGCGATCTGTTGCGGCTGCTGCTTCCCAGTAGATCTTGTCGGTGCAGATAAGAGCATCCTTCTTGTTGCCAGGGACAGAGATGACACTTATCGGACCTGGCATCTTCAGCATGTTGTATGCCTCCTTGCCACTGCTTGGCCTTGCCGCAGCGTCCTCCCCGGCCGGGACGTTTCTTGCTAGCTCCTCCAGCACCTTCCTGGACCTTCTCCTTGTCGCGTCGCTCGTACTCAGCCTTTTGTTGCTCGACAAGCTGCTCAACCTTCTTGCAGCTCTGGAGGTCATGGCCCTTGGTGCGGTGGATCTTGCAAGATCGCTTGTTGGAGCAAATCACGCTTGTCGGCGACCGCCACAGCTTGGCAGTTGGTGCCAGCGGCAATCTCCTTGCTGGAGCTACCAGCTTTGGCTTTCTTGGCGCCACCTCCGTTGCCGGACTGCTCGACAACTAGCACATCTTTGCCTTTCTTCTTCCTGTTGTTCCGCCGCCGGTTTTTCTTTGTCGGGGCAGCCTCCTCACTATCAGATCCTCCTGCTTCTGTATTCTCTCCGGGGAGTCTCCTCCCTTCCTCAGCACGCGCACACTTGTCGGCCAGGGCATACAGCTCACGGACGTCTCTGATCTTGCACATGGCCATCTCCTCCCGCATCCTACAGTTTCGCACGTTCTGATGGAACCCGCTGATTACCGCGGCAGGGTGGACATCTGGGATGTTGTCTTTGTCTGTGGCTGAATCTCTGAATGTACTTACGCAGGGCTCTCCTTCCTTCCGGGCGAAGCAGATGAAGGTCGCTCTCTTGGCCATGAGGCTTGTGGTCGCTGTAAAGGCGCCGACAAACTGATGGCATAGATCCGCCCAAGAGGATATGGAGTTGTCCGGCAAGTGCATGAGTCAGGATCTAAAATTGGGCTTGAGTACCAGCGGGAAGTAGTTGGCCAGGATCTTGTCGTCTCGCCCCCCGGTAGCTTGCACCGCAATGGTGTAGATGCTGAGGAACTCTGACGGATGCATCTTGCCGTCGTACTTCTCTCGCACGCGTCGGCAAAATTCTTCTTCTTGGGCCCATGGACTTGCCGCAGCTCACGAGTGAACGCAGGGCAACCTATCGCGACGCAAGTCGCTGGTTCCCCTCGGCGCATGCATGTCGACAGAGGGCCCAGCAGCGCTGGTCGGATTGATGCGCGCTTCTCTTGGCGCTTCGATGCGAAGTTCGGCGTCTTCTTCTTGTCGTTCGTGAAGAACTTGGCGCTGATCGCGACGAGCTCGTGGATCTGATGACGCGGTGGAGTCGCTGTCGAGGTGGATCCAACGAGTTGGCGATCTTGGCCTTCGGGGTGGAGAGTGCATGGTGGTTGCACCCCCACCGGTTTCGTCGCCACCGGCTCGTGCTTGGCAGTCCTGTCGCGGCAGCGATGTACTCGGCTGCCGCAGAGTGTCGCCGTTGGCAAAGCCGATGAGACTCTGGATGGTGGCCCTCCATTCATCGACCTTGTCGGCTGTTGGAGGGTAATCCAGGAGCAGTTGAGCTCTCACCAAAGCTTCTGCTGGAGTGGTGGGCGGCAATGGCGAACGGCGCGAGGAGCGGGATATGCTCGGACATCTAACTATGTTAGAAGGAGCAGTATCCCGTCCAGGCGACCGTGCCTCGCTCGTGCCAGCATGTTGGCGTGCATGCTGGTCTTGAGGACCCCGAGATCCACCAGCTCGATCTTGATCCAACGAGCGTATGGTTCTGTGAATACCATGACGCTGTCGGTCCCGCGCCTCCTGAGATGGACGCGGTGCATGTACGGACGCCGAGGTCTGCGCAGCCTTGTCCTTGGACTTGGCAGCATCGTGGGCTCCCTCGTCGACGCCCGTTCTTCCGTCGGCGTCTACCCCACCACCCATTTGCTCCGGTGGTGGTGGGATCGACGTGGACGGATCTGCTGCCGCCGAAGCCTTCTTCTTTGGTGGCATGTCGATGAAGATGATGAAGATGTAGCTCGTGTGAACGCCGGATCAGGTTCACACAGCCTCGACGCCCCCTACCTGGCGTGCCAAAGATGTTGGGGAGGCTGATCTGACCCACGAACACCTATGGGACCGGCGGACCGAGCCCCTTTCGGTTCGGCGGGGGGCGGAGATCGCACGAAGAGCGGATCGGTAAAGCGAGCAGGTTACCCAGCGGAGCTCTCCGAGAGATAACACTCCTACCGCTGCATGTCCGAGTGTATTGAGTTCTTGCTAGGGGCGCCGAGTGCTACAAAGACACACCAGCTGCTAACGAGACCTAGCGTGAGTGCTTTACGGCCGAACCTTCGGACCCCCTCTACGTTATGCATGGGCCTCCTTTTATATGCTCAAGGGTCTCCGACAGGTGGCAATGTAGACAAGGGCAAAAATGGAAAAAGGAATGCGGTTGGTACAGCTACATGCGATGTATCATACCTAACCCCGACGGCGGGGACAAAGGCATTAAATGCCCATCTATGTCGCCTAAACTAAAGGCAGCGAGGACCGTCGGCGCGCCATCGCTGCCACGATGGCAATCTTGTCGATGCCGCTTGCCATCGCGCTCGCTGGCAAGACTGACCTCTTGCCACGCGCGCCGAAAGGTCCTGGCGACACGTTGGTGGATGTCTTTGGAGCACAGAATATAGTGGTAGTCTGCGCGGCAAGCGCTTGTCGCGGTTGTTGCCTTGTCGCGTCGGAAGCTTGTCGCTCACGGGCCTTCCCGCAAGCTCCTCTTGCCGGGGCCTTGTCTCCTGGGTGCCTTCGTTGGCCTCCCCGGGAAGCTCCTCTTGCCGGGGCCTTGTCTCCTTGGCTTGAATACTTTGTTCTTGAATGGCTCCAAAGGAACCACGGAGGACCTTGGCGGTCACCCGGCAAGCCTTGCCGCGGGGTGCTGCAACTGCCCGTGCACGAGTTCGGGATACTAGGGTACCCCTACTCTAGTACACGGACACTGATGGCCCAGATAAGATGGGATCCTGCTCAAAGACCTTGCAGTGGCTGTGATTGTATTCCACGAAACAACGCGTCCGGTATGTGAGAACGATCATCAATCATTCGCCATTGTCTGATCGAGCCAGGAACCACCTGCAACTGCCATGCCGCTTTTCTTTGAAAGGTTCTAGGATTAGGAAGGGTAGGGACACCAGGCGACCCACAACATGATATCAAGTTGGAGTCAAATAAAAAAGGGCTCGTACTGTAGTCAATCTTAAGAACAACATGTTATGAGCATGAATATATTTTTCAGTAAATGTGGACAATTATATAAGCAAGCCATCATGATATCATAGGAAAGTAACATACTGTTGTAACAACCGTTTGTAGCGATGACTGGAGTAGGCCAGCAATATGTCCAGCCATAGAAGGAGTCCACATCATAAAGGAAGCCCTT